>JACEGR010000096.1:0-438555 GCA_014170235.1 Listronotus bonariensis
AAAAAATAGGGGTTGAGGGGGTTAAGAAATCTGAACAAATAAATATTTTTAAATTGTAGCGTCTGAACCGTTACCAGCGGATATTTGAAACTAATTCAATATACTGATTTAGTGAAAAGTACCGCAACTTTTAAAATCTTTAAAACCGCTTAAGCTTCATTTACCATATTTGGTATCTAAGAGGTTTTGGACATGTGGAATTAAATAGTGATATTGGCACTGTTGCCAGATTTCGCAATTTTGTGCTAGACGTCTTTTTTCAGTTTTTTAAAATGGAATGCCTTTTTTATTGTTATTGCATTAAACTGTACAGATCAAATTTAGTAAGTTTAAATTTCCAAAAGTCTGTCTCTGTTAGTTGTTGAAATGTGATACACTACCCTTTCCGCAAAAGAAATTTAGGGCCTAAATATATTTTAAACCCCTAAAGTTATGTTTACAAAATTTGGTATGGTATATTAGCATTGTTGCCAAATATTAATAGAATTGCGGTGTTGTCATATTTCGGTAACTAGTAAAAATTTTAATTTTGAAAATATAGATTCTTACCCAAGTTGGCACGCTTATTTTATTGCAATAAAAATAAATTGGGCATTTATTTAAAATACCAAAAATATAACATATAGTGCAAAATTGCAAAAATCTGGCAACAATTCTACTTACCCAGAAACCCTTAAATACCAAAATTTGTAAGCGCAGCTTGAGTGGTTTTAGAAATATTTTTTAGCGCATCTGAACTTTTTACCCAATTATATACATATTTGCTAAGAGAAATATAAAAATAAGATAAAATACATAAATAAGTGGTGTCCCCATACAACAAATTTGTTATACGCGGTAATTTTTTTTTAAATCTTTGGACAAACCACGAAGGCTAAAAGCCTAAATACTAACGTACCGTGGGTGTCTTAAGCGAGGTAAGAGGGAGTTTGTTGACACGGGACTTAAATACTTGAAGATTTGGGGGGAAGGAAAGACCTCCGCGGGCAGCAGGTTCCACAATCTAGAAACTCTAGGGATAAAAGAACGAACAAAGTGGGAAGTTCGGGGCCTGTCCAGTTGGACCGTATAGGGATGCATACGCGCGGAACCACGAGTTTCTCTGTTGGGAACCGTGAGTGGAGGAACTATACTGACAATTCTTCAGAGCAGAAGCCATGGAAGTACCTATAAAAAGCGATAAATCCCCCACAGCCCGACGATGGGCAAGAGAGGGAAGCCTTTCTGTAAGTGAAGGATCATTAATGAGACGAATAGCTCTTCTTTGAATAGAATCAAGAATGCTTAGGGTTGTGGGGGACGCCATGCCCCAGATATGAGAACAATATTCCAAGGGAGGTCGGATTTGGGACACATATAAAGTGTATAAATTAGAAGCGGAAAAATACTTTTGGCTCGAAAGAGAAATCCAAGCTTTTTTGAAGCTGCCGTGGCTATAGATACAATGTGTTTATGCCAGTTAAGGTTACTTTCAAATGTGACGCCCACAAGATTGAAGGTGTCTTTGCTCTGTAAAACTTGGCCGCTCATAAGTAGAGGATGAGTATTTGATGACTCTTTTCGCGACAAGGAACATGATTGTGTTTTGGATGCATTAAAATGGACGAGATTTTTGGCGCCCCAATCCAATATTAAATTAAGATCCTGCGAAAGAGATATCTGCATCGCTCTGCGTTTGTTTTCCAAGTCAGGTTTAGTGATGGGTTTAGGAACCTGAAAACTGGAGTGAAGGGTACTATCGTCGGCGAAACTATGAATGGAATTAGTTGTGGACGAGAGAAGGTCGTTGATGTGAAGAAGAAACAATGTTGGTGCCAAAACTGAGCCCTTAGGGACTCCAGCATTTACTTGGTGAAAGCTTGAGGAATTGCCGTCCACAATACCTGATATACGTCGATCAGATAGATAACTAGAGAGCCAAGTACAGAGTTTAGTTGAAAGACCATAGAAGGGAAGTTTATTAAGAAGTGCGGCATGCCAGACCTGGTCAAAAGCTTTGGATATATTAAGAGCAACGGTCTGGGACTCACCTAGAAACTCAAGAGACTTATTCTAACAGTGTGATACGAAGGAAAGAAGATCTGCTATAGATCTTTTGTGGCAAAATCCATACTGCTTGTCATGCAAAATTTTGTGTTTTTCTAAGTACTTTAGAATTTGTAAATTAATTAATTTTTCCATTACTTTACAAAGAACTGAGAGAATTGAAATTGGTCTATAGTTAGATGGAAGAGATTTAGATCCTTTCTTGGGAATAGGTTGAACACGTGCAGCTTTCCAGCTCTCCGGAAAGATACCTGTGTCGTAAGAAATTCGAAAGAGCCGAGTTAAGATTGGTGCAAGTTCTGGAGCACATTTTTTAAAACGATTGCTGGTATGCCATCCAGCCCAGACGATTTGTTGGTGTTAAGGGAAGAAAGGATACTCTTAATATGTTTTACCTTAAAAATAATATCGGGCATTTTATGAGGAACTGGGGTAACCGCTGGAATTGGATGATTTACGGGAGGGTCAAGGGTTGAATTGGCAGGCAAATTGTTTAGCAAATAGTTCTGCCTTTCCTTTAGCGGTAGAAATAATAAACAACCATTAACAAGACCGTCATATTGCCCCGACTTGGCTAAATTAGGCATAAACAGGAAGTTTGTTAAAAAGGTAGCAGATAATGAATGACCTAGGCGCACTACTATTTCAAACATGCCGTTTTATTTATACATAAATATATTATCAGCAAGCCTTTAAATATTTAAAGAAAAAGGAGGTTTTTATTATACAGGGTGTGATTTTAAATTTAAATATAGCCTTGACCCTTATATCTTAGGCAACCCTGTAACAATACCTTTGTTAAAATACTATCTTTAATATAAAATAGTTCTTATCCGGTAAACAGATGTGTGCAGATCGCTTCTCTATTCAGATCTTAGACTAGTAGTAATATCAAAATATCAAGGCGCGCTTGTGGCTGCTCCGGTTGTATCGGCAGCGTCGATCTCCGGAGTTAAGCAGTGAAGTGCGCGCCCATAACTTGGATGGGTGACCTGCCTTGTCGGTTTTGGGCAACGGCACGCGGTGTTCTGCTCGGGGGTGAACGAACGGACCGAGCAACAACCATCCAAGTTATGGAATGAATGGTGTGTGAATGGGAAGGAGTAGGGGTCAAGGTACAATAAGCCTTCAGGCTGCAGTGCACCACCTAGGGGGGCGGTCGTCGGGCCTGGGTGGGATGACCCCAAGCGAAAAAAAATATATATCAAAAATACAAAAAACAAATATTAATATTTTTTTAGCTGTTCTCTACAAAGCCGGAAAAGTAGTAGACTCTGTACTCAAACAAGTCAATGGAATATTAAGTTGCCTTATAGTAAACATTGACCTCCAACTTCAGGCAGATATTAAAGTAGGGCTTCAACTTGTGATTGCCATTTCAGTTCAAATATCTGGCCTTTTAAACGGTGTCTTAGCTGGTCTGCTTGATGTAAGTAAAAAGTATTTTTTGTTACGACTGTTAAAAAATGTATAAATTATAATTATTAATGCGTTTTTAAACAGATAATAGGGCTTATTACCCACGCTCATTACCCACATCTATTACCCACGGCCATCATAAGGTGTTTTAAATGTGCATAAATACAGGGTGATTCAAAAGTCGATCACGAAACTTAAGAGGGCGATTCTACTTGACAAAATAAGGGTAGAGCTTCATATATTTTTTTCAAAATGTCATTCGTTTTCGAGTTACAAGCCGTCAAAGTTCAATTTTTTTTTCGCCATATTGCATTTATTTTTTAACCAATTTAGTTGATATTTGGCACACAAATCGAGCTGTGTAGATTCTAAAATTTTAAGATTCAAGTACTTTTTAAAATATTGCCAGAGGGCACTTTACCTAAAACTTAAAATTTATTTACATCATAACTGTTTTATTCTGACAGATATCGCAAAGCTGGGAGCGTCATTTTATAACTAGACAATCAAAAACTTAAAAAATAAGGTACTCTTTATTAAAGTTGATAAACCTCACCGTTTAGGCACCAATAGACATCAAAGTTTTCATCAATTTTAATCAAATTTCCTACATATATACCAGTAACTCAACCGACAAACTTTACGGGGCGATTCTACAACAGAAAATAAGAAAAAAACTTCATATAAACATATGTCCTAAACGTCTTAGTTTTTGAGTTACGGTGTGTTAAATATTAAAAAAAAACTTTTTTTTTTCATTTTTAACATCCCGTCCTTTCTATTATTTTTTGTTGTAGAATCGTTTGGTTAAGTTTGTCGGTTGGGTTACTGGACACCCTGTATGATGTAGGTAATTTGATTGAAATTGATAAAAACTTTGATGTCTATTGGTGTTTAAATGTTAACTAGATTGGTTAAAAAATAAATGCAATATGGCGAAAGAACCAAAATAAATATTAAACTTTGACGGCTTGTAACTAGAAAACGAATGACATTTCGAAAAGAAATTATATGAAGTTCTACCCTTATTTTGTCAAGTATAATCACAACCTTAAGCTTCGTGATCGATTTTTTGAATCACCCTGTATAACTTTATTTTTATTTGCTACGAAGTGCAGCGGGTGTCTACTTTACTACAAATTATTGTAGAATTTCGCGCAATGGTACTACTCGCTTCCACAATTTTTTTTCCGTCTAGTTAATCTCATTTGTATAAAATAGTCAAAAGACAAATAATAAAAATTGCTAATTTTTTATTTAAGCTCAATAATAACAATTTTCTTTTTAGCTTGTTGGAGATTTGGTGATAACATTAGCTGGAGATTTGGCTAATCTTTTGTCATTCCTACTTGGTCTTGGACAAATTTGTGGTGAAGTCGATGGTAAGTTATCTAGATAAAATTATAAACTTTGGCTAAGGGTAACAATAAACCCATTTAGGCATCAAAATGACCACAATTGTGGCAGAAAAAGTAAAAACAGACCTTTATAACTCTTTCCTGTAAAAAAAAGTCTTTGATATTAGGAAATATTTCTTGTAAAAAAAAGGTTTTTTTATTTATCAAAAAATCTTTCATTCAAATATTATATGGGGAGCTGATTAAATATCTAAAAAAAAAATAGTTGGCCATGCACGTCTTGAAAGAGTCAAGGTAAAATGGATGCATCTTCAACAGCACAAACAAAATGTAAATAGGACTTTAAACCTTTTTGTAATGTATTCAATGTGACAGTCATAATAATAAAAAATACTTTTATTGCTTAAATCAAAGCAAATAGATGACAATAAGATTTAATTCTTAGAGCAAATAATTATATTTTTGATAAAAAAATTTGTAAATACAAGGAGAGTAGGTAAGTGATTAACATTTAAAATAATTCTGTCATGGATTATTTATTTATATTATGAGAGTTGACCTATATGCATTTTTTATTAGTCGCACCTAGGGCATATTTATGTACACACCCGAAGAACCTAGGACAAGTTGTCAGCGACTGAATCCAGCTTTTTTCACTTAGATGTGGGTTATCAGAGTCTAACCTCAAAATTTTGAGAAAATAGTTAAAATTTCTTTATATCAATAAATTAAAATCTATGTTAAATGCTGCAATATGGTTATTTTGCAATCATTTTGTTTAATGGAGGGTTTCCCAAATCAATCGGCATGGTTCATTTTCAAGTCGTTTTATCAAGACTTCGTCCCAATTTGCTTTTAGGATAATTTAATGCCCACTACTTGTTAAATTTTTTAAAATACTATGTAAAAAATATAAACATACAGCGTGTCTTAGAAAGTTCTAACCAAATAGGAAACTATTTATAACTTTACGAAAAAAAGTGCTTCCTTATAAAAAGTCCTGTTTGATGAGAAAATACATTTTCACAAAAATATTTGAAGGTTGGATGTACAGGGTGGCTTAAAAATGACTTTTTTCCAAATTAAAATAAACATACAGAAACATGAGTTTCCTATTAAAAACGTCAAATTTGGCCCACCCTGTACAAATTTGGTTTTAAACGGTATTTTTTTTCAGGTGGTCTATTAGGTCTACTCAATGCAGGTGTTACCTTGGATTTACAGGTCTTATTGGGTTTAAATGATGGACTTTCTATTTTAATACAAATTTGTTTGGCAATTGGAGCTAAACTTGATCTTGGAGCAATTTTGGGAAGTCTTCTTAATGACGTTCAACAATTACTTAAACTCTTAGCTAATCTTGGAGGCAACAAAAATACTGGAGTGGCCGGTCTACTTAAGGTACAGTTGTTGTTAATTAACTCTTTTAACACTAACCGTATCCTTTATTAATGGAATAAATAATTATTTATTTTCTGTAGATTGAAATAAATTTAAAATTCTATAAATCCAAAAATTTTAATAGGGTTAGCTGTTTGCCAAGTCTAAGGCTTGTTTCTATATCTTTTTAACTTTAATAGCTTTCACAGGATTTTAATTTGATATTAGATTGGGGCGCCAAAAATCTCGTTCAATTTAATGCATCCAAAACACAATCATGTTCCTTGTCGCGAAAAAAAATCATCAAACACTCATCCTTTGCTTATGACTGGCCAGTTTTTGCAGAGCGGGGACACATTTAACCTTGTGGGCGTCACATTTGAGAATAACCTTAACTGGCATAAACACTTTGTATCTATAGCCACCGCGGCTTCAAAAGAGCTTGTATTTCTTTTCCGAGCCAAAAAGTATTTTTCACCTTCCAATTTATACACTTTGTATGTGTCCCAAATTCGGCCCTCTCTGGAATATTGTTCTCATGTCTGGGGAATAGCATCCCCTACAACCCTCAGCATTCTTGATGCCATTCAAAGAAGGGCTGTTCGTCTTATTAATGATCCTCATGACTCAAAGACTTCCTTCTCTTGCCCATCGTCGAGCTGTGGGAGATCTATCTCTCTTCTATAGATACTTTTACGGCTTTTGCTCCGACGAATTATCCAGTATAGTCCCTCCTCTTGCAGCTTCCAACAGAGAAACTCGTGTTGCCGCGCGTATGCATCCCTATACGGTTCAATTGGACAGGCCCCAAACTTCCCATTTCGTTCGTTCTTTTATCCCTAGAGTTTCTAGACTGTAGAACCTACTGCCAGCGGAGGTCTTTCCTTCCCCCCAAATCTTCAAGTTTTTAAGTCCCGTGTTAACAAACTTCCACTTACCCTGCTTAAGACACCCACGGTACGTTGATATTTAGGCTTTCAGCCTTCGTGGATTGTCCAAAGATAAAAAAAATAGCAAACCAGTTAAAGAAATTTGTTAAAATGGCCAAAATCTAAAAATCACCCTGTAGCTCTATGATGAATTACTATAAACCTAAAACTTTTTTTTACCGGTGTTCTTTTATAAAAATTAATTGAGAGTTCAATATATTATTTTACGACAAATAAACAAAATCGGGCATATTGGCTCTTAATTTTCACAAGTAAAAGTGGAATAAGTGATCGTCTGTCTCTTTCAACTAAAATTTGTTAAAATTTGTACAGGGGAGTAACTGGATAGTTTTAATTCAAAAATTGCATTTGCGATGTTTCATATTCACTTTTTCTTATTTTCTTTCCCTAACTTTTTTTTTTCAAGAATCTTGAAAACGTCGTAAAAATGCTATTTATAAATTTAGAAGGTCCAGTTTTACCCATGTTCTAATTTTGACGAATATTGGTTGGATTGTTTTTAAGATAATTGAACATACCTAACTGTTTTTGTATTAATTTAGAAAAAGCATTATGCCATATTTCCGAAATTGACAGAACTTAAAAACCACTAATATTAGGTTATATTAATGTTGCTACAAGCAATTGATTACAATAAAAAAATAGGGGCATTCCATTTAAAATTTCTCAACCTACAGTGAAAGTTAGAAACTTGGCAACCTTGCAAATACAATTTTTTAATTTTTCATGTTCAGTTACCCTTGGCACAAAATTTGGCTCACTTATGTTTAACGGTTGCTGAGATAATCCACCGTTTCGGTTCTTTCTACTAACCCTGTTAATATACTATTATTGTAAAAAGAAAAAATAAACTAAGACATTCTCTTTTAATCCTATACAGGTTTTGGCAACAATTGTGGCATTCATTAAGGGCAATATTAAAATCGAAACTGTCATTACTGTTCTCATACAGTTTCTGGCTTTCACCAGTCAATCTGTTACCAAAGATCTCACTGCTACATTAAACGAAGCTCTAACAGCACTTCTTGATGCCATAGCACAAGTTGGTGCCACTGAGTCCTGTGCAGGACTGGTTGCTCTTGTTAATGATTTGCTAAAGGGAACTTGCGTCGTTGGTAAGTGACTTAAGCGGCCTTTAGACGATCAATATTATTGCGCAAAATTTCATATTGTAAAATATTATTGACCGTTTGCTATTTATATTGAGAGCTTGTACAATATATTGTGTCAATCAAAAGCAGTTTCATTTTTATTGTGCAATAGTGATTTATTGTGCCGTGTGTGGGTAAGATTGCACAATTATTTCAGTTTTTAAATACGAAAGAGTATTTGTTTTATAAAAGCAATTACACAAATATCGGTTCAAAAGCAATAGAGAAAGAAATAAAGGTTTTTCTTATTTTTAAACATGTTTCAAGTAGCTACTTTTTCTTATCCATGTTTTAACCGGAAGTTACAAAACAAAACTAGTTATTGTGCAGTATATTAAATATAGTATTTGCATAAATATATTGTACTGTTTGGGGACGACTAGCAATATTACTGTACAATATTTTGTACAATAATATTGATCGTCTGTGGGCCCCTTTAAGGCGTTATATCCACTTAGAAGACTAATAAAAGCCCATTTTTAAAGATTTTTTTCTGGAAAGCCCTTTTGATTTAATAATTTAAAATTTTGTACACATATTCTGCATACTTTAAACAATATTTAAACTTATTTAATTTTTCAAAAAAATATTTTAAAAGCCTCTGTAGCCCTATGTCCGGGTGCTCCTTTAAAAAAGACGTTTTGCGGTGACCACTATATCTCTGGACTGGATTATCAAAAATTAAAAAACCTAACGTATCTAGTTTCAGAAATGTATAATCTATAAATTAATCGAAGGAATAGGCAAAAACATTTTATTAACAAAATAGCGGTTTCTCAAACACAAAAATCGATTTTGGGCCCCAAATTTAAACCTTAAAATATTTATTTAAAAACAAATATTTATCGCAAAAAAACCCACGATTAATTTCTAAAAATATATTGAAGGAGCTTGTGTCCAAATTAGAGACCAATCGGTTAAATAGTTTTCGAGTTATCACGGTCACCGTTTTTAAAAACAGCTAATTGGATCTACCCAACCAATCGGATCAATATTTGAAAATGCATTAAAAACACACAATCTGCAGTATCTTAAATACTTAAAAAAATACGTTTTTTTGAGACGGTCTGTTTTTAACTTAAAAAAATATTCGTTACATCTTTTACCTAAAAAGGTATCCCTGTTAAAAGTTGATTAGGCGAGCTGTTTTTGAATTATCTGGAGTAACAAAAAAATTCTGTATGGCCAGGTTTAAGCTATGTTTTTATAAGTACGATTCTAATCTTAAGGAGTATGAATCCTTAGAGGATTTTAGGACGAAAAGCTTAGGTATATCCTAAATGTTCTTACTTTAAAAATAACCTTTTTTTACTTTTGCAAAACTGAGAATGTTTTAAAAATATTCCAAATAAAAGATTTACTTTAGAAACTTGGATTTAATTTACCAAATTGCTCCATTTTAGGCCTATAGCGTGTAAGATTCTATAAAGTTAAGATAAGGTTACCTTTGATTTACTAGCATAATCAAGTAAAAACTTTTCTTTTTTTATTTTTTAGGTGGTGTCAACCTGTCAGTCATTCTCCAGATTCTTATTACAGGCGTTTTAAGAGAAGTAGGGTACTTACTAACAGTCCTGGTTTTAGTAGTCCTTCAACTTACGGCGGTGATCAGTAAAGAACTTGGACTTTTATATTGCTTCGTTGTTTTAATTTATCAATGTAATTGTCCCTATGGTGTAAGTATAACTTAAAGATTAAACATTAATTTGGTAGTCGGTTAATTTTTATAAAAGTGACTTATATTCGGCTACAGCGGGTCTTCGAAATTTCTTACCAAGTAGAACACTTTTTAATTATTAGCCTTAGATTAGATTAGATTGGAGGTAGATTGCATATTATGTATATTCTCTACCACAGAAACCTGCTCAAGTTTATTGTATATTCTTCTATCCAAGCCGGTCTTTGAATTGGACTTCACAAGCTTAAACCTGGCTTCATGGTAAATCTTACCGCTTTGGGACTTGTAGCTGTGTAAAACGAAGGAAAGAAGTTCTGCTGTAGATCCTGTTATGACTTAAGATAATATTTTAAAATGTCTTTAATCCCAAGCAGCAAGCTGACGTCTTATTGACGTCTCTTTTTGGTAATTTTTGGTTACATTTGGTCAGCAAAGACGTCATAAGATGACGACAAAAAGGCGTTAAATTGACCTCCCCAAGTCACAGACAAAAGACGTCCCGTTAATGACGTCATAATGACGTCTTTAAGAAGACACAAAATTGACGCATATACTTTTTTTTAAAAAGCTAAAATGATACAATATTTTATTTGAAAACTAAAATAGGAAAAAACTTCTTACAGCTTGCAATTTCCTTGCACTGCAAGGTTGCATCTCTCGGGACACTGTCCAACCTGGAGATGCGGATTTTTACACTAGCCAAAGATATTTCTTTCAAAGCTTAATAAGATCACCAACCCCAGACCGGTCTTGAACTATTTTGGTCTCATCGGTACGGTGTAGGAGATAAAAAGCGAAGATGTTGAATAAACGTAGTAATTTATTCTCCATTACGCCATCTATTGGTGGAGTTTTTTCCTATTTCAATTTTGTAAAATTATTAGTCTTATTTTTCTTTCATATGATATTTCGGTTGGATTTTGACAGGAATCATATAATGTCACAAAATTTTTCTGGCGGGTTTTTTATCATGACGTCATTAGATTTTTAGGAGCTAGTATGACGAAAAAAAATGACGTTGAAAAGACGTCACTTTAACAACGTCAAAAACACGTCATTAAAATGAAGTCATAATTTCGGTCTGATGACGTCCTATAAACCAAAAATGACTTAAAAATGACGTCATATTGACGTCAGCTTGCTGCTTGGGATTTTAACTACTTTTACCTGATTTAAAAATTGGGAACACTGGCAACATTGCATAGGTTATAAATAGAGCCGCTTGTTAAGGCCCTGTCTCTTGTTGAAAACTTGCCGTCAGAAGAAAAGCGTTGTTAATCGTAAAAAGAGACTCTTTGTTTGACCTCCGGACAGTGCGGACGTGCGTAGAGGACTACAAAGTTCTTCCCGGAGTGGCGGCTAGAGGTGTCGTACGAACGTTTTTTACCTTCGGGGATCAAGGAAAGATTCACGCTAAATTGACGGTATCTTTCTTCTGGATCTAAGCGCTGTGAGCGAAGATTCTTATAAGCTGATGGTATCCTATTTGCTGGTGAACACGAGGTTTTTCTCAAATGGCGGGAAATAGATGGGCGTGCCATGGGAACTGTCAGTAGTGAAAGTGAAGGTTATACGTAACACCAGTAGCAGATCTTGGTTTGACAGCCGACAATTTATGCATTGCATCGATTGTTGAATTATTTGTTTTCTTTTGGAATTTCTGGGAGCTACGAGCTCGATTATCCAGATTTTCCGCCGACGAAGCCCTGGAAAGCATAGTCCGGAAGGGGAGGGTGGTGGATTGGACCTGAAGGGACTAAAACCAAGAAAAAAAAATAGAGATAGAATAGAATCGTAAAAAGTTTATAATAAATACCTTGAGGCAGATATTTGAATATCGTAGTTTTAATTATTAACGTAAAGAGGTGGGGCTTGAGCGAAGCAATTGTGTAGACAACCGCCCAACAGATTCTTTGTGGCGGAATCCATATTGAATGTCATGCAAAATTTTGTGCTTTTCTAAATACTTATTATACTTATATTATTTGTTTTTATTCGGTCTTATTTGCTATATTTTAATTTCTTTGTATTGGTTTTTATTTTAATCTATTTAAATTTATTTGGATTTATTCGTTCCTATTTCATTTTATTGATATACCTTACATCTTAAAACTTTTTAAAATTTTAACCAATCAATTTTGTGTTTTTTTGTTATTTTAATAACAAAGACCGACACAACTTGGCGTAATTTCAAAATTAATGTCGGGAATTGTCTCTAGCTATTTTTCTCTTTAGTTTTAGACTTAAAATGGATTTTTGTAAAAATAATATATGTACCTCTTTTTAGATAAATTTACTCAAAGCTCTGGGCATTACCATTGACCTTACCGTTAAACAAATACTTGAGGTGTTATTAAATTGGTTTTATCATTAGTACTGAGTATTGTGGCTCTTCTTCTTGGAGACCTTTATGGTGCATGTAGTCGCTTGCCTATCATTGGAGTGATTTTAAGACTCCTTTGTGAAGCTATTAAATCAGCTACTGGTGGAAACTTCGATTGCAAAGCTCTATTGAATAGTTCCGGCCTTATTAAAGGATTGATACTTGGTAAGTGCTTTTTACCAGCTTAGTTGGTGTTTAAGATTTAAAAATAAGGTTTTTTTTTTAATATACTACAGGGTGTTTCACGAAGAACTGCGGGGATAGATTTTTAAAAAATAAGTTTTAAAAGTTTTAAACATTTTGCCAATAACTTTTTTAGTAAACTGTATTGATACTATGGTAACAAATAAATACAGGGTGGTAAAAAATAATTTTTTAAAATCTTAACAACAAAATGCTAAAAGTAGATTTTTTTAAATAAAAACACCCATTATTTATTACCTTATTAAATTCCCGCAATTCACCGCTGCAACAAGCGCGCAAATTTGAACAAAAGAGGTCAGGTACGCCACTGAATTTTTATAATTTTTTCCAATTAAACAATAAAAAATTGAAATTTTTAGAATTGTGTATTTTTTCCTATTTTGCATTATTTTCGATAAAAATTAAAGCTGCTTTAAGAGACACTAAGAAGTATCCATAAACAGTGTAAAATAAAATCCAAACTTATAAAAGAAAAAATTTACCTAAATAAATAGGAAAAATATTGATTTTCGATAAAATTTACGACTGCCTATTTATTTAAGGGCAACTTTTTTTTATTATTTTTGTTTACCATGTTCTCTATGGGTACATTTTAGAAGAAATTAAAGAGTTTTTTTAAAAGTAAAACGAAGCTAGATACGAAAAAATTTAGAAGGCTAAAAACTTGCATGTTTAATTGATTAAGTGGAAAAAATATAAAAACTATGTAAAAAGTCAATGGCGTACTTGCTTTTCTCAATAATATTGGCTGTGCGGTGTCTACTAAGATGCCACTTAACCCAATAATCTTAATCTAGGTAAAGCTTCACAAGCGCCTAATTACATTAAATAGGTATACTAAATGTCAGTTTAATCCGTTAAAGAGTACCTGACACATTTTTATAGGAACTTTGCTTGACTATCTAGCACCGAACTTTACACAATGCAGTTCAACTCGAATCCTAATTTAGGTGTGGAGATGCGCATTCAAATTCCTTCCAACAACAAACGCCAACGTCACATGTGCTTGCATTCGTTTATTATTATTTTTTTAATTACCCAAGCAGCAAGCTGACGTCATTATGACGTCATTTTTAAGTCATTTTTGGTCATAGGACGTCATCAGACCAAAATTATGACGTCATTTTACCGTCATTTTAATGACGTGTTTTTGACGTCGTTAAAATGACATCATTTTGACGTCATTTCTTTGTCATACTAGCTCATAAAAATCTAATGACGTAATGCTTAGGAAACCCGCCAGAAAAATTTTGTGACATTATATGATTCGTGTCAAAATCTAACCGAAATATCATATGACAAAAAAATAAGACAAATAATTTTACAAAATTGAAATAGGAAAAAACTCCACCGATAGATGGCGTAATGGACAATAAACTACTACGTTAATTCAACATCTTCGCTTTTTATTGCGTAGACCGTACCGATGAGACCAAAATAGTTCGAGACCGGTCTGCGGATGGTGATTTCAATTAGCTTTAAAAGAAATATCTTCGGCTAGTGTAAAATCTGCATCTTTAGGTTGAACAGTGTCCCGAGTGATGCGACCTTGCAGTGCAAGGAAATTGCAAGCAGTAAGAAGTTCTTCCCTATTTCAATTTTTAAATAAAATATCGTATCATTTTAGCTTTAAAAAACAGTATATGTGTCAATTTCTCGTCATCTTAAAGAGGTCATTATGACGTCATTAACGGACGTCTTTTGTCTGTGACTTAGGGAGGTCAATTTAACCTCATTTTGTCGTCATCTTACGATGTCTTTGCTGGCCACATGTGACCAAAAATGACTTAAAAGAGACGTCAGTTTGCTACTTGGGTATCTACTCGCGTTCGCAAAGTGGTTACTTTGTGCAGTCATTTGCGTGCCCAAAGTTGAACTTTTTAAACGCAATCTAACGTCAAAAAATAAAATAAATTAATAAATTTAAGAAATAATAAAAATAAACATAAAGATATAACACTTTAAAAATCGTGTTTTCTTTAACTGCGTTTTAAAAGTCCTTAAATCCAGCGGCGCGGCTGCTAGTGATGACCATTTTAATGGACACAACTCGCATCATTGTTAAATATACTGATTTTTTTAGTTGTTGATTGCTTCAGTCTATAAAATCATTTTAACCCGTTATTTTTATTACTATTTACCACAATATCACTAAAATTTGATTATTTACTTATAAAAAGAGGCTTAAAAAGAAGTTTAACATTAGTTTTTTCTTACCATAGTTTTTACCTATTGTGCGGGTTGTCCCACTAAATTGGCCATCACCAGCCGTCTAGTCGCTGCTTGAGCCAAGATGACAATACGGGTCTTATTTAAAAGTTTATAATAACCAAATTATTTGTTTTTATAGCTAATAACTTTTGTTTTTAACATTTTTTTTAGGATTATTCCAGTTGGTAGGAGGTTTATTGCTGTTTATAAGCGGCACCGTCATCACTCAAGTTAAATCTGTTTTGAATGGCTGTACCAGTCTTAATATTTACCTTTCCCTTGATCTAACAGTAATATTAGGCGTTCTTGTATAAGGTAATTAATTTTTTATTTTACATTTGTTTTTTTTTTTTGAAAATTGACTATTTTTAGCCTTTGCTTTTAGAAAAGTTTAAATATTCAGACCGGATATGTAACGGAGGTAATGGTTCGATATAGCGGTTTTTGCTATAATAAGAAATTTTTGAAAAATTCTTTTTCAGGGCGTTTATATAGGTCGATTATGACACAAATCTGTGTGCGCGTTTTCCAAAATCCATTTCTATAATTTATTATTAATAAAAACATTTATGGGACGGTGGAGTGAACAGGGGTGCTGGGTGGGGACGAAACAGTACAAATCCTACATTAAACGCCCAAAAACAGTATTTCACAGTACACACCGCACTTTCTGTTTACAAAAATGTCCAAAAAATTGGTAAAAAAAAATAAATAATAGTACAACAATCCCCTATGGCTGTCACTGCATAAAAAAGAAGAGTTTGCAATAGAACTGTAAATGTCTTGCGATGTTGCCAAATAAAGTGACAAAGTATCAATAGCTTAAAAAAGGAAGATACAGGACAAAATTCATATGAAAAATTAAGTTATTCCTTCTTCCTATTATAATTTGTAGAGAAAAAGGAAAATACCTAAACATAAAGAAAGAAGCATTTCTACAAAAATACCATTGTTTCTCATGGAAATGGTGGATAATCCCCGAAATAGGCTTGGTGTTAATTCTTTACAAGAAGTTTGGCAACGCTGCTTCTATCAAGACCGTCATTTTCATTATGACGAACTTCATGTTATCAGCTGACCAAAATAAATTTTCTTTCTTTAATTAATGGCGGACGAGATATCTCATATGTGTGGGATAGTTTTTCGAAAAATTTAATACTTTTCAAAATTAATTTACATTTTTTATGTGCCTTGAGTGCAGTGTATTAATGTTTTCTTGTGTTTGACGTTGGATTTCTACTGTTTCGTCCCCACCCAGCACCCCTGTTCACACCACCGTCCCGTAAATATGTTTTTATTAATAATAAATTATAGAAATGGATTTTGGAAAAAGCGCACACAGATTTGTGTCATAATCGACCTATAGAATCGCCCTGAAAAAGAATTTTTCGAAAATCTCTTATAATAGCGAAAACCGCCTATATCGAACTATTACCGTAACGGATATTATAGTTAGGGATCCCTGGACTATTTTTCCTATTCATTACTAACAAGCTAATTTTTCGTAAGAAACTTCATTTTGACGAGACAATTTTCCTTGGTGGGAGCATACAGAAGTAGCATACTACTGAAAATTATAAAAAAATTAAAGAGTTTTAAATTGCAGTTTTTTTTAATGACTAAAATTTTTCTGTACGTAGATTTTCTGTACAGTGAATATTTGGCGAGATGTAGTCGTTTAAAACCTTTATTCATGAACGAGCACCACCAATTTCGAGCCTTTTAAATTAACCCCATTTAAAAACCAAGGGATCTTAAGAAACTTTATTTAAAGAGCCTCGTAGCTCTTAAAAACCCCACAAAACAATTTTTAAAAACCCTTTCTATTATCCAAAATAAAGGAGATACAGTAAAAACAAAACAGTCAATTTTTCTTCAAAAATTCGAATAAGCCACTTTGGAGCAATATAATCTACATAATATTTTTAAAATTATGCATTTTAAATGGGGTAAACTTCTTGGATGTATTATTAATACATGTACAAAGAAAATTGTAAAGGAATATAGGTCAGCTTTAATTTGGGGGTAGTTAGGGGTTGTTTTTATTGATTCTTTCGTAGCAAAAATTAATTACTCACCTTATTTTTATCATAGCTCGCTTAATTGTCATGGTAGAGACTTCTGCATGATACTTTGATTATGTACTTTAAAAACGGTTAGATACATGTTCCCCGAAAAATTAAGCATTTTCCCGGTATTTGACTTTAATTTATTCAAATTTTGCAATTGACAAAAAAATATCAATTAACACTCCGTACCCCAGTTTATATTGGTCGTAGGAAAATTATAAAAAAATAATTTTGTTTGTCTTTTTAAACCCTTAATTTTTCTTTTACAGTTTTTTAAATTTAATGCATAATATTTGAGTTATTCGCGAAAAATCCATTAAACCGTCGATTTTTTCGTCGAAAAATTGTTACTTTTAATCACAAATAACTTGAGAAATAGAGTTATGAAAAAAATTATATAATATTTTTTGCTAAGAAGCACATTTTTTATTGATTTTTTATGGTTAAAATGTAACAAAAATTTCCACCCCTAAGGGGTGGCAACCACCCCCAAGGTTTTCGCGCCCTTGTGTTTGATATAGGTTTTGATCCTTGGGCTATTACCTACCTTCTGTTAAAATTTAAAGTCAATCCATGCAGAACCAAAGAATTGCCAGGTTTTACCTTTTTTTGAGATTAATTTTCTGTACTATATTTTAACCCAAAAATTACTGCACACTTTTTTAAAAAAATAAATATTTACCATGGCGTGATGCTTTGCAACGCGCCACGTCGCCAAACAACGCTCGTCAATATTTTCATTTTTTTGTTTTATTTTTATTTAAAAATCTGTTGATGAAATCAGTTTTTAACCACTCTCAAGCGAATTCATTCGCTCAACGCTCGAGCGATGTCAATATGAACTCAACCCAGAGCTTGACCCACACTTTTTGAGCTTCTTTATGACATGTAAATTATTTTTTATTTTTAAAACTTTCTCTTTAATGTAAGACTTTTTTTATTTTTTTTATTGTTTATTTTTATATTATTATAAAATTTAAAAAAATTTATCTTTTTTAGGTCACAGTGGACGAGCTTTTCTATGACGGCCGCTTTGGTATTTGAAGTTTAATATTATTTTGATATTTGTAATTTAAACCAATCAATAAAATGATTCATCATGCTCCAGTCTTTTTTTATTTAATATATTTTTCTGCGCTCTATTGGTATAGTTTTGCCATTCTCAATTGAAGAAAAATAAAATGCTTAATAATCATATTACATAGGCGTACGTAAATAGTTTAGTATAGTTTTTAAAAATAAATTTAAATTTGTTAACTTATTAATTTGGTACCGAACACTTTATAAAAATGACTTAAGGTTAGAATATTTTGCCATTAATTTTACAAAACAATTATATCCCAATTTTTAAATATTTTTTAAGAACAAGAGTTTAATCCTTAACCACAGATATCCGGTAATTTTGGCCGGCGAGGCTTTTCGATTTGTCAAAGTACGACACCGGTCGAATTTGCCAGTAGTCTGTGTTTACATACCAATTTAAAATATGATTTTTAATTACTGGAGTTTTTATATTTATAAATTGCGTATGCGTCAAATAAAAAAAAAATACAGGGTGTTTCTTTTAAAAATTCAAAACTGAAGCCATTTCCGGTTAAACCGGAAGTGATTGGGAAATAAAAAATATACGTGAACAATCTTCTGCTGTCTTATTTTGATGTGTCAAATACTATTCTATTTTCGGTTTTTGGCTTTGACACTTAGTGCATACAGCCATCGTCAAGTGGTTGGAAAATTGGATTGTCGGGTTCTAGACCCCCAGATTTTCCTTTTATTGTTCAAGCTATGTTTTCTGTTTAAAAACAAATTCTTTCTCTATACATGCATAAATTATGACTCTCTAGCCAGCGGCTGCTACTGGTATCGCGCATAACCATCACTTTCACTACTGGCGCATTTCCGCAAGGCGTGCGCACCTCCTCGACCATACGAGGACACTCATAGACACATACGTATATTATTGTATTTTATATTTATGTAAATTTGTAGGCCTCTATATGCAATAAATAAATAATTTTATAAATGCATCTACAATTTTTTGACTTTTTAAAATATTTCACAAAAGAAAAGTCACTGGATGGAAAGAAATTATGAAGAACTTGACAACAGTGCTTATGCTCCATGGTGGTTCACTCTTATTTAAATCCATAGATCGCTTATAGGTCACTTTTATTGATTTTTAATAATCAGTTGTAGATGAGCCGGTCGCAGATAAGCCGGTCGCAGATAAGCCGGTCGCATATAAGCCTATTAACACTTTGAATCTTAGAAAAAATGTATTTTTGACTCTATGTTTATGTAAACTTTCTTTTTATAAAATAGTTGAATAACTTTATAAAATGACTGATGTAGTGAAAACTGACCAAATTAAATATACCATATGCTAAGATCTCATACATACAGGGTGGCCCACCATATTCGACACGGTCTGTAGCTGGATAACCATGGGGTTTTTAAAAAAGTAAATACTGAAACATATACAGGTCGGATAAGGCCACAGTATAAAATTATTTTACTCTATACAGGATGTCTCAAAAAGTGTGACGATGGAACATCTTATATTTTATGACGGTTTTAGATTCTACATAAAAAAATAATTTAAGTTTGTTAATAGTACCAAGTGTCTAATTTTATTCGTTTTTGTGATATTTGATTTTTTTTCAAAATGCAGGGTGCAATAAAATTAATTTTATTTTAACAATATAAACTCCTTAAACTTTAAAATTAATTATAAGATTAGGAAAATTCTGCCTTATCATACGTAGATCATATCGAGATCAAAGATTATACAGGGTGATCAAAAAATAATATTAATTTTTTAGAAAGTCAAATAGCAATATCTCTCTTATTTTAAATGGAACACCCTGTATTATTTTACACCACATGATGACAATCCAAATGCTCTTTCAAATGGTGTATTGGTTGTCTATACCTATCTTTTATACTTTTAAGTAAATTCCGTTTTAAGATATTTTTATTCAAAATTTAAATGTAAGTAGGCTATGGCTTTTTACTAAGCCGTTATTGCAAAATGTAAATTTGTTGGAAAAAAACACAAAATATAAAGATTTTGTATTATCTGCCACTATTTTTAAAATTCACAGAAAAAATTCATTAGTTGCTTATAATGCTACTTCCAATAACAGTTATTTCAGCTGAATGTGGTAATGATAAAACTTGTGTTTTTAAACAATCCTAATAACGCCTTTGGTCAGTTATGACGACATTCTGTGACCTATAACTCGTTTCTTCCATTATCCATAATCACTGTGTCAAATTTTTTAAAGCAACTATTAAGGTTATCAAATGGTTTCTCCTGGAATATTTTTTAGGATTAACTCTAAACTTATATCATCTTGTTGTTGTAGAAAAGGGTTTTTATTTAAAATTATTGAAATTTCTTTCAAACTGACTAAAACACTAGTAATCAATAAATGGTCGTTGTTATTTCCTTAAGAAAAATATTAATGGCTGCTATGTCACAGCCAACTTTAATTTAAATAAACATTTGGACTAAGAATTTGTAAAAACAGATTTTACTAAAAAGCACAAAAATAGGTATAGGCAACCTATACATCATTTGAAAGAGTATTTTATTTGTCATCATGTGACGTAAAAATACAGGGTGTTCCATTTAAAATAAGAGAGATATGGCTATTTGATTTTTGAAAAATTAAAATTATTTTTTGATCACCCTGTACAATACTTGATCTTGATTTGACCTACGTATGTTATGGCAGACTTCTTCTTATCTTGTTTCACATGTTAAAGTTTAAAGTGTTAAAGTAAAATCAATTTAATTTTACATCTGCATTTTTCAAAAGAAATCAAATTTCACAAAAACGAATAAAATTAGACACTTAGTACTATAAACAAACTTGAGTTATTTTTTAAAGTAGAGTCTTAAACCGTCATAAAATATAGGGTGTTCCATTTAAAGAAATATATTTGATAAGTCACACTTTTTGAGACATCCTGTATAGAGTAAAATAATTTTATACTGTGGACTTATCCGACCTGTATATGTTCCAGTATTTACTTTATTTAAGAACCCCATGGTTATCCAGCTACAGACCGTGTCGAATATGGTGGGCCACCCTGTATTTGGATTTTGTACTGAACTTTGCACTCCATTCTTTTCGCGGCGAAGCCCACAGCTAAGCATAATTGTAGTATTGAACTTGGTTTACCTTTTTCACGTTTATGGTTTTAGTGGAATTAGAAAATAAATAATGGTGTTGTTAAATATTATGACTGTTATTGTTTTAAAAAACAATAATAAAAAAGCTGCCAAAATAAATAATACAGTACAGTGTTATTGACCAGTAATTGTAAATATATACAATAAATCTGACTTAAGATAAGTAAGATGAAATTGTGTTTTAAGAAAAAGTAAATTTTTAATAAATAATGTAAATAGCTTTAAAATGCAGTATATTTAGTTAATAAAGTAAAGTTTGCCTCAGATATTTTTTTTATTTGACTACGCCTTTTTTATGGCTGTCTTAATATAATTAAATAAGTTTATTGGATTTATAACAAAAACATGACAGATAAAAACCCAGTTCATTTTTTTTTAATTATTTACGACCAGCGAATATTATTATATATAAAGCAAGTTTCAGTTCTATGGCATTGTACAATCAAACTCAACAAAGATGAATCAAAAAGTCTTCTCAATATTTTTCTGTGTTCTCTTGGGCAGCACTTTTGTCCATGGTAAGATTTATTTAATTTTTAATCGAATTTGTTATTTAAATATTAAATGTGTTAATAAATAAAAATAATAGTAATTAGAAGTTAGTGGTTGTTCAAGAAAAAATGGATGCATACTAACCTTTAATTGGAAATTTCCACGTTCATAATAAAATGGTAATTTTTAATGGCAAAATTGTGACTGATGGTTTTTCGGTTCGAAATGTCACATAAATGTAAAGTGTGATAAATCGTTGGATTTAAAATTAAAATACGAGTATCAAGTGTAAAATCGCCTATTTAAAAACACAAAGTTAATGATGGTTGCTTAAAGACGAAACGTCGGTTCTTAAATTAATTTATATCATTTAACAGATACAAAAAAAGGAGCAACAATAATGTGTCGTTTGTTTCAATACATCTTTTCACTAAACTGAGAAAAAATGAAAACTGATTCACAAAATTTCAATATTTTCCTGATATTTTCAAAACGACCAGATTTTTTTTTATGGTTGGGTAAATTAAAATTTATTTTATTTTTTTAATTTTGCATACCAAATTTCTTATATTTATCTAGGTTATTTTGGAATTTTTCTACAATTTTTTTATATACTTTCAGAAATTAGGGCAAAAGCAGCAGCCCTTCCTAACCTCACACATCAAATCCAAAAAGAAATGCCGACCCTATTTTAAATTGTGACACGGTAAGTTATACAAGATTTTCTGATGAAATTAAAAAAAAAGGTTTATATTCACCCCTTGGCACTAGGCCAAGTTACCACAAAAAAGAAAATTTCGGACATTTTCCATAACGCTACCATTTTTTCAATTTCAATTGTTAATAAAATTGCTTGTTCAGGTAATTAGCTAATAAATCTTATTTAAGCTGGTTTTATACTAATGAAACTTCTTGACAAATAACTGTTGACGTCAAAGGGATTCTTTTTTTTAAGGTCGTTATTTCTTTAGTTATTTGTAAATGAGGTGTTAATCGTGTTTATATTTGTGAGTAAATAATAAATTTAAAAGACCTTATTAATTGTATAAACTATATTTTAAAATGAAAAAAAAATCAATTATCCCAATGACGTCGATGTATCAGCTATCTACTGTCATATCAAAGTTGGGCCACCTTCTCTGTAAGCACCTTGTAAAAAGTCAAAGTACTTTATAATACACGCAATCATATTGACGCGCTTGCATTGCTTTTATTGAAAATGAGACAGTTTTGCATGACCGTCCGTATCCTTTCTTATAGGTATGCACCGATACAAACACTGCCGTTCCAGCTGCTCCTCTAAGTCTTCTGGTTAACGCTGCAGCCGGTCTTGCTGTTGTAGTGAACACAACAGCTAACACTGCTCTTATTGTTGACATTAATGTGAACCTTGTTGCTTTACTTGATGGTAAGTTTTTAAAGCAATAGCAAAATGGCAATTGCAGATTTGATACAGATTGATACAATATTTAATGGTGTTGCAATTTCTATGATAAGTAGTCTATTTTAAAATGATATTACTCAAATGCATGAAATACGGTCAGATGATCAAATTCTGCAAATGTTAAGCTATTTGTAAGTTTTTTTCCACAAATAAAAAAATCTTAGTACCTATAACCATCTTTTTTGTATTTTAGGTGTTACTGGCTTAGCCATTATCATTAATATTGACACTGGTAACGTATATTGCATTTCAAATGGAGTTTGGTTAGTAGCCAATCAAACAATCCAAGTTTTTGTAGCTTCACTTACCAATGGATTGGCACCCCTTTTAAATACAGTTGGCGGTAGGTATTAAAAAATCTAATATAAAATCTCATTTATCCAAAAATACTTTAGAGATTTTATAACACTGTTAGGAAATTAGTGAGTTGTTACCAGCGTTGAATTCAGACATTTTCTTTCCTGGGGAGGGGCGGGGGAGTTTTAGCTTCGCTGGGGACTTGGGCTCCTTAATTGACACAACTAAAATTCTTATGCCCCTCTTCACAAAATAAAAACCAAAAAAGAGTCCTTAAAAAACACAACAGCTTACTTCATTCTTGAAGAGTGTGGACTAGGGTGATTTATGTCCGAAAAGTTTCTTTTGCGGTGCTCAAGGAAAACTTAAACATAAAGAAAAAATTTAACCAAGTTTAAGCCTTTTATATTTATCTTAAGTACTTACCATTTAAATTTGAATTTTTGCCATTTAAAAAGTTTTTTTTTGCTTAACCACTTTTTACTATATTAAAAATACTTTTAATAGACCTTACGGCATATTTCACGCTCTATCAAATTGCTCTTGTGCTTTTTTGTGTAACTCGAATATTATTTACTTTAAAAAGTTTTATTGCAAGGACATAATAAGTAAGTAATCAACAAAAAGAAAATTTGCGCTTTAGTCAAAAAATTAAAAAGAACAATTTATTCTAAAAATTGTATTTTGACAACTTCTGCGAGCAAACCAGTTTAAATTACACAAAAAAACACAACTTTAAAGAGCGTAAAATATGCCATGAGGTCCAACAAAATAATTTGCACTATAGTAAAAAGTGGCGAGGCATTAGAAATTAAATAAAAAAGAAAAAAACATCATTTTTACGTGCATTTTAAATAGGAAAACTTCAAAATCAAATGGAAAGTACTTGCAATTAACATTTAGAACTTGAACTTGGTGGGATTTTTCTTTTAATGTGTAGATTAAAATGTTGCTTCAACAACAAAAAAAAATGCGCAAATGAATCACCCTAGTGTAGACGTATGTACTTGAACCTCTGTAACAAATGGATTTCCTAATACTTTAATTTGATATTATTACTTTTTTCTAAAATTAAGTATCTCCAGCAAGGTTTTTTGTGCTTCCAAAGGACGACCCTCGGGCCACCTCCAGAATTAAACGCTGGTTGTCACGATACAAAACCATTTTGCGTTAGACTAATATAAGAACTTATTTTATAAAATATAACAGTAATAAAGTTTTTGATATTCTAAATAATTTTAATCGGCAAAAATTAAAACACTGGTAATACTAGATATGTTTATAAAAACTTTTTTAAGTACTGGTACTTATTTTGTACATACACAAAGTTCCAGTAGACAAATTATTATAGATTTTTTTATATATTTTAGGTATTCTTTACATTGCTGGACAAGTGATAGACTCTGTACTACTAGATATCAACTTAATATTATGTACTCTGATAGTAAACATTGAATTACAGCTTAAAGCAGATCTCATAGCAGGGCTTCAACTTTGCACTGGTATTGCAAACAAATTAATTGTTCTTTTAAATGGTGTATTAAAGGGGCTTCTTGAGGTAAGTAAAAAAATATATATTTTTCATTTGCTTTGTATAATATATAAATAAATACAAACATTTTTGTTTAAAGTTAATACCTAAATGGGCAATAATTAACATAAAAAAGACTATTATTATTTTTATTTTTTAAGTTTTTTAGTAATTTTAAATTGTCTCACAAATTAAAAGTAGTGTCTTAAAATTAGTGGACTCACAGCAAATATAATTTAAAAAAAAGTACGCGACTAAATTTTTTTGTATTTTTTACAATTTTTTGCCTTTTGTGACTAAAATTTAAAATTTTAGTCACAGATGTGTTTTTCATTTATCTAGCTTGGTAAAAAAAACAAAAACATAGAAATCACTTTAACTTGTTTTAAAATGTGTTCAGAAAATTTAAAATTACATCATTTAAAAATATGAATCAAAATACATATGTTTTTTTTTACTTTTAGTTTAAAAATAATATTTTTTCTAGCTTGTTGGTGATTTGGTTATAACATTGACTTGTGATTTAGCAAATCTCGTGTCTATCTTAGATGGTCTTGCAGATGTGTGTGGACAAGTCGTTGGTAAGCAATCTAGAATAAAAAAAAGAAACAAGCATTAGAGTAACAACAGATACTATAAATTGGGATTAAAATATTTTTGTATTTATAAAAGATTATAAACTTACATATATTTTGATATTCGTTAACTGTTTTTGTTGGAAAAAATATTAAACAAAATTATATTTGGCTTTACTCCAGAATAAATATTTTTTACTTTAAAAAATAATTTTCAAAGTAATTAATGGTCCACAACATTTCCTATTTATGGTTTGCAATATCCCAATACATTGCCTACAAACTCTGGTCATACTGTATAAGTAGGAAAAGAAAAAGTAATAAAACACATCGCTCATTTGCTGCAACAACGTCATAGCTCAAAAATCGTTATTTTTCAGTTGAGGTGTTTAATCTATTAAATTAAGATTGTTGTTATTTTCTAAAAACGTTGCTTTGGTTAAGCGACACGACCTCTTTATTTCATTAGAAATCCTAAGAGCTCAGAAAAGAAACTTCCAATTAAAACTATTTTTAAAATCTTTCTTTGTAGTAGTAGGTCAAAAATTGGGACTTTTGGGTTATCACGTTGTTGCAGCAAATGAGCGAATCTTAAATTTGCTAGTGTGGTGTAGTGAACATGCCTTTTACACATATTTGTAATTTTTAAACTTTTTACCATGATTTTGTCAGAATCCTATTTTAAACATCATTTTTTCTAATAAACGTAAAAGTACTTTGTTGTTGTTACAGAAATCTTGGTTTTAACGTTAATTTTATTTACAGGTGGTCTAGCAGCTGTTGTTGCAGCAGGTGTAAACCTGAATTTAAGTATCTTGCTTGCTTTAAACGATGGAATTTCCGTTTTGGTAGAACTGATCGGAAAAATTGGAGTGAAACTTGATATTGGGGTAATTTTGGGACCTCTTTGTAATGACGTTGAAGGTTTCTTTAAACTTGTAGCTAAACTTGGAGGCAATAAGAATACTGGTCTTGCAGGTCTAATTAAGGTATGTTTTTAGCTGACTTTATAAGGTGTGTATTTTTACTTTATTTCAAAGTTTTAAATTTACGTGTGTGGTGGTTGTCAAACAATTTCATTAAACAAGCCATACCTCGTGGATTCTAGAATCTAGAGTATTATACATATAAAAATAAGCTTTGGTATAGGCATACAAATGTCTTACAGATTATAATTTCCTTACTCTATGGTATAGGTAAATGTTATTGGAAGAGGAGAGTTTTTGCGTATTTTACAATTTTTAGTCACTGCCGGTTTAACCAGAAATGGTTCCAATTTGACATTTTTAAATGGAACACCATGTATATTTTATCATTTTTGGATTCCTAAGACAGTTTTAAAATAAAATGAAATATTTTAAGAAGTTTTTAAGCCTGCTAGATTTTTTATAGAAATTTGTATTATTACATCTAGCAGGCCATGATTGGACGCAAATAAGTCCAAGGACCCCAGGTAATTTTAACAAAAATACAATCACAAAATTTTAGTGACTAGTATGAGAGATAGGAATAAAACAAGTTGGTCAATTGACATTTGCGCGCCTATTAATTTTTAAAAGGCAACCCCTTTCACACAAGCACTTTTCGAAAGAAGGGGTTTTTCACCAATATAAGGATACCAATTTATTTCAGATCGAATTAAAAATAAGAACAAAAATTTGGGACAATGTCCGCCTAAATGCAATATTACAAAGTGCTTTCAAAAATTTAAGTTTGCGTAATATCTTTTATATGTCAAATTTCTATCTAAAATGGTATCAAGAATTTTCGGTTAAACCGATAGTAACCAAAAAGTAAAGAATAGGTTAAATCATTTTTTATGCCGTTTAACCATATTAAGTCTGATTTTGATATGTCTAATATTGTAGGAGTTAAAAATTGTCTGATAGATTTGTTAGTACCAGGTATTATGCCTAAATAAATAAAAATAATTCTTTAACACTTAATTCTGACTATTTAATAACAAGAAGTGGTAATTATATTTTTATTTAACTTTAATAAGATTATTTTAAAACAAACATTACAAATACTGTTTGATACCTAATGTGTTTTTTGTCTCATTCTACACAGGCTGTCGCAAACATCGTATTATTCGTCAATGGCCATCTTGAAATTGAAGTTTTAATCTCTCGTCTTATACAATTCTTGGCTATCACCTGTCAGACTGTTACTGTGGATCTCTCTGTTGTATTAAACCAGACTCTTCAGGCTCTTCTTAATGTTATCGTCCAAGTTAATGCCTCAGTAGCTTTAGCAGGACTGGTCAATACTATTACCTTATTATTAAATGGAACTTTGATAGTAGGTAAGTATTAGCAATATTATTCTTATTAGTATATATTTAGTACTGGCAAAAAAATTAGGATACTTTGAACCTAAGCAAAGAACTGCAAATCGCTTCCTTTTTATTTTATGTCAGAAAGATTAGCACATTTCGATTTCCCACTCAAGTCGTGTATGGCAATTGCTTTTGCTTCTTTAAAAACAAAATTTACTTTGAATAATTTGTTTTGTTATGTAAAGGGGCTTCAAGGGAAAACTGCCTTATTTTAAATAATTTAGCAAAATGTCAAATGAAAAAGGTTATAAGAATTAAATAAGGATTTCATATCTAAAATTTTACATAAAATAAACATTTTTTTAATTTCATATTTTTAATAATTTATGTTTACACCTTTTTTACTACTAAACTATTAATTTTGTTTGAATTTTTATAATTTCTATTACAAATATATTGCCATCGAGTATAATAGGAAAACGGAGTACTGCAGTAGGCAGGCGCGAAGTTCTTTTGTTTCTTTAATTTTATTATCGTAGGTACCAAAATAAAAGACGCGCTGCGCTCGAAAATAATGAAAATGTGTCGATATTATGGCTCATCACTATAATTTAGAGAAAATGTGCTATAAGTAGGGATGTCAAATTAAAAAAAAAAACATCGATATATCGATATTGATAAATATCGTTCTGGCGAATATCGATTATTTGATATATCAAAGAGCAATATATCGATACTTAAGAGAGGGAAGAATATCGATAAATTATCTAATATAACATATTTTTTCTTAACAGGTAGTTGGTAAATTAATACGGTATAATAGTAAAATTTACCTAGGTACTTTATTTTTTTTTAAATTTTACCGTAGCACATTTCTGACAGTTGTTGTTTGTCTCATATACCACAAATATCAAAAATATTTCATATCGATATATCGACATATTGAGAAGTTAAATGTTGATAATGTATATCAATATTTGATTTTCGATATATCGATATATCGGTGCCATCTTTAGCTATAAACATAATGAGGACAAAATCTTAGTAGTTGTTAAACATGTCTCCAGGTTTTATTTTTGTTTATTGATCAATATATATATATATATATATATATATATATATATATATATATATATATATATATATATATATATATATATATATATATATATATAATATAATAAACAATAAAACCACAAGAATAATTAACGCTAATGGATAAGCAAAATGAATAAACGGTAATACAAAATTAATTTAGATTTTCGGCAACTTTCATATACGTACATACGATAAAACCGCCAAACGGCGGTTTTCTTTCATAATTGAGCAATGCCGCCGGCGGTCGTTTAACCAGTTCCTAAAAATTTACCAAAAAGCAAATAGTAAAATGGTTTCTAATACGTTTTTGTTTTAGCTGGTTGTAACATCTCCAACATTATCCAGATTCTCATTAATGGAGTATTAGGAGGAGTAGATCAGTTACTAACAGTCCTTTGTTCAGTTATCCTCGCACTTACCGCAGTAATCAGTGCTGAACTTGGACTATTAAATATTTTGTTGTGTTTAATTTTCCAAGTTAATACTCCACTATGGTGTAAGTATAAAGTGAAGAATAAAAATTAGTTTAAAATTTGACAATTTTATACAGTACGTGTCAAAAAGTCAGACGCCCCCTTTTTACCTTTAGCATTGTTTTTTGCAAATGTTTTTTAAGGATATCATTTTAAAGATTCCAAACTTGTTTTAATCATAGTAATTTTTTTTTAGACAAAGTATTATAAAAGTTATTCAAAAAATCGGATTTTCAGCGGCGCGCTTTAAGGGTACAGGGTTGGTACGTATATTTAGACAGAGCCTGTCTCGTTTATTATACAAGGTAGAAAGAAACTTTAAATACAAAAGTTTTAGAAAATTATCCAAACCGTCAAAAAAATATACTTTTGCAGATACAGAGTAAGTCAAAAATGTGTGAAAAGGAAAATTTTAATTTTCTTAAATGGAACACCCTGTATATTATTCATCACTCACACACACACACAAACACGACCCCCTCCCTATACTCTATCTTTAGTTTTGCGGTGTTTTGTTACTTGATATTACTTAAATATATTTTACCGAAGACCAGTTCTGGATTAACCCTATAAGCAAATTGGGCAGTTGCTTAGGGCATCACTTTCTGGGGGCACTAAACATTAGAAAAGAAAGAAAATAGTAGATTCTTTCTTTTAAGTATCATATTTTTGTCTTTAAGAAAGATAAAGACTATTTTTTTGCTTAATTCTTCAATTTGTATTAATTTTTTCTTTCATTGGTTCTCAAAAAATTCCTCTTCTAGTCTATTGGGAACCATAGAGGTCGTGTGCTTAGGGCATCATGAAGTCGTAATCCGGCACTGCCGAGAACACAGTATATGTGGGGGTCATGGTTACTTCTGATAAGTTAAATCGTTTTCTTTTATCCGTGGAGACACATTAATTTATAATTTCGCGGTATTTTATTTATCCATGCGCATGTAGAAGCCAAGGAGCAAAAATATATTGTCTGTCAAAAGCACGAGCTGAAGCCATCTGCTTGTCAAATAGATATTGGCGCGAACACGATCTGTCAAATGCTTTTAAAATTAATATACACGGGCCTATACCTTTTGTATATTCCTAATAAAAGTGTTTACAAATTTAACCATAGCTAATAAAAAATGTTTTTTTTTTTAGATTGAACTACTGAAATGTCTGGGAATATCCATTACTCTGACCGAAACACAAATTTTAGGAGGTGCCATTAGCTGTATTTTATCATTAGTATTAAACGTAGTCTTCCTTCTTCTTGGAGATCTCTACACTGCACTTCTTGGCTTGCCTTGCATTGGAGGTATTGTAACACTACTTGATGCTGCCATTCAAACAGCCAGTGGTGGACTATACAATATACAAGCCTTATTAAATGGTTCTAGCCTTTATTGTAATTTGATCCGTGGTAAGTGTTTTAGTCGCTTTTTATAATTATTAAAATCTAACTTTCCAAACTTTTTAAGCATGTACAGAGTAGCTTTAAAAGGTCCGGAAAAAAAACTGCCACTTAATTCCGGAGGCGACGATCTAACCCAACTTATACTATGCAAGGCTTTCGCGGCCATCGTCTGCTAAACTTTGTTTTTTTACGTACTACTGTAGTACGCAACAAGTCTACCGAGTACCTTCTGAGAATGCCAATCACTCGTGCTGACAAAACGTCAAGAACAGAAAATTAACAACGAAGGCCTTAGAGCCCCAAAAAAAATTAATTTAACCCAATCTATTTAAGCCTATAGCTGCGTCTAGACTTGCAACAATTCATCAAACATCTGTCCAAACTAACCAATCTGTTTGCGCGTTTCTATGACGCCAAAATACGATACTTTTAAAAGTTGCACTAAAATACATGTAACATTATGAAACATGCATAACTTTTAAAGCGTAAATTTATTTTTCTAATCTTTTTCAGGACTGTTCCAATTGTTGACCGGTTTACCATTGTTGATTTCCATCACCATTGTCAACCAAGTTAAGGCCCTCTATTGTGCCGCAACCAGTCTTAACAACTACCTTTGTCTTGATTTTCCATCACTAATTGGCGTTCTTTTGTAAAGGTAAGTAGGTAGACGGAGTTTGGATAAGATTTATGTACAGAAGAGATACAAAAGAATACTTATCATCCATAGAAGCTCACAAGTGAGATTTCAGCGCGCCCTCAAATTTTCGTACCTACCCTGACCACCAGATGGCAAAGTTGGCACCGGACCAATCAGAAAATTGGTCGATAACCATGTCGAGATTCTATTGGTCGATTGGACTACTTTTGCTATCTGGTGGTCAGGGTAGGTACTAAAATTTCATGATACGCTGAAATCTCACTTCCTGTGAGGTTCTATGGATTTGTATTCTTTGGAGATACTTTGGTCAAGTGTTAGAAACAATATTTTTTTCATAAGTGTTTTAGAAAAGTAGAAACATACAAGGTGGTCAAATTGTCTGAGAAACTCCAATATTTCTGTGGTAAGCTCTGGTTGGTTTTGGGAGATATGATCAAAAGTTTTTTATAAAAGTTGTGGGGTTTTTAAACGAGCATATCTCAAAAATATTTTATTATACAGATCGTTTAAAAAAAGTTTTGTCTAAGAAGTTGGAGTTTTTAAAGTGTAACCCCTCTTTTTGTTTACAGAATCAAAGTAAGCCGTAAAATTTTGAATATACTACGCTATTTTATTTGGGCGCTCGACGCGATGTTGCCACGATATTTGTAATTTACTAAAACTCTCGTAAAAGACAGGCTAGCCGAAAATTAAGTAAAAAGAAAACAATTTGGTTATTAGTAATACTTAAATAGGTGTTTTAAAAAACAAAGAACAATAAAATAAATCCCTGAAAGAAAATTAACTTGCTCTTATACTGAGTATTTCTTAGAGCACGGCCAATATCTCAATTTTAAAAATGCTTAATCTTAATTTTTTAAATGGACCACCCAGGGGCGGTCATAAAAACTTTCCGAGGGGGGAATACCATTATTTACTGCCTATTTGTGTGTTTAGGTAAAAAAATAATAATCGGTTATAAAGAGTGTGGCATGAAAGGGGGCATGGCCCCCTTATGGCCGCGTCTGGGACCACTCTGTATATTAAACCGTTTTTGTATTTTAAAAATAAGTTTCTTTAATGATTGCTATACCAAAAAATGTAAAGTATTTTTAGATACTTAAGATTTTTAAAAAATAATGACAATAAAAAGGTATTTTTATGATAAAGAAGAACTTTGTAATTTTTCAATGGAACACCCAGTATATTTGTCAATATTTCCTAAATTTCCGTTTTCTTCTTAAAAAAATATAACCTGAGCCATAGTTATTTCCAGAAATAAAGCATTTATTGGCCTCTAAAAAATTCAATGCATGGAGATTAAGAATGTTATTTAACAATAAGAAATTGTTTCTTCTAACGTTACAAAAATTACAGCAAAAATCTAGTTTTTTTTGGGTTTTTTTCTGTTTTCCTTTAAAACATATACATAAGTAATAACAATAATTATTTTATTTTCGTTTTAACCTTATTTTCGAGTATACTGTTTTTTACGAAAGTTTCAGTAAATTATAAATACCGTGGCAACAGCGCCCCAAGTGCAAAAATAAGATACAGTAATGTATGCAAAATCTTATGCTGAATTCCATTTTGTAAACAAAAATAGGAGTTACAAAAAACTAGCTTTTTGACCATAACTTTTTTAAAACACTCTGTATACATCAAAATATTTTTGGGACATACACCCTACCACTTTTATATAAAAATTTTTGTCACATCTCGTTAAACAACAGAAATATTGGAGTTTCTCGTACAATTTGGTCACCCTGTATATTTATTTTGGTTCTATCATTTCTCAACGTCCAATGGTATTTGTCAGTTTTGACGTTTATTTGGTGTTGTCCTAACAAGGTAACTACTTTTTTCACGCGTATAGAAATAGTTATTTAATATACAAGGGAAAAAAGCTTTAGATTTTAGCTCGAGGTGGTGTTGAGATATTACAATAATCCGAGAGCTAAAATCTACATTATTTTCCGTGTATAATACACAATTTTTTTCTGTAATGGGAAAAAACGGCGGCTTTTTATTGAAAAAAAAACATAATATTAAAGTCAGTAAAAACAACCGTTCAGTAGTTATTTGGAAAATTATAAAGTTAAAAAATATTTGACTGGACTCCTTATGTAAGGAAAATGTAATTTCGGTACAATAAATTATTCTTAAATTACATTTTTACCTTTACTTATGTGTATGGATATTAGGGAAAAAGTACTTACTTTTTTCCCACAGGAAAACAGTAATTTTATGAAAAGTAACATTTTAGTACTTGTTAACAGAGATACAATGTAAATTTTTTTCCTGTCGCGGAAAGAAAAATTATTTTTTGTATTTTAAAAAATTGTGTGTCAAGATTGTTAAAATGGTTAAGGTTACTTACATTGGACCAGTGACGTCAATAAGCAAATAAAAGCAGAAAAAAGTAATTTCTTTTCTAGATTACTATAGCTTACATGAATAGCCCTTAATTGTAATATTTTAATAAAATTTTAAACAAAAATTACTTGTCTATTTCCAGAGGATTTACATTCATGCGAAGCTATAGCCCGAGTTACCGACCTGAATACAAATATGGACTTGTACCCAAATACTCTTATTTTAATGATAATTTAGTTATGTATATTTAAATATGAATAACCAATGTATTTCTTTCTTAAACTTAATTAATATATATATTGAAATATAAATTACTTAGTTTAATTAATATCAATTAAGAGACAAGAACTAAAACTATACGATTAAGAATAATCATTGGAACATTCACTTAATATTCTTCTTAGAGTTAAGTTCTCTAGTTAAGTTAATTTTAATAAAAGTAAATACTTTAAATATATATTTTGCAAATAAAAACCTTTTAAAAAAGGATCTTCCAGTCTTCCTCGTTTAACTCCCGCCATAAATCCGAAAACACCTATCAGAAAGTGAGTTCGTTTAAGAAATTGCTAGCAGAGCGAGCAGATGCAGAGAAAAGTCACGTCCCTTTGGAGCTAACAGAGTTGATAGCAGTTACCGAACGCGTTCTAAAACATTTGACAGTTCGACCTACTTGCGAATGAATGGCCATTTACGTGATCTGTCATATCTTCGGAATTAATGCAAACAAATTCGCAAATTTTACAAGAATACAGTAAACAACCAACTAAATCTTCTGATTCCATGTCTTTTTTGAAAAAATAACAATATTTTGAAATTTCTCGTTTTCCAACCTATAAATGTACCTGATATTGCGTTTTCTATTTTTGACATAAAAATTTTTAGATCTGTCCGCTCGGCGATTTGACTTGAGGCGATCCGAGCTAGCTCTGAGCATTTAGATCTTCAATTATCGAACACAGAGCAGATCTAGTCAAGATTACAGATGTACTAAACGAACGGAAAATTTGACAGTCGGGCGTTTCGAGGTAACAGATTAGTAATAAAACGAACTCACCTAGAGGATATGACGTTACAAGTTGATAAACTGTGTTTAATAGGTCTGTTCCAGCAGGCTGTTAGAAATGTTTGCAACCGTTCGGATCATTCGCACGTCAAATTTGTCGTTCCAGCAGTGCCACGTTTCTAACATTATACATCAGTTGTTTTAAGATGTTGGAAACATGTTTGAAACTGTTTAAAAATGTTTGCAAACTTTCTTTAAACATTATTGACAAATTTCCAACATAACCTTTTTTGTATTGACGTAAAAGCAGTATAAACGCCTTGTTTATTTTTTTGTTCCAGCAGAAAACTGTTGCCAACATTTTTGTCTAATGATTGTAACAATTCCTGCCTTTTTACGAATTTTGCTAACATGTCCCAAAATTCTGCTGGAACAAACCTAATATTACAAATTTAAGATTATTATAGGACGTACCTTAAGAGCATATATTTACTATACTCTCATCAATTTTAGGCGAAGAACCAATTCTAAAACGATATTTACAAATCGGTTATGTTGACGTTTAAACAATGTATTATACGTCAAAGTTGTCACCAATTATTACCGCGGGTATAATTGGCTGAACGCCTAAAATTGATGTCTGTTTCAGAGGCTTTGAATATTTCATCACATTACGTGACGTCATACCGAGATTAGGGTAGGTCGTATATTATAAACAAAAAAACAATGTGTACAGGGTGGCTCGAATTCGACGCTCATCATTGGGATTTCGGAAACCGTAAGAGATGCAGGATCGGTTAAATGGAAGCAAAGTTGCGCAATTTGATGCTCAATAAAATGCCGTTTTGCGTTTTAAAAATTCCGAGCACTTCCGAAGATATTCGAAAAAAAACGGAATTTTCAATTTTCGTTTCTATTGTTTCCTGGCTATATTTGTTAAGATAACTTAAAATGAAAAACACGTTTTCATGGCCACTTTTTCTGCTCTATAATTCAGTGTAATTAAATATTGAATCTGACGTTTCGGCTTCTGGCGACCATCATCAACTTAATTTTTTAAATACGGACCTGATATTTTTTCAATTTAATTAAATCCTTTCATCACTCTTAAAACACTATATATCGCCACTTTGATATTTGCCGACGTTTCGTACAGAAAATTCCATCACCAGAATATTGCATATTTATGTCACCATAATACGGCCCTGAACTATGTTTTTAGGTAAAAAGGTAAAAAAAAAAGAATAAACTTATTACATATTCGTAAACTTTTTATTGCAACTCATTGATATCTAACAGCGGAAATTACTTTATTAACAGAAACTAACCAGCAGGTACGAATTCAAGGAAGAACTTCATTTAATGTCTGGATTGGTATGTGGAGGAACAAAATTATTGGACCTTTCGTTTACGAAGGGACCTTATCTTCCGAACGATATCTAAATTTGATTAAGAATGATGTCTTAGACGCCCTAGATAATCAACCTTTGGCAGTATTTCAAGAAATATGGTGGCAGCAAGACGGAACTCCTACCCACAATGGAAGGGAAGTAGCTCAATTCCTTTACCGTATATTTCCTAATAAATGGTTTTGCAAGATGGCCCGCTAGGAGTCCAGATCTTAGTCCCCTAGATTATTTCCTTTGGGGATATCTTAAAAACCGTTTATTTAAAAATGCACTTCACGACCTTTAAGTACTACGACAAAATTTGATAAGGGAAGTCGCTGCCATTCCTGCGAGAACAATTAATCGAGCTGTATTAATAATACAAAGCAAAGCAAGAAAATGAACCGAGGCGGAAGGTTATCTCTTTGAACACTTATAATAGTGATTAAATTATGTTTATTTTTAATATGGGCATCAAGATAGTATTACAAATTGTTTATGTAAGCTGATTTGTTGTCTACCTTTTTGTATCTTATGTCTAATATTCATAAAATTTTCGGTTAATAAAGTAATTCGCTGTTAGATATCAATGAGTTACAATAAAAAGATTACGAATATGTAATAAGTTTATTTTTTTTTTACCTTCTTACCTAAAAACGTAGTTCAGGGCCGTATTATGGTAAAATAAATATGTAATAATCTGGTGATGGAATTTTCTGTACGAAACGTCGGCAAATATCAAAGTGGCGATATATAGTGTTTTAAGAGTGATGAAAGGATTTAATTAAATTGAAAAAATATCAGGTCCGCATTAAAAAAAAATAAGTTGATGATGGTCGCCAGAAGCCGAAACGTCAGATTCAATATTTAATCACACTGAATTATAGAGCAGAAAAAGTGGCTATGAAAACGTGTTTTTCATTTTAAATTATCTTAACAAATATAGCCAGGAAACAATAGAAACCAAAATTGAAAATTCCGTTTTTTTCGAATATCTTCGGAAGTACTCGGAATTTTTTAAAACGCAAAACGGCATTTTATTGAGCATCAAATTGCGCAACTTTGTCTCTTGAATTCGAGCCACCCTGTACATTTTAATTAAGACTTTAGAATGTTTATTAAACTGCTTTATTACATTATTTATAAAATGTTAAACGTAAAAAGATTTGTAACTCACTTTATATACCACACGCGTTTCATTTGAAAATACTTCACTTCAAAATGAAAACTTGTTTGGCTCCTCTGTATATCAGGGTATTCGTTATTTCCCAAATCAATTTTTTTTAGCGATCGCTCTCTGAAATTTTAGTTTATAGCCTAAAAAAATATCCAATGTAAAAATGCTTTTAATTCCTGATTTAAACCGTGCCAAAATCATGTTGCTTTTTCCATTTAAATACCATGGAATTTTTTTAAAACTTTTGTTCCTCAATCAAAAATAGATGCAAATATATACTTATTGCATATTCTCAAAAATTTGACGTTCTACAAAAGAATTATTTTACAATTTTTCAATTAAGTCACTCCTTTAGGAGTTATTTACCGTGAAACGTTGAGTTAAGAGTGAATTGTGGCCATTATCTTTCTAATCGACGTATATCAATTATTTTATTTAATATTGGATTGGGGCGCTAAAAATCTCGTCCATTTTAATGCATCCAAAACACAATCATGTTCCTTGTCGCAAAAAGATTCATCAAATACTCATCCTCTACTTATAAGCGGCCAAGTTTTACAGAGCAAAGACACCTTCAATCTTGTGGGCGTCACATTTGAAAGTAACCTTAACTGGCATAAACACATTGTATCTATAGCCACGGCAGCTTCAAAAAAGCTTGGATTTCTCTTTCGAGCCAAAAAGTATTTCTCCCCTTCTAATTTATACACTTTATATGTGTCCCAAATCCGACCTCCCTTGGAATATTGTTCTCATATCTGGGGCATGGCGTCCCCCACAACCCTAAGCATTCTTGATTCTATTCAAAGAAGAGCTATTCGTCTCATTAATGATCCTTCACTTACAGAAAGGCTTCCCTCTCTTGCACATCGTCGGGCTGTGGGGGATTTATCGCTTTTTTATAGGTACTTCCATGGCTTCTGCTCTGAAGAATTGTCCAGTATAGTTCCTCCACTTACGATTCCCAACTGAGAAACTCGTGGTTCCGCGCGTATGCATCCCTATACGGTCCAACTTGACAGGCCCCGAACTTCCCACTTTGTTCGTTCTTTTATCCCTAGAGTTTCTAGGTTGTCGAACCTGCTGCCCGCGGAGGTCTTTCCTTTCCCCCAAATCTTCAAGTATTTAAGTCCCGTGTCAACAAACTCCCTCTTACCTCGCTTAAGACACTCACGGTACGTTAGTATTTAGGCTTTAAGCCTTCGTGGTTTGTCCAAAGATAAAAAAATCAATTATTGTGGATGGCCACTCTTCAAGCCTTCACGAAATTAATGCTGGAGTGCCTTAGGGTTCAGTACTAGCATCAACTTTGTTTCTTCTTCACCTTAATGTCCTTCTTTCTTCCACAACCAATTCCATTTATAGTTTTGCTGACGATAGTACCCTTCACTCCAGTTTTCAGGTTCTCAAACCAATCTCTCAACCCGACTTGGAAAGCAAACACAGGGCGATGCAGATATCTCTTTCACAGGACCTCAACTTGATATTGGATTATGGCGCCAAAAATCTCTCTCAATTTAACACATCCAGAACTGAATCATGTTCTTTGTCGCGATAAAAATCATCAAACCCTCACCCTTTGCTTATGAGTGGACAAGTTTTGCAGAGTAAGGTCACATTCAACCTTGTGAGCATCTTATTTGAGAACAACCTCAACTGGCATAAACAAATCGTATCTGTAGCTACGGCGACTTCCAATAAGCTTTAGAGCTTTAGTTTCTTTTCCCTGCCAAAAGTATTTTTCCACTTCCAATTCATACACTTTACATGTGTTCCAAATTTGACTTTCTTTGCAATATTGTTCTCATGTCTGGGGAATGGCATCCCCCACAACCCTCAGCATTCTTGATGCCGTTCAAAGAAGAGCTGTTTGTCTTAATAATAATCCTCTACTTACTGAAAGACTACCTTCTCTTGCCCATCGTCAAGCTGTAGAAGATCCATCGCTAAAGCTTTGCGATTTTATAGAAAAATTGGTTTTTAACAACTGGAAATGAAATATTAAGTGCTAATTTATTAAAAATTTTAAGAATTGCGTGCAAAAATAAAAGAACGTCCGAAAAGATTAGACGATGAACCAAGAAATATAGAATCAAAACAGTTTTTAAGTCTGGATCTGCATTGAGAAGCATGTTGACGAAAACAAAACCCAATTTGTCTAAACAGAAAAAAATTGCATCTACCAGGTACCATGCAAATGTGGGGAGTCATACATTGGGGAAACAAAACGTCCTTCAAATGTAAAACTTGCAGAACACAGACAACATACACAAAGGGGCGACACATCAAAATCTGGGATCGCTGACCATGTTTGGGTTCAACACCATAACGTCAAGTGGTCAGAACTCGGGTTATTCACAGGGAACCAGATTAAAATAAATAATAGTTTAAAAAAACTAAAAACACGCTTTTATATGCAACCGAACTAAAAATTAGAAAATAATTTTTCATTACAAAGAGTTTGTCACTTCAGAGTAAAAAGCGTGGGGTGCATTTTACTATTTTTTCATAACTTTCCCTCATAGATATTTGCAAATAGAATAATTATAACATTTAATATATTAAGCACCCCACGCTTTTATTCTGAAGTCACAAACTCTTTGTAATGAAAAATTATTTTCTAATTTTTAGTTACGGTTGCATATAAAAGCGTGTTTTTTTAGTTTTTTTAAACTATTATTTATTTTTCATTTTTTAAAGAATCTATTGAGTAGTCCGTTACTTTGTGACAATACATTTTTACGTAGAATGTAATAAAACACAAATTTACTTTGTTATTTTGTCACATATTTATATTGCTTTGTGTTACTGCAGTTTCGACATACTATGTCATTTTCAAACGACTTTTAAAAAGTCGTTTGAAAATGACATAGTATGTCGAAACTGCAGTAACGCAAAAAGCAATATAAAATATGTGACAAAATAACAAAGTAAAATTTGTGTTTTTATTACATTCTACGTTTCATTTTTTAGTTCGATATGCATGTATGTATGTATGTAAAAATGCTCCAGTTTATTCACTAAAAATTCCTTCGCCATTTTTTCAAGAGTAATATTAAGACACTGTTAAGGAATTTATTTATCCTGGCGGTCTTAATCAGGATAACGGGATACTATTTTTAAATTATTGCATTGTCATCGGTCCTTGATACGTGTGCAAAGTTTCAAAGAAATTGAATCGCTGGAAGTTGGTAAAAATTATGCTCAAAGATTCCGTTACATAGATAGATAGATACAACCCAAGCTAATAAAAGCGTGTTAAAAAAGCGCAAATTTAAGGAAGATGTCTTTATTGAGAACAACAATAATATTTTTAGCAAACCAAGTGTGGAGACATTTGTAAACTTTTAAAGCGCACTGATGCTGGCGTCCTAGGTAAACAACCTCACGCTTGATAGCACCCAACTCCATTACGGGTGAATGGTCTTCCCCGCTGTATATAAACTCAGTAGTCTTAGGAATTGAATTATTTAACACTTGAAAACGTTGTAATTGTGCTGTCAAAACTTTGTATGAATAAATAAATATGGACAATGGAAGTCTGAAACTCTTCTATTAATATTAATGATAAGGCACTGTTTACCACATTCGATTTAAACTGATATCTTCAAAATTTAAACCTCAGTAATAATTTTGGTTACAGTATTATACACGGATTCCTACTATTTTGTTTTAAATCGATTTTTGAGTTTATTTTAAGAAGAAAACTTCATATGACGGTATGCCCTAAACGTCTTAACTTTTAAGATACAGGGTGTTAAAATTAAAAAGAAAATACAAATAATTTCGAAAACACTTTTTTGTAAAAACTGTTATACTGGATATTACCCTTTTTTAAATAAGTATTTATTATTTTTGTTATATAATTGCTAATTAAAAATTATAAAACCTAATTAAAAGAAAAAGATCCCACAATGCTTCTTTTATGGTCTAGAAATATTCAATTAAGTGAATTTTATATTTTCTTTCCTAAACTAAACAAGATACGAAAAAAAATTAGAAGACATAAAAGCAGTATTTTTATTTGCCTAATTTAAAGAAAGCAAAAAAAATTTACACAGTCAGTGGCGTACCGTTTGTTTGTCGGAAATAATCCTTCAGTTGCCTCTCGAGACGCCACTGGACTTACTAAATGCAATTAAAATAGTAATATATTACCCTCTTAGTGTTATTAATAATATTGCCAAATTAAAACAAAATTGGGTAAAGAATAGTTAGGATATTAAAAAAAATATATTGGAAATTTTAACACTGTGTATTTCAAAGGTTAAGACCTTTAGGACATACCTTCATTTTTTTTCTTTAAAATAAACACAAAAATTCCCTTTTTTAATATAGGCCATAGATTAATATAGCGGTAGCTAGTTATTTTGTGATATAAGCTCTGAATTTAACGCTGTTATAGGAATCTGTGGGTAAAAGCAATTTTTAAAACTCAATATAATATTGATGTTAGATATATTATTGAGTGGTATACATCACCATCTAGCGGTAAGCTCATAACTAATTAAGAATCACTGTGCTTTATTGATTTCTTTTCTTAACTAGGTATAATACATGGAAAAATTCATCTTAGAATAAAATTTAGAGGCAGATAAATTATATAATTACTAGATTTTATAATGTAAATTTAAAATTTAAAAAGTTCAAAATAAAAATATACGTTTTAGAAAAATTTATCAACGAAAATAAGGTTTTCTTTGTAGGTTTTAAAAAGTAGTTTTTAAGTTTTCTTTGAAGAGGGCGTTACTGTTCATTTTTTTATGTACAGGGTATTGCAAAAAAATGCAGAAGAAATAATAATTAAGGTAAGAAGAACGATAGGAGTAGTCTATATCAACTTTTTATTAATTTTAATAAAGTAAAAGAAAATCTTCCTTCGTCGGTATTATTTCTCTACGTATATGAAAGCCGCCGAAAATTCAAACTAATTTGCTATTACCGGCGGCACTTACTTCTTTTAAGCTAAATTTACAGATTGACGTTTCTGTCAATGAGGCGCTCTAGACTAGAATTCCCGAAGCGCCTATTTTCCAGCAAAAAAAAAAAAGGTCATTCCCTCTTTTTCGCGCCTATTTTATTTCAAAGCACCTTATTCACAGAGAAATTAGTCACCAAAAATCCCCACCCGACCTAAACTTTTTAAAAACTCCTCTGTCTAGCGCCTATTACTCCCCTGTCTAGTGCCTATTTTTTCATGACACCCTAGGCTGTAGCCTAGTCAGCCTAATGGTTAATATGGCACTGTCCTGATCCCGCTTTACTACTCCAATTTGTTTTTCAAAGGGTGGTCCCATATAACATTTTTGCCGGCGTTGTACATTTAATTTACTGGCATTGCCAACACTCTTTAATGGCAGGGCATTGGCAAAAAGGTATCAAAAAGACGCGAAAGTGGGCAATTGGCCGTTATTAGGCCACGTGTTGCAGATAAAGTGATGGCATCCGTCATTAATAAGTTATTGGCAAAAAAATGCGTTTAAGATGATGGCATCCATCATTCATAAGTTATTGGCAAAAAGATAACAAAAAGACACGAAAGTGGGCAAATGCAGATACTCCCAATCAGCAAGCTGACGTCTTATTGACGAAAATTGTCGCATATACTTTTTTTTAAAGCTAAAATGATACGATATTTTATTTGAAAATTAAAATAGGAAAAAACTCCTTACTGCATGCAATTTCCTTGCAATGCAAAGTACCATCTCTCGAAACACTGTCCAACTTGGAGATGCAGGTTTTTACACTAGCCGAAGATATTTCTTTCAAAGCTAAGTGAGATCACCTACCGCAGACCGCTCTCGAATTATTTTCGTCTAATGGGTACGGTTTAGACGATAAAAAGCGAAGATATTACAGAAACGTAGTAGTTTATTGTCCATTACGCCATCTATCGGTATGTCAAAAACTATTAAATATATATACTATTTTTTATTAACACGTCTTTAAAACTTTTAATAAAGTTGTATATTGCCGGCAAATAGTGTTTGCTGGGGTATTAACTAAACCACAATATAAAACAATTAAACTACAAGAAACTAAACGCTTACGGCATGCAAAATAAATAATTATTAATGTTAGATTAGCTTTAACTATTTTTCGGCGGTTTTTAATTGTTTTTATAAGTTAAACCGCCTGATGGCGGCTTCTTTCGATAAAATAAAAAGAAACCGCTAGAAAATAACATATAAATATAGTTTTCGGCGGTTTTCAAATACGTAGATATAAAAAACCGCCGGCGGTCGTTTAGCCAGTGCCTTTAAAAAAAAGGTCACACATACCGTACCAAACTAGCTTAATTTAACTTAACATTATTTATTTAAGTTAGAATATTTTTTTTTCAACCAAAGCAAATAATTTAGAAAAAATAGGTTTTGGCCAGTACATCCGGTGTTGCCATAGTTTATTTTTAAAAATCTTTTCCAGACTTTTACCAGACAAAAATCATTGAAATATATAGAGATGGTAAAATTTATTTATCCTAATTATGTTTTTTTCAATACTTAAAGTCAAGTTTTTACATTTATGGCTTGTATTTTTATTTTTGTTTGGGTAATTTGCTTATGTCTTATGGTAAAAATTTACTTTAATTTTGTTAAATGTAGTAAAATATCTCTTTATTTTTTTCTTGCTAAAGTAATCGTAATAGATTTAAATTACATTAAAATAAATTTATAAATTAAAGTATAATTTTTAAGTTTATGGACCAAATCGTCAATTAGTCTTTGTTTCAAGGTGGCTTTTATTATTAAGTCTTACTGTAGTGGAAATGTATGCAAACCTTGCATAAAAATCCCATTTGTGGACAGTCTGTTTTAACGACTTTATTTACCTTCTAAAAAAAGTAATTATAAAATGTACATTTTATTAAAAAGAAATGAAACAAAGAAAGCACTTCGTAAATAAACATGCAAAATGACTCTTCAAGATTTGTTGACGCAAATTTCAAATACAGAAGACTTTTTAATAATGCTGAAACAACAAATTAAGTTAAGTTTAATTTTTAAATGAGTGCTAATAATAAAAAATATATTCTTATTTAAAAAAAAGTATATTTTTGCTGTATTTGGTAGCAAATAAGACATATCCAATAGGGAAGAACAAAAAACATTTTTTGTTCAAATCGTTTTCGTACAGTCTTCAAAATGTGCCTCTGGATGTACAAAAACACGTGTTAAAATCTGAACTCTTTAACTTCAGGTTAGTTCGGGTTAGTTCCTCATTGGCTCTGAGATTTGCTAAATATCTTAATTTTATTGATTTTTTTCGAGTGAATTAAAAAATATAATAATACATATTTTACATCATGCTCACAACCTTTTCCACCGCTAACTTTGGAAAATGAAAATATTTCTACCGCTAAAGGAAAGGCAGAACTATTTGCTAAACAATTTGCTGCCAATTCAACCCTTGACCCTCCCGTAAATCATCCAATTCCAGCGGTTACCCCAGTTCCCTATAAAAGGCCCGATATTATTTTTAAGATAAACCACATAAAGCGTATCCTTTCTTTTCTTAACTCCAAGAAATCGTCTGGGCTGGATGGCATACCAAAAATCATTTTAAAAAAATGTGCTCCAGAACTTGCACCAATTTCTGACTCTGAATTTCTTACGACACAGGTATCTTTCCGGAGAGCTGGAAAGCTGAACGTGTTCAACCTATTCCAAAGAATCTCTTTCCAACTAACTATAGACCAATTTCAATGCTGTCAGTTCTTTGTGAAGTAATGGAAAAATTAATTAATTTACAAATTCTTAAGTACTTAGAAAAACTCAAAATCTTGCATGACAGGCAGTATGGATTTCGCCACAAAAGATCTACAGCAGATTTTTTTCCTTTGTTTCACACTGCTGAAATAAGTCTCTTGAGTTTCTAGGTGAGTCCCAGATCGTTGCTGTGGATATATCCAAAGCTTTTGTCCAGGTCTGGCATGCCGCACTTCTAAATAAACTTCCCTTCTATAGTCTTTTAACTAAACTCTGTACTTGGCTCTCTAGTTATCTATCTGATCGTCGTATATTAGTTATTGTGGACGGCCATTCTTCAAGCTTTCACCAAGTAAATGCTGTAGTCCCTCAGGGCTCAGTTCTGGCACCAACATTGTTTCTTCTTCACATCAACGACCTTCTCTCGTCCACAACTAATTCCATTCATAGTTTCGCAGACGATAGTACCCTTCACTCCAGTTTTCAGGTTCCTAAACCCATCACTAAGCCTGACTTAGAAAACAAACGCAGAGCGATGCAAATATCTCTTTCGAAGGATCTTAATTTAATATTGGATTGGGGCGCTAAAAATCTCGTCCATTTTAATGCATCCAAAACACAATCATGTTCCTTGTCGCGAAAAGAGTCATCAAATACTCATTCTCTACTTATGAGCGGCCAAGTTTTGCAAAGTAAAGACACCTTTAATCTTGTGGGCGTCACATTTGAAAGTAACCTTAACTGGCATAAACACATTTTATCTATAGCCACGGCAGCTTCAAAAAGCTTGGATTTCTCTTTCGAGCCAAAAGTATTTCTCTCCTTCTAATTTATACACTTTATATGTGTCCCAAATCCCACCTCCCTTGGAATATTGTTCTCATATCTGGGGCATGGCGTCCCCCACAACTCTAAGCTTTCTTAATTCTATTCAAAGACGAGCTATTCGTCTCATTAATGATCCTTCACTTACAAAAAGGCTTCCCTCTCTTGCCCATCGTCGGGCTGTGGGGGATTTATCGCTTTTTATACGTACTTCCATGGCTTTTGCTCTGAAGAATTGTCCAGTATAGTTCCTCCACTCACGGTTCCCAACAAAGAAACTCGTGGTTCCGCGCGTATGCATCCCTATACGGTCAATTGGACAGGCTCCGAACTTCCCACTTTGTACGTTCTTTTATCCCTAAAGCTTCTAGAATGTGGAACCTGCTGCTCGCGGAGGTCTTTCCTTCCCCCAAATCTTCAAGTATTTAAGTCCCGTGTCAACAAACTCCCTCTTACCTCGCTTAAGACACCCACGGTACGTTAGTATTTAGGGTTTTAGCCTTCGTAATTTGTCCAAAGATTAAAAAAAATATGTACTTAATTTGTATGTCTGAAGGTTTTTTTAACCATTTAAAAACTGCCCGCCTATGGCCAATTTCCGATTAAATATAGCGCACTGCTATTTGATAACGTTTATGGTCGTACTGGCGAAACCTACGTAATTAGAAAATGTTAGAATAGTTTATTAAGAACAATTCATCTTTAACAATAAATAAAATGCAGATCTGGAGGGCTCAAGTGTACCAACGCAAGGCTTGCACGAGTGTATCAGCTAAATGCAGATACTAGAAGTATTTTGGCGTCTAAAAATATTGTACCATTAGTTGAGATAAAGGTATGAAAAAAATCCATTTTCAAATAAACGTAATATTGTATCAAATGAACTTTATTTACCAATTACACCGGAAACTGTCTGTTTTTTTGTATAGATAAAATTTATTTTCTGTTTTTTTTTAAGAAATATTTGAGCTATCCGATTTAAAAGGAGTTGGATCAATAAAATTGCTGTGGATTCTGAACGAAAGGGTAAGGATATCTGTTTACTCCAAAAGGAACTGTAATCTTTTTTAAAATAAAGATTTTTTTATTCTATTTTATTGAAGTTTTCATCCCCAAGACTAAAAGCTAATATGGCAAAACTAGATAACTGTAAAAGATTTTTTTCAATTGATTTAACCCTGAACAGTTATATGTTTTTTGAACGTAAGAAAACGTATTGGAAATATGTAGATTTTTATCCAATCAAAGATTTTTTTCTTTTAATCATAAAAAGTTTACGACTAAATAACTTTTATTGATAACACAATACAGTTTACCAAGTTAATAAGTAGGTAAATTATTAGCATCTTAACTATAAAACTACAAAACAACAAGTTTGCTTTAAATCAAATGGTAAATGTTTCAATTTATATGGAAGCAATAAATCTATTCAAAACAACTTTGAAATCATTAGAGAAATGAATTTATACCTTATAATCTTAGTCAGAATAGCTCGTAGTTATTGGGTAAGTTCGCCAAAATTGTTTTAGTGCAGCTAAATATTTCCCAACTACTAAGCTTCTAAACCTGTTAGTGGTCGTTTGAGTATAGACGATTATATGAGGCGTTAAAAGCCCGAGCGGACCATCTCAGAATTTAAAAAATATACTTTTTTCACGACCGTTAAATAAAATGCTGTTTTTTAAATGGTTAACATGAAGTTAAAATACTCCTTTCTAGTACACTACATAACGTGTTAAGAAAAGTAACTTTTTTAACACTTTAAAAAGCCTTTTTTTACTCTTTGAATAAGTGTTTTGTTTCACTGCCTACTAAAATAAACCTAAATATCAATTTATGCAATCTAACAGTAAACGCGATATTACCTGAACCAAACGGTCAAGTTACCTTTGATTTTGTCATTATTTCTTTGAGTTCATGTGTAACTAGTTTTAAAATTTGACATTTTGCAAATAAATTATTGTAAATTAATAGTAAAAATGAATGTAAATAACTAAAAATTGATAAGGAATTTATACTGTTTTAGTATTATTTCTACAAAAAGTAAGTACATACAATTTTCTAAAACTTAATAATAAATGTATAGTTATAAGGAGAATAATTGTCTCTTAAAAAATAAGGTGGCTATGATTTTTTGTTGAAATATAATGGCTGTGCTGCAAAAATTAAAATTAATAAGTTTAAATACATAAAACATGTATTAAATGGTATTTTGGGAAATTTTTATACGGTCGTCGAAAAAATATACTTAGTATGTAAGACATGCATAAAGTGTATTTTTTTACTTATGAGATTGCCGCACTCGCCTAACGGCTCGTGCTGTCAAACTTCCTATTCGTGAAAAAAAGTATCACTTTATGCACTTGGTACATAAATTACTATTTAAGATAACACAATACACGCTACCAAGGTAATAAGTAGTTAAATTATTGGCAGCTTATCCAAAAACTACAAAACAACAAGTTTGCTTTTAAATCAAATGGTAAATGTTTCAATTTATATGGAAGCAATAAATCTATTCAGAACAACTTTGAAATCATTAGAGAAATGAAGTTTTGAAACATTTCTACGTTATAATCTTAGTCAGAAAAGCTCGTAGTTATTGGGTAAGTTCGCCAAAATTGTTTTAGTGCAGCTAAATATTTCCCAACCACTAAGCATCTAAACCTGTTAGAGGTCGTTCGAGTATAGACGATTATATTATGAGGCGTTGAAAGCCGGAGCGGACCATCTCATAATGTACTTTCACAAGTATTTTCAATGGCATAAAACTTATTTTTCATTAAACAAAGTTTCGATTTTTTTTTCTGGTGATCTCCTCTGCAAGTCCGATAACTTTAACATATGTCATGTGAACAGTGGTAGGGAGGAAAATTTGAAAAATCTGAGATGAAATCGCAAAAAGTGGGGTTAGATCACAAAATGTCGCAAAAAATTAAAAAAGAAAAAAGTGCTAAGAATTTAATTTTAACCTTAAATGTAAGTTTAAAGCATGGGGCAATGTTTTATTTCTAAAAATTTTTTGGAATTTTACCAAAAAAGGCGCTTAAATATTTAGAAATGGTAATATTTGTGTATCTTTACTATGTTCTACTTTATACCTAAAGTTTATAGGATTGTGGCCAGTATTGCCAGTTATTATTTAGAGGGGGTTTCTAAGCCTAATATTAATTAAGTCGTAGAAGAAACTGGCCTTAAATGACGTATTTTATTAATTTTGTGCATATTTAAAAAACAATAATAATACGATTTATTATAACAAATTGTGTGGCACCTTTATCACATATTCTTAGTCATTGCTTAAGTCCAGGTTAGTTCTGGTTAGCATAGAAAAATATAACGACTATTTTCCATAATTTTTCAAAGTATTTTATTTTAGGCATGCTTTTGGATGAATTGGTACAGTAGGAATCTTGGTTCTTGGTTTTGGAACCGCGTTAAATTAAATACGTGTACCGACGTTGCAGCTCTGCAAATGTTGTAGACTAAATGAGCTCTAGATCCCAAAGTAAGAGTTTATACAGATTCAGCCAGTCAATTATATATATATATATATATATATATATATATATATATATATATATATATATATATATATATATATATATATATATATATATATATATATATATATATATATATATATATATATATATATATATATATATATACTACTGATGACGTCCTATGACCAAAAATGTCTTAAAAATGACGTCATAATCAAGAAAGCTTGCTACTTGGGTTGTGGGGCACCACAAAGGGGACATTATAGAAGTTGAACAGTAATGCCCGTTTCCACCAACTTTTAGGGGTTCTTAACGCTAGGTAGAGAATAAGTTAAGGTTAGGTGTCGTTTTTGCTTCAACCAACTAAGATCTCTACCTAAGACTTTTTAGGGACGTCCTAAATTTAAGGGTTGAAAATTCTCCACCTAAAGGTTTCCTAAGAACAAAAGCAGCGTATGAGGGAATAAAATACTATAATTAAAAAAATACAGTTTTAATGTCAAATTAATCGTAAGTGAATATAGGTATAAATAAATTGCTTACAAATTTTTATTATAATCGATGTAAGCTTTTTGGTTTGTGTAATAAAATGGATATATATATATCCAATATTTCATAGTCGTCATCGAATATATCCATTTTATTACACAAACCAAAAAGCTTACATCGATTATAATAAAAATTTGTAAGCAATTTATTTATATCTATATTCACTTACATTAATTTGACATTAAAAACTGTATTTTTTTTAAATTATAGTATTTTATTCCCTTATACGCTGCTTTTCTCCTTAGGAAAGCTTTAGGTGGGGAATTTTCAACCCTTAAATTTAGGACGTCCCTAAAACGGTTTAGAGAGAGATCTTAGCTGGTTGAAGCAAAAACGACACCTAACCTTAACTTATTCTCTACCTAGCGTTAAGAAACCCCTTAAAAAGTTTGTGAAAACGGGCATTACTGTTCTACTTTTATAATGTCTCCTTTGTGGTGCCCCACCACCCACGCAGCAAGCTTACGTGAATATGACGTCATTTTTAAGCCATTTTTGGTCATAGGACGTCATCAGACCAAAATTATGACGTCATTTAACGTCATTTTAATGACGTGTTTTTGACGTCGTTTAAGTGACGTCTTTTTAACGTCATTTCTTTGTCATAGTAGCTTATAAAAACCTAATGACGTCATGTTTAGATAACACGCCAGAAAAATTTTGTGACATTATATGATTCGTGTCAAAATCCAACCGAAATATCATATGACAGAAAAATAAGACTTATAATTTCACAAAATTCAAATAGGAAAAAACTCTACCGATAGATGGCGTAATTGACAATAAACTACTACGTTTATTCAACATCTTCGTCCTTTTATCGCCTACACCGTACCGATTAGACAAAAATTGTCCGAGACCGGTCTGCGGTTGGTGATCTCTATTAGCTTTGAAAGAAATATATTCGGCTAGAGTAAAAATCTGCATCTCCAGGATGGACAGTGTCCCGAGAGATGCGACCTTGCAGTGCAAGGAAATTGCGTGCAGTAAGGAGTTTTTTCCTATTTCAATTTTCAAATAAAATATCGTATCATTTTAGCTTTTAAAAAAAAGTATATGTGTCAATTTTTCGTCATGTTAAAGACGTCATTAACGGGACGTCTTTTGTCTGTGACTTAGGGAGGTCAATTTAACGTCATTTTATCGTCATCTTATGACGTGTTTGCTGACCAAAAATGACTAAAAGAGACGTCAATAAGACGTCAGCTTGCTGCTTGGGAACGTGATGTTCTAAGCAATTGCTTAATAATTTACTTAAAGTTATTCCGAAATTCAATATTAACTTAAAATTAATTAGAAATACTTTTAATAACCTTATTTTTAGGTAAGTTTACCCAATAAATCTTCAAAATATATTTTTTACTTAACCCACAACATTGTCTTTGACCTTTAAGTAAACCAAAATATCATTTTACATAATCTAAAGTACTTTTTAAAAATCAAACGAGATTTTCATGCTTTCGTATTCATGTATATTTTTCTGAAATATAACACGTTTTTGCCATATAGATACTTACCATAATTTAAAACTTGAAACGAAGAAAGGCTGTTTATGTCGACGAATTTTAACGAAGCTGTTTATCTTTATATCTTAAACCAGAAAACATAAAAGTAAAACAAATCTGCTTTAAAAGAAAACAATTCTTTAAACATTTTTAAGAACGCAATCCGAATATCTTGTATCAAAGGAAAAAATTATACTAAATAAAATAAAAATGTTAACAAAGGTTGTATTATAAAGTCAAATATTTGCTGCCAGATATTAGCTGATATAACCTCCGGCCATTGTTCCGTACACGGACGTCGATATAGCATTTTTATGGGGGAGGCGTGTAAGCGTAAAAATTTGCAAAAGACATTTTTGGAACAGCAACAGATAAGATCTTTCTCTCTATTTTTTTTTCTTGGTTTTGGTCCCTTCAGGTCCAATCCACCACTCTCCCCTTCCGGACTATGCTTTCCAGGGCTTCGTCGGCGGAAAATCTGGATAATCGAGCTCGTAACTCCCAGAAATTCCAAAAAGAAAACAAATAATTCAACAATCGATGCAATGCATAAATTGTCGGCTGTCAAACCAAGATCTACTACTGGTGTTACGTACAACCTTCACTTTCACTACTGACAGTTCCCATGGCACGCCCATCTATTTCCCGCCATTTGAGAAATACCTCGTGTTCACCACCAAACAGGATACCATCAGCTTATAGGAATCTTCGCTCACAGCGCTTAGATCCAGAATAAATAAGCCGTCAATTTAGCGTGAATCTTTCCTTGATCCCCGAAGGTAAAAAACGTTCGTACGACACCTCTAGCCGCCACTCCGGGAAGAACTTTGTAGTCCTCTACACACGTCCGCAGGTTAAACAAAGAGTAACAGATAAGGTCCTCATCTTTCAAACCCTACAAATGACTGATTTTTGTTACTAAAACATGTTTTTCGATGCATACGCTTAGTAATAATATATGCTAAGTAAAGACCGGCTACTTGATAAAACTGTCATTTTCGGCGGTCTTTACTTAGCATATTTATTACTAAGCGTATGCATCGATTATTTTAAACTAAAATATTTCGAAAACGGTTGCTCCTAGCGTCATCTAATAAGAGTACCTTTTTTACATAAAAATGACTAAGGAATCCATTTCTTTTAACAAAAATGTAAATACAGGGTTGTACAAAAAGTCATGAGCCTTTGAAAGTGAGAATATACATGTGGCTAGCGCCCTCTACAAGTAAGAGCTAAATTAAGAACAAATTCAAATTTTTCATGTCAAAAAACCCCCAGGTACCAATTTTCGTTCGGAAATCGGCATTATTTAGGAAATTATGCAGAAAAAACATAAATAAAAATAAAACTTTGACACCCTGTATCTTGAAAGCGAAGCATCTTAGACCACACGTTCATAGGAACTTTTTACCTTAAAAATACTTGAAAAATCACTCTCTAAAATATCGGACACTTATTAAATAACACCCTGTATATAGGCTCATATTTGATGGAGGTACTTAACCGGGTACAAGATATCCTCCGGTATATTAATCTACCGCACTGTAGTAAATAATTTAGATTTTGTGTATACTACGAATTTTCATCGTTCTTATTACACAATATATCAATGACAAAGACCACTGCCTAAAGTGTAAGAACTTTTCAAGCTGAATGAATGTTCACCGAATGGACGTCCGAATTTCAATTTATCTTCTATCCCAGTTGAAAAATAAATTGAAAAAACAGAGTTAAAAAAATTAAAACAAAATACTTACAGCGGCCATAAGGCTAGTTTGCATTAATGCTATTGTTCGGTTTTTAAAGAACATTTCATAAATATTTAATAATAATTGTTTATCTATCATAATTGTGTAATTTAGTTGATGGCTTAAAATACAGGATATGATTCCTTAGCTTATTTTAGAAAGAAAAGTTTATATGAACATATGTTTTAAACGTCTTAACTTTTGAGATACATGGTGGTAAAATTTTCAAAATTCAGTTCATTTTTCTCTCAATAATATTGGCTGTTGTGCCCACTGTACGCTACTGGCTTTTTATGCTGTTTTTTATATTTTTTTCATTAAAGCAACGAAAAATACAACTTTTAGTGTAGTACATACATTTTTTTGTATCTGGCTTCGTATTTAAAATATTTAAAAACAAACAGACCTTTAAAAAATATGTAACGCTCTGTATCTCAGAAACGAAGCAACTCCGGACATAAATGTTTATAGAAACTTTTCTTCATAAAATGACATAAGAAATCACCCTTTAAAGTTTGGTACCGTAGTTGGGAAATAACCCTTATTTTAATTCGAAAACAAGTCATTTTTAAGCCACCCTGTACATCCAACCTTTCAATATTTTTGTGGAAATGTATTTTCTCATCAAGCAGGACTTTTTATGAAGAGCTACTTTTGTTCGTAAAATTAATAATAAAAAGTTTCCCATTTGTTAAGAACTTCCGAAGACACGCTGTATATCCAAACACACACTGTTTTTAATGTTCTTTAGGTGTTTAATACTATTAAATTTTTCTCATTTGAAAAAAAGCCACATGTACAGAAATATCTTTTATTTTTAAAAGTTGCAAACAAAAAAATAACAAGAAAAAACTTATAGCAGCTGATTTAAATTAAATCTTCCATTCGTATTGCTGTAGTTCCATTCCGAAATTCCTTTGCCTTTGATTCCATTGACTTCACATGTTAAAAATCTTTCGTACATTTTACTTTCAATATTGTTACCAACAAAATGGGACACAGTCAGATCGTAGTTAACTTTACATTCATATGTATGATCACCTAAAAAAAATATTTGTTTTTAGAAAAAAATAAAACGATTTGTAAGTGTAGCACGTGGGGTCTCTAAAAGATACCTAAAGAAGGAAAATAATAAAAATGTGCCAACTATTAAAATTTTTAAATGTATTAAATTATACTATACTAAAATACTTAAAACAGTAATAACAGCTAAACTTTTCTTGACAACCCTTAAAGAACAGGGGATAAAGGGGTGCAAAAACAGCCGAAAGTGATGACACCGCTTATTTCTTTGATCCTTCGTTTTAAATGAAACCAAATTCTAAACTATTTCAACCCTTTTCTTGATTACTGCAATAATTTTGACATCAGTGGCGGTTTCATAAAATTTATAGAATACAGGATAAACCTCTTATACAGGGTGTCGAAGAATATGTGGGCAATCTCTCGAATTCATATAAAGCACGTAAAAATATTGTGACAAGTTCCTATAATTTTTTTATAAACACCCTCTTTACAAAGATAGGTACCCTTAAAGACGCCACTGAAAAGGGGTTTTCTTAAATAACTTTTATATTACTGATGATGATTTTTCAATTAAATAAATACCAGTTAGAATTCCTTAACTTAAAATGGTATCCTTGTAAAATATTTACATTTCTTGGATCGACCAAAGAATACCAATCCATAGAACCCCACAAGTGAGATTTCAGCGTACCCTAAAAATTTTTAGTACCTACCGCGACCAACAGATGGCGAAAGTAGTACGATGTCGCTTTGCTAATACGATTACCATCAGAAATTGATAGCAGTCGCTGACGAGCAGTCGGCCCGATCAGTTAGAGTGAGGATATACGCAAAATTTAATAAAAATAAAATCCCCGATAAATGGACTAGTATCCATAAGATTATTAAATTTATTATTTCAGAATAGGATATATCGATGCGTTTTTACAAAACATCGTAAGCGACATTCGCCAATTTTACGGGAAACGATTTTTTCTTCCCATCGGGTTATTTTTAAAGAAAAACCGAGATCTGAATGTTTTTATTTTAGATTTCTTCTTAATTTGAATTACAAAACAAACATATTTAACATTTAATGTCAAAATTTTCACAATCTCCTAAAAAGAAGCTAAAAATTTTAAAATTCTAAACCTAAATAATAGTTAATTTTTAAATTTTTTATTTTTATTTAATTTATCTTGACAACGGTGGCAGACTTGCCACCAAAACGTCAATTTTTAGTTCTCTATTTACTTGCTTTATTTTTTTTGGTACTTTTAATTTATTTTTTGGCGCGTACCCAAATAACTACCATTAATTAAATGAACCGCCGAACCATATATAGAACATATCTTCATCTGAAATAAAGCCAATGAAAAAAAACGTTTCCCGTAAAACTGACGAATGTCGCTTACGATGATTTGTCAAAAACCCATCGATATATCCTATTCTGAAATCATAAATTTAATAATCTTATGGATACTCCATTTATCGGGGATTTTATTTTTATTAAATTTTGCGTATATCCTCACTCTAACTGATCGGGCTGACTGCTTGTCAGCGACTGCTATCAATTTCTGATGGTAATCGTATTAGCAAAGCGACATCGTACTACTTTCGCCATCTGTTGGTCAGGGTAGGTACTAAAATTTTTAGGGTACGCTGAAATCTCACTTGTGGGGTTCTATGGATTGGTATTCTTTGGATCGACAGGGGCAAACTAACCCTTACACAATAGAACTAATTATTTTTACACCCTGTATAATAAAGGAATTAAAATATCATATTTAAATGGCCAAAAGTCAACACCCTGTATCTTTTATTATCAGTTAAAAGGATTCTTTAAAAGGTATGAGTAATATCATAATTCATATATATGTTTTTAATAGTACTGGAAATATGGCCTTCATTAGGATATTTTTAACGAAACACACTGTATAAATATTATACTATTTTTACAAAGATATTTTAAAGATATCATATTTCATATATTTTTCTCTTATAGTTTTAAATATTACCATATAAATTTAAAAAATTGTAGTGCCGTGCAGTTTTCCCTAAACGTTGATTTAAAATTACAACATTTTTGACCCATTTGTCTTTTTGTAACACCTATCCTGGGACACACTGTATAAAACTCTATTTTTTTAGATAAACATATCTTACTACTTTGCTTTTAAGAACGTCAAAACCTTCATGGGCTATACCATAGAGTAAGGAAATTATAAGAGTTATCATGGAATAGCTGATTTAAGGACAGGTCATGCGAAAACTCCCAATATAATTTTATTCGTTTCTCGTTGAAATACCGCCAGTTAGTCATTTCAGTAAGCTTACGTGTCTCCCCACCGCTGATGTTACACGATTCGAGGCTTGGACCGACGCATTTAAAGTGTAAACTGGCAAAATGACAAGCCTGCCGCCAGCCTGCCGCAAAAGCGGTACGAAAATTTTAGCATGCCATGGTTTCTCTTATCCGTAGGTATGTTACTTTATGACTATACTAAAATATAAAAAAGTAGAAAAATTATGCTTTATAATTGAATGCCGCCGCCACTGTTTTACAAGAAGATAAAGCATGTTACCCAAACAATTTTGTTACGGCTTTATTGCTTTCCGCTGTACTTAAAGCAAAAATTTAATTGAAACGGACACAAACGCTTTGAGTTTTTAATTAATTATTTTTGTCTCTTGTATCTTTTAATGAAACTTATCGATTTTAAACTTTTTTAGTCGGTTTTAAAAGATTTTATCACATATAAATCCTCTTTATTGGTTGTTTTGCTTCTAACTTGTTGTTTACCATAGGCAAACTTTACAATTTTATACAGGTAGTTTGTAAAAGGTCTGTACAAAATATGACCACACATTCCTTAGACCACCCATATAACATTTTTTGCCGGCGTTGTACATTTAATTTACTGGCATTGCCAACACTCTTTAATGGCAAGGCATTGGCAAAAAGGTATCAAAAAGACGCGAAAGTGGGCAATTGGCCGTTATTAGGCCACGTGTTGCAGATAATGTGATGGCATCCGTCATTAATAAGTTATTGGCAAAAAAATGCGTTTAAGATGATGGCATCCATCATTAATAAGTTATTGGCAAAAAGATAACAAAAGACACGAAAGTGGGCAAATGCAGATACTCCCAAGCAGCAAGCTGACGTCTTATTGACGAAAATTGTCGCATATACTTTTTTTTAAAAGCTAAAATGATGCAATATTTTATTTGAAAATTAAAATAGGAAAAAACTCCTTACTGCATGCAATTTCCTTGCAATGCAAAAGTACCATCTCTCGGAACACTATCCAACTTAGAGATGCAGATTTTTACACTAGCCGAAGATATTTCTTTCAAAGCTAAGTGAGATCACCTACCGCAGACCGCTCTCGAATTATTTTTTAATAAAGTTTTAAACAAAATGTTTACAGCTCCTAACAGTCTACTTGAATATCTTGCCTTCTCGACTAGCCATCACCAATTAATCACACAACACACACTTATTAGGTAATGAATACATTTAATTATGTCTATTAAAAACTCTTTTCTTTAAAAAAGAAACTTAAAAAGCTAGAAAACCACGTAGAAAACAAATGCACAAAGCGGTCACCTTCGGTCGAAATTAACGTAGCTAATTTTACCATCATTTTATTTTTATTCGCTCCAAAATACATATTAAACATTTTGTTTGGCCTAATTTTTATTTGCATGATTATTAACAATAAAATGTTATGAAAAGGCCATTTTCTTTAAATTATGTAAAAAAACATAAAATAATGTTGTTTAGCTGCCATTATAAATAAAACAGATCAAAAAAATTGCTTTAATGTTAGTTAAATACCAATGTTAATAATATGGTTTAAAAAGTATGAATATGCGTTGAAGGTTTGCCTTCAAAAATTCAATATTTATTTGCCTGCAACAAAAACGCGTGCTGTATTTAATCAGGATTTGTATGCCGCCATTATTTTATGCTTGCCGGCAATTCACCTGCATGTAAAATTTATTGGCAATTAAGTGTTTATTTAGGGTTGACTTTTTAATGCGTATAAGATGTTGGCATAATATTGCCACCAATTGCCAATGCTTTACCATCAATGCCAATATGAAAATGTACATTGCCGGCAAATAGTGTTTGCTGGGCAAAATACAACGATATAACCCAATTTACCTAAAGCTTAGTTCATAGGTTGCGAAATGCAATTTGCGAATTGCGAAACGTGTTATGATTGGTCAATTTATAACAACTTTCGAATGTTTCGTTATAAACTGACCAATCAGGACACGTTTTGCGATTCGCAAAATGCAATTCGCAAGCTTATGAACTAAGCTTAAGTCGAAAGTTGATGGTTTGAAAGATAACTACACGTTGTAAAAATTTTCACTTGTAATACCACTAGTGCTAAATTTATTTCCGGAATTTTTTTCAAGGTCACGAATATTTTGAAAATTATCCCGAGTCGCAGGCGAGCGAGAATTTTCTTAAAATATTCGTGGCCGAGAAAACATTTCCGAAATAGTTTAAGCCCGTGTGGTATTCCGGTAAAAAAATTTATACCAAGTTTGTGTAATATATATTTATAATATTCCTTTAAATTAATATTTGTAACTTTGACACGAGCTTAAAATGTTACTATAAAATAAATATTTTCCATTTTACCTATTGTAGATGCAAATATATGTAATTTTAGAGCTTATCATTGTTTATTTTTATATATTATACAGGGTGTCCGGGAAAATGTGGGAAATCTCTCGCACACGTATGGAACAGATGAAAATAACACGACAAGTTCCTATAAAATTTTTCCGTTTAAGCCCCTGCGGAGATATGATCCCCAAAGGGGGCAGCTAGAAATCGATTTTTCGTGAATAACTTTTAAAGCGCTCTGTATAATTTGATAATATTTTAGTACGATGCATACTAGTAAAGACCTTCTTAAAATAGTGCCCTTGAAACTTATGTCGCTTCTTTAGTTTGCCAGGGACGGACTAGTTTTCGCACATTATTGATAATATTTTTACGCCCTGTATGGTGAAGACACAAAAATATGTTTTTGGGTAGTTTAAACCTTTGCTAAAAAAAGGTACTCTTGTTTGACATCGATAAAATGAGCCGTTTTCGAGTAAAAAGACATTTGCAACAAATTCCTGACCTGCTACGAGAGGACTTCAATACTGAATCAAAAATTACAAATTACATCGAAAATAAAATATTGTATTATTAAACAAAAATAAACTCTTATTGTTAAAATAATTTTTTACTCGAAAACGGCTCATTTTATCGATGTCAAACAAGAGTACCTTTTTTAGCAAAAGGTTTAAACTACCCAAAACATATTTTTTGTGTCTTCACCATACAGGGCGTAAAAAATATTATCAATAATGTGCGAAAACTAGTCCGTCCCTGGCAAACTAAAGAAGCGACATAAGTTTCAAGGGCACTATTTTAAGAGGTCTTTACTAGTATGCATCGTACTAAAAATATTATCAAATTATACAGAGCGCTTTAAAAGTTATTCACGAAAAATCGATTTCTAGCTGCCCCCTTTAGGGGATCATATCTCCGCAGGGGGGCTTAAACGGAAAAATTTTATAGGAACTTGTCGTGTTATTTTCATCTGTTCCATACGTGTGCATGTATGAGACTTCCCACATTTTCCGGACACCCTGTATATACTTTAAATTATTACAGTTGGTAAAAATATTTTATTTTAATTTTTGCAGACTCCATACCTTGCTTCGTCGTTTGCTCTTTACTTTTGTCTAGTACTGCGGGCCTATGATATTATTTTATCTAACTGTAGTTGTATAAAATTATCATTTAGGGTCTTAAAACCTCACACTATTTTATATTATGTTCTGGGCCTGAAATACTACAACTGGTACAAAATAAACATTTTCTTTAATTATGTATGTGAATGACAGACATGACGTTAAAACAAATTCAATGATTATGTCAAAAAATTTCCACTATAATTTGCTCCAGGGTACCCCAGGCAGGGGAAAAAAATTCCGATAAATACTTGTGTTGTCATGGTAATGCAACCAAAACTACACATTTGATTGGTCAAAAAACAGTGGTGTGGAATTTTCATTTTAATTTATTTATTATAAAATATCTTTTGCATTATTAGAAACTTTTTTATACAATTTGTCATTGAAGAGTTTTCGAAGGTGGTTTAAAAGAAAAATTGTTAATATCTACGGCCGTTTTAACAAAAAATATTTAAAACTGTATTAAAAGCAAATCAAAAATATGTAAAAAATAATCCGTATACATCAATAATAAAGAAAAAGTTCTTGTTGTCCATGTATGGTGTAAAAGACAACCGGTCAAAATGACCGGTAGTCTGTAGTTACGTTTCAGAAACGACACTTCTAGTTTATAGTAAGAGAGCTAGTGAACCCTTTAAGTAACGTTGGGCCTGTAAGGCTGGAAATTTGTATAGTTATGAATCATGTCATGAGTCTGCACATCATCAGCCTGTATTTTTTGAGAGTAAATGTTTCTAGGATTAAGTTCAGTTATAGTGAGGTTTGAAAGAAAAAATGACAATTAGTTCTGTCTGGAGAATTAAAAGGTGTGCCTGATTTGGATGGCAATATTTCCAAAACTATTAAAATTAGATGTACCTTATATGGTACTTTCTTAAAGCTTTATTTAGGATATTTTTAATGGTAATATAATATACAAGGTGTCTCATTAAAGAAACTTTTTTCCACCCTGTATATTATCACCAGTATCACCGTTAAAAAACTTTTTTAAAAGCGCTTTAGGAAAACACCACATTAGGTACATAAAACTTTATTAGTTTTAAAAATATGGCCATTTTAATCAGCCACACCTTTCATTTTGCCTGGCAGATACTTATGCTCACTGAAAACGCCTTTCAATTTTTATTTTTAAACCTTAATATGAATAAACTAAATCTTGAAGAAAATTGAAGCTTACAGCTTCAAGTTTTGGTTCTTCTATTTATTTTTTAACTTTGAAAATATACAGGATGATGATGTGCAGGGCTGATGCTTGCCAGTTGATGAATCCGGACTTTCTTTTGTTCCGGACTTGGAATCCGGACTTTTTTGCTCCGGACCTTGTTCATCCGGACTTTTTTATCCGGATTTTGTATTCGGACTTTCTTAACTGGACTTTTTTATCCGGGCTTTGTTATCCGGACCTTTTTACCCGAGACTTTTTTTCCTGGACCTACTACCTCTTATCTGGATCTTCGTTTTATTTGGATTTTGCTCCAGGAATACACAGGCAATCGTTTATCTTTTAACTAACCTTACTAATTTAAAAAAAGGTTTTATTTTTTTTTTAATTTTAACTTTAAATTTTCTTATTATCTTTAACACATAAAAGACCTTGTTAACTTGTCTTCACCTGTGATTATTATATATTGTTTTTTTTTTTATAATACATTTAATTTTAAGTTGCGCATTAGTTTTATTTACCTAGCTCACCCGAATACCTCTCTTTTTTATTAAAATATTTTTATGTTATTATTTAACTTCTTCTTTCTGTGCAATAGTTTGTGATCGCTGAGCAAGTTCCTATAACAACTAGGAGACTTCCAGTTTGTAGTCTGTAAAAAAACTGGTGGCGCCAACACGGACTCATTATTCCTCACCCTGAGCTGCGGGTAAATTTGCAACGCACTCTGACAACTTGCTTGGCGTGAAATAAACTAGTGAACTGATTTATTTTTGGTTTTTTTACTTTTTTAAATCTCCTTCTCTCTTACTTTTAAATTGGTGTGACTCATCATAGTCACATCAATTCTATCAGATCAACTTTCAAAGAAAGTGCGTCGCAACGTAGTACGAAAGTACGTTACTATTTTTTTTATTTTTTTTATCTTTGGACAAACCACGAAGGCTTAAAGCCTAAATATTAACGTACCGTGAGTGTCTTAAGCGAGGTAAGAGGGAGTTTGTTGACACAGGACTTAAATACTTGAAGATTTGGGGGAAGGAAAGACCTCTGCGGGCAGCAGGTTCCACAATCTAGAAACTCTTGGGATAAAAGAACGAACAAAGTGAGAAGTTCGGGGCATGTCCAGTTGGATCGTATAGGGACGCGCGGAACCACGAGTTTCTCTGTTGAGAACCGTGAGTAGAGGAACTATACTGGACAATTCTTCAGAGCAGAAGCCATGGAAGTACCTATAAAAAGCGATAAATCCCCCAGACCCCGACGATGGGCAAGAGAGGGAAGCCTTTCTGTAAGTGAAGGATCATTAATGAGACGAATAGCTCTTCTTTGAATAGAATCTAGAATGCTTAGGGTTGTGGGGCCGCCATGCCCTAGATATGAGAACAATATTCCAAGGGAGGTCGGATTTTGGACACATATAAAGTGTATAAATTAGAAGCGGAAAAATACTTTTTGGTCGAAAGAGAAATCCAAGCTTTTTTGAAGCTGCCGTGGCCATAGATACAATGTGTTTATGCCAGTTAAGGTTACTTTTCAATGTGTCGCCCACAAGATTGAAGGTGTCTTTGCTCTGTAAAACGTGGCCGCTTATAAATAGAGGATGAGTATTTGATGACTCTTTTCGCGACAAGGAACATGATTGTGTTTTGGATGCATTAAAATGAACGAGATTTTTGGACGCCCCAATCCAATATTAAATTAAGATCCTGCAAAAGAGATATCTGCATCGCTCTGCGTTTGTTTTCCAAATCAGGTATAGTGATAGGTTTAGGAACCTGAAAACTGGAGTGAAGGGTACTATCGTCGGCGAAACTATGAATGGAATTAGTTGTGGACGAGAGAAGGTCGTTGATGTGAAGAAGAAACAATGTTGGTGCCAAAACTGAGCCCTGAGGGACTCCAGCATTAACCTGGGTGAAAGCTTGAAGAATGGCCGTCCACAATAACTGATATACGTCGATCAGATAGATAACTAGAGAGCCAAGTACTACTATGACTCATCGCTATACAAATTTTTAGCCTTACAGGCCCAACGTTACTCGAAGAGTTCACTGGCTCGGTATTAAGGTTATTATTTTTTCCAATATATGGCATATAACCGTCCTAATACTAGAATCCTACAGATAATGCATACAGCCCAATTTCAAATACATTATTTGAAAAACCTAAAAACCCTAGCACTTAAATACATTACCTGCCACAAACGTAAAGCACAATTCATCACTCGGTCTGCCACTTTCTCCATGTTGCCATAAAAGCAAATCGCACGTATCGATGGCATCAATTTTTCCATTAGCATGGACCACGTATCCCATTTCCAAATGAGATCCCGTGCAGGGCTGAGAAACAACTCCGAGAACTATTCGAGTTTGATTTTCTAGATAGAACATTTGGAAAATGTATCGATGCATTAATGTCCAGTCCCTTTTGTGACCTAAAATTTTAAATATACAGGATGTCATAAAAGTTAAAAAAGTACAAAGTTGCATCAACAAAATACCTAGTGTTTTGCGAGGGTGGTTCCCAACTAAGACATGTTTACCTTTTAAAAATACACTATTAATTATGCTTAAATTAACTGCAATTTTTATTAACACGCTTTTATTAGCTTTGGTTGTATGTATGTAACGGAATCTTTAAGCTTAATTTTCACCAACTTCCAGCGATTCGATTTCTTTGAAACTTTGCACACGTATCAAGGACCAATGACAATGCAATAATCTGCAAACAGTATTCCGTTATCCTGATTAGGATCGCCAGGATAAATAAATTCCTTTATAGATTTTCTGTAGGAGAGTAACAGAGAAAGAGCTAGTGCGCGATTTGCGCATGCGTGCAGTTTCGGACGTACTCTCAGCATAAGGCTGACAGAAACTTGTTCGGAGTAGTTGCGTTCTAAAACCCCATGCAACAGTGAAGCTTTAAATGAAATGATTAGATTACGAAATAGTTCGTGAAACATTTCAATATCACATGTCCGCAGAAAACTAATTAATATATCGAACTAAAAATGAAAAATAAATAATAGTTTTAAAAAACACGCTTTTATATGCAACCGAACTAAAAATTAGAAAATAATTTTTCATTACAAAGAGTTTGTATTACAGTAATAAAAGGTCAAACAATGAATCATAATTATATACCTCATAATAGAATTATAATAAAATTTAAGATAATAACAGAATAATTCACTCCAGAGTAAAAAGCGTGTTCAAGGGACTCTTTGTTTGACCTCCGGACAGTGCGGACGTGCATAGAGGACTACAAAGTTCTTCCCGGAGTGGCGGTTAGAGGTGCCGTACGAACGTTTTTACCTTCGGGGATAAAGGAAAGATTCACGCTAAATTCACGGCATCTGAGGGTATCCTGTTTGGTGGTGAACACGAGGTATTTCGCAAATGGCGGGAAATAGATGGGCGTGCCATGGGAACTGTCAATAGTGAAAGTGATGGTTATACGTAACAACAGTGGCAGATCTTGGTTTGACAGCCGACAATTTATGCATTGCATCGATTGTTGAATTATTTTGTTTTCTTTTGGAATTTCTGGGAGCTACGAGCTCGATTATCCAGATTTACCGCAGACGAAGCCGAGGAAAGCATAGTCCGGAAGGGGAGAGTGGTGGATTGGACCTGAAGGGACCAAAACCAAGAAAAAAAATAGAAATAAAAACATTGTTCGAGCGCTGCAACCGACCAATAATGACCAAATAAACAAGACGGTCATATTGAAAAATATATTGGCGTGACAAGTCACAACGTTATAAACAGTAGTAGTTGCTTGTGAAATAAATAAAGGTACCAGTAAATTATCCACGCACGATTCGTCGTTTTGTTTTGCAGATTTAAGGCCCCCACAGACATCATTCTTTTTGGCAGTTTTCCCAGCGCGGGTAAAAAAATCTTTATCGGACACGCTTTGTTTTAGAGATATTTATCATCTTTTTTTTATCTTTGGACTATCCACGAAGGCTGACAGCTTAAATACTAACGTACCGTGGGTGTCTTAAGCAAGGTAAGAGAAAGTTTGTTAACACGGGACTTAAAACTTGAAGATTTGGGGGAGAAGGAAAGACCTCCGCTGGCAGTAGGTTCCACAGTCTAGAAACTCTAGGGATAAAAGAACGAACGAAATGGGAAGTTCGGAGCCTGTCCGATTGGGCCGTATAGGGATGTATACGTGCGGCACCACGAGTTTCTCTGTTGGGAGCTGCAATATAATGGATAATTCGTCGGAGCAGAAGACGTAAAAGTATCTATAAAAGAGCGATAGATCTCCCACAGCTCGACGATGGGCAAGAGAAGGAAGTCTTTCTTAGAAATTAAACAAATCTTAATTTCACTAAATTCTCTCTTCTTTTTCTATAGAATTTTTGATATAACACTAGATGGACACACAATACTTTATAAACATTAATAAAATTCCTAATTTCTATTCATTTTACACCTTTTATTTATAAAATTACAAATTCGTAACTTCTTAACAAACATATATTATTTCCTTGATTAAATTGGTTCCCACTCAGTTTAGCGCTGATGCAGTCGCTTCATGGATTCACGCTTGATCCAGCACTGCTTGGCGAGACGAGAGAGGTCTTTTTTGTCTCGTTTGGTAGCAAAATTGGTAATTTACCATCAATAACATATAATTATTTAATGGTTTGGGACAAGCTCTAAATAAATTTGAACTTACCAAAACTATGATCTCTAAAAGCATCCAACTTTAAAGGTAGCTCCTTTCCGTCAACTTTTAAAGTGCCTTCAAGAAAGCCCATTTGTTCATAGTGGGTTTGATGAGCCCTTAAATAAATAAAATAAATTATTACTAAACAAAAAATGTTATTTTTAACTGATTTTAAAAAATACAGGTCATAATATTATGTTAGACATCTACGTTTTTTTTATGTATGTACAGGGTGGGCCAAATTCGACGCTTTTAATAGGAAACTCATATTTCTGTATGTCTGACAAAAACCAAAATGTTTTATTTTCCTCACAGTTAAAGAAGTTACCTATGTAAATATACTTTTTCAAATATCCCATTTCTACATTATTTATGCATTTTTTTAACATTAAAGTTGTAGCTTAAAAACAAAAAATAATTTTTGTTTTAACACAAAAAGTTTTTGCTGCTTGCTTCAACTCAATTTAAACTTGGGAGAAAAGTTTTATAACATTTTTTGCGTGTTGGCCATTCTGTTTAACTATGTATTATATGACTTGCAATAAATCAGACTCTTATAAAGTAAAATTCTTATGTAGACTTTACCTTACAGCAAGCCCTAGAGAAAGTTTAAATTTAAGGATAATGAAATTTATTAACTATTTTGATGAAAATTTATGACATAGTTTCTTAAGATAGTAATAAAAACACCGTTTTCCTACGCCCATAAGTGAAGTAATAGAATAACAAAACAAGCAGTATTAGTTACATGCCGGGATTTAGTTAGATTGTCTCTTTTCCTCTCATTGCCTATAAGTTATGTTATTTAGCTCAACCTGTATTGTACAACAAGTTTTTAAAAATACTCTTTGGAGTATATGGTGTAGTGTGCAAAGAGTTAGTTTCAAACGTGTTGCACACGATACTTTATCTTCAACAGCAAAAAATAGGGATAATTTTGTAATTTTTATTATTTTTCTCAATTTAAATTTTGACAAGACTGTGACTGTGCGAAAAATTTTCGTACGCCGTGAGAAATGTTTTCACACGCTTATGTCAAAACTTAATGAGAGAAAATAAAATATTTTTGACTGGTTGACACTAACAAGGTTGACATCATACATTATGTAAAATTAATCATTTTTAGATCCTGTTTGACGTGCGTTTTTGGACACTTTTCATAGCAGTCGTAGAAAAAGTACTTTTCCCACGACCACATATGAAAATGACATAAAACCACAGAGCTAAAAGAACTTCTTTTAAAGGTATGTGCATAAAACGCACTCCTTAATCCTTTAAAAACGAATAATATCACACGCGTGTTGAAATCTACTTTTCAACACTAGTGTTGAAAAGTATATTACATTACAAATTAATGACTAATACACGAGTGGGAATATTGTAGCACGAGGCGTTAGCCGAGTCATCGACAAACCACGAGTGTAAGAGAGTCATTTTCACACAGTACTGCTACACTATTTTCCTACGACCACAAATTATTCACCAAAAAATAAATAAATTAAAGTTTGTCTGTTCAGAAAAAATAAAAAACAATTGAGAACTTTGCAACACTAGGGTGATATTTACTTTTGCAACACTAGTGTGATATATACACTTTCCTCACTGCTATATTATACTGTTTTGACAATATTTTTACATCGAAAATCACCTACCTAGAAGCATTATATAACTTTTTATCATTTTGGAATTTAAAAAGGCCCTCACTTAATAAAAATTGTATGGTTTTGTTAGGTAATAACGCTAATAGTTTAATACGGTTTTCTGCTATTATAAGGGTTTTTAAAAATTATCGATTCTTACATATTTTAGACACTCTTCTAAATAAAACGTAGAGTGGTGCATATCCAAAATATTCCGTTTTTTTAAAAAATATCAGTAAAATAAACTTACGGGATCGGGGGGAGTGAAAAGAGGGTGCTGGGTGGGGTTAAGAATTGGTAAAACGAGTTAATGAAACGATCACGAATCTGAAAGAATTATTTGGCGGAAACGTTTCGTTCTCGAGATATCCATCATCAAAGTTGATATTTGAACTAACCTTATTTTCACTATATTCCCCCTTCTTTTTGCACACAATTCTTGATTTAAAGCTAAAGTGTCACACAATATTTGATTTTCACCTTTTAAAACCCCGTTTTTCTACGTTTTTACATTATTTTGAATTAAATTGCGTGGCTTTTCTTTGATAATCCAGCAACCATACATACACATAGGGCTTCATGGCAAACTGGGATTAAAATGATTCAAAGTATAGCTATGCAGTTTAATGCAAAATAATGTAAACGTAAACGAGGTTTTAAAGTGAAAATCCAAATATGTGTTTACTTGCTTTAAATCAGAGTTGTGCACAAAAGAAGTGAATGAAAATAAACTTGGTCAAATTTGAACTTTGATGATGAATATCTCGAGAACAAACATGAAGTAAACTATTCAAAGACACACAAAGGTACAATTTAACGCCACCTTGCAACTGTACCACCACGGCAATCTACCGCCCAATAGTCGAATGCCTGAGTCACTAGATTTGGTAATTTATGACAATCATGCTTAGGCAACAACTATACATTATAATACAAAATATAATAAATATAAAAATTGTAAATGCACAACACTGTGCCAGTCAGTGTAGTTGTTTTGTGGTTTATGTCATATTTTTGTTTATGTTTTATTTTTCGTAAATTTAATAAATATAAAATAAGATGATTTTCGCTAATTTGGGTTCTACAGTTTAAGGTAAATAAAAAGTTTTTTTTACTGTCACTACAATAAATATGTCGCTTGCAAAACCAATAGCAGTTTTTAGAATGACATCATAATATGTATCACACCAGTGTTGTAAAGTACTTTGCAACACTAGTGCTGTAAGGTACTTTGCAACACTAGTGTGATATAACGCATTTTCTATGCATGAATCAGTGTGCTATTTGCTTCATTTTACTGAAGTGTATAAAAGACATCTTCCAAATTTATTAAAATATCTGTGTTTGGTTAAAAAGTTATAAAAAAAATATTGTTACCTACATTTTAACACCCTGTGACTTTAAATGTATGACGTTTAGAACTTGTTAAGATGAAGGTTTTTATTTTCGTTGGAGAATAACTCTTAAAATTTTCTTGGACAGCTCGTATAAATAAAATTTATACTGTTTAAAGAATACCAATAATTACTTTTTTTTCTCTTAGAGGTTTATAATTGGTAGTAACATGAAAAAATGAAAGTTCAAAAAATATATATTAAAATCAGAGATGTTTTTAAAACCTTTTAGAGATTGCCTGTTACAGCTTTATTGAATAAAATAATAGTAAATGTTTAAAATAAAAAACATGTTAATTAAAATATTGGTTAATATTTTAAAGAAAAAAATATTATTTAATTAAAAGCATCATTTTAAAGCAGTGTTTAAAATTTTTAATAATAATATTTTTACATTATATGCTCGTAAACAATTGTTAAAATAAGGGAATTTATGTGTGTAATTTAGAGTAGTTAATTAAATTAGGGGTGTTGCTTGTTTTACCGCTTTACTAAAATCATTTTAGTATGTAGATAATATAAAAATAGGGTATTGTGTAAATATAAAATATAATGAAAATGAAAAATACATATAATTAGTTATATCAGTTGCAATTTTTGCCCCAAATTGCTAGAAGAATTTAGAAAAAGTTAAAATAGCTATTTATGTATCAAGGGCGTTACTAGGACTATAATGCCCTGAAGGTCGAAATAGACTAGATTTCGACCTGATGGGCATTATAGTCCAGTAAAGCCCGTGGTGCATACAATGCTTTATGTTTTACCCAAAAAGAGTTTTTCAATGACTAATTACATTATTTATTCGCAATATAAAAAATAAGTTGCACCTGTACCTGTATACGTAAGTAGATAATGACTGGTGTTAAGTTTGACTTTGATGTTTCTATCAGTTAGTCAGTTGGCATTTTTATTTAACGATTTGCTCAAAATGGAAGAAATTCCACAAAATATAAGAGAAAAGGCCATAAAAGCGACCGAAAATCTTTTTGCCAGTTAAATCAAGGCAACAGTATGATCGGGAGTATGGCATATTTGGTATTTGGAAGATGCGAACGCAATTCTTCAAATAACCGAAACCGTTTTAATGGCATATTTTCAGGAACTGGTAAGTTATTGATTTTATTTTAATACATATGTTTAACAAACTTTATTATTTTTAGTCGGAAAAATACAGTCCGAACTCTCTCTGGACCAAGTATTCCACCCTAAGGTCTACGTTGATGGTCTATGAAAATATAGACATTTCGCAATACCATCGTCTCATATCTTTTTTAAAAGTTAAGTCGAAAGGATACGTCCGAAAGAAGTCTAAAGTTTTGGAAGGAGAACAAATATTAAAATTTATTAAGAAGGCTCCTGATGATATCTACTTGGTACACAAAGTCATATTGGTAATGGGTGTTTTTGGAGGTTTAAGACGAGATGAGTTGGTCAAAATGACTATTGATGACATTGAAGATAGAGAACAGTCTTTGGTTATAAAGGTACTATTGGAAACTAGTTCAGGTTGCAATAAACGTGTTTACTTATCATATTGAAGAAATCAAGGCGTTAGTGCCCACACCGCTGCTACCATCACACAAAAACACCGACCATTCTATAGTGGGATCACCTACATTTTCCGGGACATTTCAAAATTTGTAATTTTTATTTTGGAAATAAAGTTTAATTTTTAGTATTGTTTAAAGAAAAATTATTTTTGTATAAACTTGATCTTTATTGTGAGAGAAATAAAATTGGATAAGCAATAAAATTTCATATTATTGTGCATTAGGGCACTATAAGCGGGCATCATTAATGCCCGCTTATAATGTCTAGGGTGTAATAGCAGGTATTATTGCTACCATAACATATTCCGTTTCTAAGGTATTACAGATCAATAATAGATGGGTAAAACATAAAGGTACATTTGCAATTTTTGCTATTTTTGAATAATTGAATGTAGATTAGGGATATCATTTATAAATGCTCTTAAGATCCAAGATTATAATCTAAAAGTAATTAGTACAAATTTGTAATTACAAAAATTAATTACAGTTTTACCATTTTTTATTCTATAAAATTAACAAAATCAATTACCAAATTTTTATTGTCTGATATACAGGTAGGACAAAAAGTATAATATTTTAATTGCAACACCTTGTATATTATATCATCATTATAAAGGTTGCTCAAAAAGCTCTATAAAAATATAGAGGGGAACAGTTTAAAAATGTAAATTCGGTGCTCTTTGATAAGAAAAAAAGTCACAAAAAAGTTTAAAGCAAATAAATCGGCATGCTTGTCTTCGCGGCCGCCTTTGCTATATTTCTTTTATGATATGCCGGTTGATGCAGCTGGTCATCGCACTATGGGATAGAAATTAATTTTTTTGGTCAAAATTCTGAAACTTACCAATCTAACTTAAAATGAGGTGCTTTTTACTGGAAAAATATTATAAATTATTACAAATGCTTTTTGGAAACCTAAAACTTATTATATGTTATTATAAATTTACACCCCCTTAACATTATTATTTTTTATTGTACAAAATAAACTAAAATGTCAGCTTGTTTGGTTAATTTGGTAGTATTCTAATCAGTAATCCGATGATTATTATCTCATATGATATACAGGGTACGACAATAGGTATGATTTTTTTAAATGGAATACCCTGAATATTATATCACCACCAAAAAAATCTTTTAAAATGCTTTAAAAAAATACTACATTTGATGTGTCTATCTCAATTAGTTTCGGAAATATGACCATCCAAATCTGAAAAATAATTTTAAATTATTCTTAGAAGCGTAATAGAGATACATCTTCCCAACTTTTTTTATTTTTTAACGTATAAAATAAATAAAAAACACTGTTTTGTTGGGTAGATTCTGTAGAATCCATATCTTTCATCAGAATGCTTTTATCTTTTAGGATATACAGTGTAGGACAAAACATATTAAATTTTAAAATGGAAAACCTTGTAAATTATAAAAAAATCTTGTATCTGTCCTTACACTCAGAAGTAGCAAAAAGTAGGAAGGCAATTGTAAGTACAAAAACTGATAAAGAAAAAGGTAAAAAAATCTTTGACAAAAGTAGCGAGACTTCGCGAGACTGCATCGGAAATACAACAATAGCTCTTATTATTTAAACTCTTTTACTTTTTTTAGTAAACAAGGCTAATAATAAACTAAGTAGATTAAATGTTGTATATTGATGTTTACTTAAAATACATTTTCAAGTTTCCTGTTACCCCAATAGAAGTCGTCATATCCTTTTATAATTTTTGCGTACATGTGCTTTGGAGTATATACTTTGAAATACACAGCATGAGCCATTAAAATTTCAAAGCTGCTTTTTGGCCAAAATAATGGATTTCTATCCCATAGTGTATCGGCGCGTCGCTGTAAAGGATAGCGGCGCCTTTGTATAAAATAGTCCGATTGCAGGCGGCCTTTTTTATGTTTTTGTATTATTTTCAAAGGGTACCAAATTTGCGCTTTTAAAATGTTCTTACTATACCACATTTGCTATGTCTAAATTTATTAGTTTTGGATCAGCTTGCTGTGCGCCACCCTGTACATCATATCTATTGCTAAAGTGCACATTACAGGAAACATATACTGCACTACAATATGTACATGGAATGACAGACATATCGATACCAGCTGATAATAGATATATAGGAATAATGCTTTACCCTATAAAATATGTATGCTGTTCGTAAATTCGTAAATTGTTTGAGGGAGAATACTGTAAATAGATATGCAAGATTTTGTCACCGCACTTAAATAATTTTATTGCATACTATAAGAGGATTAGATAAATCTTAAAATATAAAATTAAGGGTTGGTTTAAAAATATATTAAAAATATAGTATACAGGGTCATCCAAAATAAGCGTCCGGTATTGGTAACTTTTGGTAATTATTTAAAGTGCAGAAATAGTTTAAATCAGCAATAAGTAGTATTTTTAAAGATCTTTAAGACTAAAGAGTAGAAAAATCAAATAATAATTGGGTTTTTGAGTTAAACAGCAAAATAACCCGTTTTTAATTGAATACTTTGTATATTGTATCACCATTCAAAAGATCTATCAAAGAGCTTTAAAAAAATGCTACATGTAATTTACTAAATTTTTTATAGTTTGTCAAACAACAGACCAGTCTGTCAAACAACAGACCAGTCTGTCAAACAACAGACCAGTCTGTCAAACAACAGACCAGTCTGTCAAACAACAGACCAGTCTGTCAAACAACAGACCAGTCTGTCAAACAACAGACCAGTCTGTCAAACAACAGACCAGTCTGTCAAACAACAGACCAGTCTGTCAAACAACGAATCAGTCTGTCAAACAATAGACCAGTCTGTCAAACAACGGATCAGTCTGTTGAAACAACAGACCAGTCTGTCAAACAACAGACCAATCTGTTAAACAACAGACCAATCTGTCAAACAGTAGATCGGTCTGTCAAACAACGGACCAGTCTGTCAAACAACGGATCTGCAGTGTGGCAGACCGGTCTGAAGTTTCGCAGACTGGTCTGTTGTTTGACAGACCGATCGGCTGTTGGCAGACCGGTCTGTAGTTTTGCAGACTGATCCGTTGTCTGACAGACCGATATGCAGTTTAACAGACCAATCAGCAGTTTGGCAGACCGGTCTGTAGTTTAGCTAATTGGCTAACAAAAATCCTGTTAATCGTCGATTGAATCCAGTAGGCCGTTTTTTTTTGTTTTATTCAATTGAATTAAAAAAAAGAAAAAAGAAAAATCCCGATTCTGACTTTATATGTATTTATTTAATTCACAGTAGGGAACATTGATAGCTATTTATTAAAAAAAGGTTAAGTTAATCTAAAGATTTAACTTTATAAAAGGATAAAAAGGAAGGATAAAAGTAACCGATAGACATAATAACTGATAATGCCATAGTCCAAAATTGACTCCCAGACTAAACGAGAATAAAATTGACAGATCGATATGCAGTTTAACAGACCAATCAGCAGTTTGGCGGACCGGTCTGTAGTTTGGCTAACTGGCTAACAAAAATCCTGTTAAGCGTCGATTGATTCCAGTAGGCGGTTTTCTTTGTTTTATTCAATTGAATTTTTTAAAAAGAATTTAAAAATCCCGATTTTGACTTTATATGTTTCTAATTTTTAATACAATGCAACAATCAAACGTAGGGGCGTAGACGTTTTTGAGTACATCCTCTTGTAAACCGAAGGTTTACTAAAAGGTGCATTTGTGACACTGTATCCTGAATTAAGAGAGCAAGCCAGAAAACTACATTTACATGGCAAGTGAAAAATGTTTATATTGGGTGTAAACAAGTACATAATAACCCTAAAAGGTAGAAATTATATTCATAACCTAAAAATTTATTGGGCTTGGAGGCAACGGTTTGAAAACCTACACATTGGTCTGTTGTTTGACAGACTGGTCTGTTGTTTGACAGACTGGATCCGTTGTTTGACAGACTGGTCTGTTGTTTGACAGACTGGTCTGCTGTTTGACAGACTGGTCTGTTGTTTGACAGACTGGTCCGCTGTTTGACAGACTGGTCCGCTGTTTACGAATAGATAGTATTTTTAAAGATCTTTAAGACTAAAGAGTAGAAAAATCAAATAATACATTGGGCTTTTGAGTTAAACAGCAAAATAACCCGTTTTTAATTGAATACTTTGTATATTGTATCACCATTCAAAAGATCTATCAAAGAGCTTTAAAAAATGCTACATGTAATTTACTAAATTTTTTATAGTTTGTCAAACAACAGACCAGTCTGTCAAACAACAGACCAGTCTGTCAAACAACAGACCAGTCTGTCAAACAACAGACCAGCCTGTCAAACAACAGACCAGTCTGTCAAACAACAGACCAGTCTGTCAAACAACAGACCAGTCTGTCAAACAACAGACCAGTCTGTCAAACAACAGACCAGTCTGTCAAACAACAGACCAGTCTGTCAAACAATAGATCAGTCTGTCAAACAACGGACCAGTCTGTTGAAACAACAGACCAATCTGTCAAACAACAGACCAATCTGTTAAACAACAGACCAATCTGTCAAACAGTAGATCGGTCTGTCAAACAACGGACCAGTCTGTCAAACAACGGATCTGCAGTGTGGCAGACCGGTCTGAAGTTTCGCAGACTGGTCTGTTGTTTGACAGACCGATCGGCTGTTGGCAGACCGGTCTGTAGTTTTGCAGACTGATCCGTTGTCTGACAGACCGATATGCAGTTTAACAGACCAATCAGCAGTTTGGCAGACCGGTCTGTAGTTTAGCTAATTGGCTAACAAAAATCCTGTTAATCGTCGATTGAATCCAGTAGGCCGTTTTTTTTGTTTTATTCAATTGAATTAAAAAAAAGAAAAAAGAAAAATCCCGATTCTGACTTTATATGTATTTATTTAATTCACAGTAGGGAACATTGATAGCTATTTATTAAAAAAAAGGTTAAGTTAATCTAAAGATTTAACTTTATAAAAGGATAAAAAGGAAGGATAAAAGTAACCGATAGACATAATAACTGATAATGCCATAGTCCAAAATTGACTCCCAGACTAAACGAGAATAAAATTGACAGATCGATATGCAGTTTAACAGACCAATCAGCAGTTTGGCGGACCGGTCTGTAGTTTGGCTAACTGGCTAACAAAAATCCTGTTAAGCGTCGATTGATTCCAGTAGGCGGTTTTCTTTGTTTTATTCAATTGAATTTTTTAAAAAGAATTTAAAAATCCCGATTTTGACTTTATATGTTTCTAATTTTTAATACAATGCAACAATCAAACGTAGGGGCGTAGACGTTTTTGAGTACATCCTCTTGTAAACCGAAGGTTTACTAAAAGGTGCATTTGTGACACTGTATCCTGAATTAAGAGAGCAAGCCAGAAAACTACATTTACATGGCAAGTGAAAAATGTTTATATTGGGTGTAAACAAGTACATAATAACCCTAAAAGGTAGAAATTATATTCATAACCTAAAAATTTATTGGGCTTGGAGGCAACGGTTTGAAAACCTACACATTGGTCTGTTGTTTGACAGACTGGTCTGTTGTTTGACAGACTGATCCGTTGTTTGACAGACTGGTCTGTTGTTTGACAGACTGGTCTGCTGTTTGACAGACTGGTCTGTTGTTTGACAGACTGGTCCGCTGTTTGACAGACTGGTCTGTTGTTTGACAGACTGGTCTGCTGTTTGACAGACTGGTCTGTGTTAGACTGGTCCGTGTTTGACAGACTGGTCCGCTGTTTGACAGACTGGTCCGCTGTTTGACAGACTGGTCCGTTGTTTGACAGACTGGTCCGTTGTTTGACAGACTGGTCCGTTGTTTGACAGACTGGTCCGTTGTTTGACAGACCCTGAGTCCGTCTGCTCAAAACAATAGGCCAGTTCTGTCAAACAACAGACCAATCTGTCAAACAACAGACCAATCTGTCAAACAACGAACCAATCTGTCAAACAACAGACCAATCTGTCAAACAGTAGATCGACGTCTGTCAAACAACGGACCAGTCTGTCAAACAACGGATCTACAGTGTGGCAGACCGTTTAACTGCATGACAATTAAGAGTATTATTTGACAATAAAAATTTGCTATATAGAAGGTAACAGGAGAAAAATCGTCATTAAAGCTTTAGAAATTGTACAATATTAAAAAAAAATAGATGTAGATGTACAAGAGATTGTAAAATAAATGCAATAAATCCTATTTAGGTAATTCATTGTCTGTTTCAATTTTAACGCGAACAAGAAAGTTCCCGTTTTACCCTAAAGGGCGTATTTTTAAAGATATAAGGACTCTTCTAACCCTTCAACTTGGAAATTAAGTGTGAGTGGCGCCATCTGTTGTCGAGTATTTGAACTTCATTCAGAACAACGGTTATTTGGGTCTCATATCAACTCCCGAGCGAAGCCGAGAATCATAGCTAGTAGAAAATAAATCTACTATTTTTTAAACGCTAAAAATTTTTAGATCTTAATAAACAAAAAACAAAAACATACAACATAAATTGAAATAAAAAGAAATGTTATAAAATACCTTGTGAATGTAATACATTTTATACAGGTAAAAGTTGTAGACCATCAGTTATACGCATGAAATAACACAGAACATACATCAAAAACAAAATATTTTACAAATCTAAAATATGTCCACACGTATTTGATATCAATCATAAAATCATATGGAATGCTTGAAGTATTTTATCGAAGAAAGCCCAAAACCGCAAAATAAAGAAAAGGGATTTTATTATTTTTATACACCTACTTTATAACAGAAACTAAAAAATCAAAGAAACTTCTGTTGTAAAAGTTTTATAGTTTTTTATCTATTATCTTTGGATAATAGCAAAAAAAAAACAAATGAACATAAAGAAGTTTTAAAAAATGAAGAGATATACTGTATTTAACTTAAACACCCTGTATATCATGTTATCATTAAATAAGTATTTAAAAGAGCCCAAAATGTACTTTTATTTAAAAATAATTATCATAAATAGTTTTGGAAATATGGTCATTTAAGTCTAAAAAATAGCTAATTTTATTTTCCTTATATCTACAGATCTAAGCTGTGAGCACGAAGGCTTAGTGCCTAAAATACTAACGTACCGTGGGTGTCTTAAGCGAGGTAAGAGGGAGTTTGTTGACACGGGACTTATATACTTGAAGATCTGGGGAAGAAGGAAAGACCTCCGCGGGCGGCAGGTTCCACAACCCAGAAACTCATAGGAATAAAAGAACGAACAAAGAGTGAGAAGTTCGGGGCCTGTCCAGCTGGACCGTATAGGGATGCATATGCGCGGAACCACGAGTTTCTCCGTTGGGAACCGTGAGTGGAGGGAACTATACTGGACAATTCTTCAGAGCAGAAGCCATGGAAGTACCTATAAAAGCGATAAATCCCCCACGGCCCGACGATGGGCAAGAGAGGAAGCTCTTTCTGGTAAGTGAAGGATCATTATTGAGACGAGATAGCTCTTCTTTAAAATAGAATCCAAAGAATGCTTAGGGTTGTGGGGGACGCCATGCCCCAGATATGGGAACAATATTCCAAGGGAGGTCGGATTTGGGACACATATAAAGTGTATAAATTAGAAGCGGAAAAATACTTTTTGGCTCGAAAGAGAAATCCAAGCTTTTTGAAGCTGCCGTGGCTATAGATACAATGTGTTTACGCCAGTTAAGATTACTTTCAAATGGGACTGTTCCACAAGACTGAAGCGTGTCTTTTTGCTCGTGTAAAACTTGGTCAGCTCCATAAGTAGAGATGAGTATTTGATGACCTCTTTTCGCGACAAGGAACATGACTTGTGCTTTGGATGCACTAAAATGGACGAGACTTTGGTGCCCCAACACGCTAATACTAAATTACAGATCCTGCGAAAGAGATGGTCCAGCATCGCTCTGTGCGTTTGTTTTCCAGTGTCAGGGCTTAGTGATGGGTTTAGGAACCTGGAAAACTGGGAGTGCAGGGGCACCATCGCTCGGCGAAACCATGAAATGGAACTAGTTGTGGACGAGAGAAGGCCGCTGATGTGAAGAAGAATGACAAGGCTGGTGCCAGAACTGAGCCCTGAGGGACTCCAGCATTTACTTGGTGAAAGCTTGAAGAATGGCCGTCCACAATAACTGATATACGTCGATCAGATAGATAACTAGAGAGCCAAGTACAGAGTTTAGTTGAAAGACCATACGAGGGAAGTTTATTAAGAAGTGCGGCATGCCAGACCTGGTCAAAAGCTTTGATATATCAAGAGCAACGATCTGGGACTCACCTAGAAACTCAAGAGACTTATTCCAACAGTGTGATACGAAGGAAAGAAGATCTGCTGTAGATCTTTGTGGCCTAATTTAACTGACTTCTTATCTCCAATAATGAAAAAGTAGCAATACTGCCGCCTTAAAAATGGTCACCCTGTATATTTATTTATAAAATAAATAAGGACTGCATTTTTTGTAATTCTGTACATCTGGTCTCTTTTTTATTTTTTAAAATGAAACCACGTGGAAGTTAATATAACGTAGTTCCTTGTTTTCCTTTTATTGTGTTTTCTACTACAAGCTCTGATAGCGGCTATGTTTGCACTTTGTTAACGACATTACAGAAGTAATGGAAACATAAAATATTTTTATGATTCTTTTATTTCTGGATTCAAATTTTACGTTAAAATTTAAAAAACAACAACATTAATAGTAAATTTATAAAACAAGCACGAGCGAGGACAGAGACAACAATGAGACGAGCACCTAAATGTAAATAAATTATCCGAGAGAGAGATAGCTGCTGGGCCTTCCTTGACTGTCTTCAAGGAAGGCAAACGCAGATGGCGCGTGAGTCGACTTTATCGTTTGCCCGCCAAATTCAAATTATATAGCTGTGCTATTTTTGCCCTTAATGTTAGGTACTTGTTTTTGTTTCCTATTAATATAAAATATTGGGGTTTAGTTCAATAATTACACACACCTAATTAAAATTGTCATTTATTTGGTTTTTATAAAGATTTTTTTTTACAGATAACCATGTCAATATTACCTTAAATTATCTGTTGAAAAGCACAAATTTAATATATACACTGTGATCACTAATAAAAGTCAATATTCAAAGTCCAATTAAAGGTAAAAAACCATGAAACAAACATATCGATTAACATTTCGGCTTGACTGCCTGCGGCAACGTTTGTCAAGTTAAAAATATTCCATTCATGGTATATTTTCTTTCTCTTAATTAGATGTCAGCCAAAAAAGGACATTAAAGTTTACATGCAGAAATTGTAAACAACTTGGCAACCAGGGCAAAGCGATGATTGCTCCATCTACGATAGCCTGCCATGATGAAAGACAAAGACATATTTATTGGAACTTGTGTTAAACCAGAAAGAGATAAATACAATGGACAAATTGTTAGGACCAGTAACTCGTCTCATTCTTGTCTCTGGCGAGAAATTCTACTCTCGCTTTGCACCAGTTCTATTAAAATTCGAACCAACTCGGTGCCAGGTTGCTTTTTCTAAAAGCAAGAGCGAAACGAGAAAATGCGCATAGTCACCGAGCCCGGTTAAAGTATCGCGTGAATAGGATTTTAAGCTAAACTTAATCTCTCCGATCTGTCACTTAATATTGGATTGGGGCGCCAAAAATCTCGTCCACTTTAATGCATCCAAAACACAATTGGTGTATTCCTTTTATGCTTTAGAACCACCCAGAACGACACCGTAAGTGTTCCTTTTATAGTGGAGTTGTTCTGCAGAACCGTTCTATTACCTCTCCCCTTACCTCTTATGCACCATCATCGAAGGAGGTGCACGAAGTGTTCTGACACTAATGACATATGCCAAAAATCAAATAGTAAAAATACTTGGTTATATTTAAAAAATATCTATGATAATTTACTGTGGTTACATAATTAACCCGAAAAAAATAATATAAACCACGGATGACTAAAACAAAAACCAAACAAAGAACAACAAATTTGTCAAATCCTTTAAATGTCAAGTCAACGGGCAAATCCCACTGTTTTTTGGTGTTCCTTTTAAAACTGTTTTGATCGGTTCTCCGCCCACTTTTTTCCATGAGAACGCTGTTCCCCAGTTTCAAGAATAAGGACCCTGTTACCTTTAAATAAAACTTAATACTTACCATTTTAGTGCTTCGAAAAATTCTTTACTCCATGGTTCCCGCAATAGATCGGGCTATCATTTTTAGTTGAAGGTCCATTTCAAAACATGAACCATGGAAGGTCGTTGTCCATTTTGCTTGAATTTCTACATTAACTAATGTCTGACTCGTGTAACCTTTAAAAAAAACATTAACCTATTTATTTTTTGGCTTTTTTTTTTATTTTTAGAAGAATAAAAAAAGGCCTATATTTTATAAATATTTATTAATTATTACAACTAATTTATTAAATACAAGGTGGGTCAAACATTATACGTCCAAACTTTAGGGGCTTAATCTACACTAAAAAATATGAATAAATGTCTTATAAAATTTATAAAACGTCTTATTTTTGAACTACAGGGTGGTAAAGTTTACAAAAATTATTGTTTTTTTTTATAATAACTTTTATATCAATTAAAATATTTTTAAAAAAATTGGAGAACGCCATCTATGCACCAAAACACATTTTTTGACACAGAAGAATAAAAATAATTATTACCAGTGTCGTTCATAAATGGTTTATGTTAATTAATATTTTTTAATAAAAGAAAAGAACGTCACTGATTTTTCACAAAAAAATTAAAAATTTTATTAAGTTTGCAACAAATTTGATCTCTTGATTTTTCTTAATTTGATGTACGGTTTTCACGTAGTAAATTACTCGGCACGGTCATTTTGTATCAGATAATATTAAATTCTATAGTTAAAAATTCCTTTTGATTTTTATTCCTTATTTATATAGAGATTTGACCATGCCGAGAAATGGTTTTTTTATTTACGTAAAAACCGTGCATCAAATAAAAAGTCAAAAGATTAAATTTATTCTCAAACTTAATAAAAATTTTAAAAATTATTTTTATTTTTAGAAAATGCAGTGACGTACCATTTTTTTATTAAAAATATTCACCTTAAGCCCCTCATGGACGATCACTGGTAATAATTTTTTTTCTTGTATGCCAAAAAATGTGTTTTTGTGCATAAAAGGCGTCCCCCAGATTTTTTAAAAATATCTCAAATGGTGTAAAGTTATTATAAAAAAACAATAATTTTTAAAATTTTTAACACCCTGTAGTTCGACAACTAAGATGTTTAGGACAAATTTGTATTGAATGTTTTTTTCATATCTTTTATTGAAGAATAAGCCCTTAAAGTTTGGAGGCATGTGTTTGGCCCACCCTGTATACTGTATAAGGCTTTGTTAAACTCATGTTTTTTCGACGACGGCCGGTAGCCCAAAAAACATAAGTTAAATTTATTAAAATTACTTGCGCTTTTAAAAGTGTTTTTATCTAATATTTAACCTAAAAATAACAAAGAGTATAGTTTATTCGCCCAAATAGGCTCAGTCGGCATGATCTACTATAAAAATAACTCCTTAAAAAGACGATTGACTGCAATAAAATGATTAACGGTAGCCGGGAGAGCACGGTCGTATTGTGAAGTTATAATACGACCATGCTCTTCCGACTACTTTTATTGTTTTATTGCAGGCAATCGGCTTTTTAAAAGCTATTTTTATTGGTAGATCATGCTGAAGAAACTTATTAGGGCGAATAAACTATAAATACCAATAGAAAAATATACATAACAATTTTAAAACCTTTAAAGCACTTGAAACACCCTGTATGTATGTATTGAAAATAGAATATCAAGTCTTGCTGAATGCTAATAAATAAACCAATAGGGGGAAAGTGGGGAGGCTTCATACAGTTTGTAGTAGAACCATAATATTATTGAAAATCCACATGCGCGAGTTTCCATAATACTTTTACAAAAAGCAAAATGTATGAATGTACCCCATAAGAGGGATACATTCATACAACCGAAGGGGCACATTTAACATCATTATTAATTCGTCATAATTATTGTTTATTATTGTTTTATACCATACTTTATAAAAAATACATATACATTTTTTAACATACAAAACAAATAGTAAAATTCAAAATTAAAAAACAGGTTTTATCCAAATCTGCTAATGTCTATTTAAACATCGCAATAGTTTCGTGATATGAACATAAGTAACGAATAGTGAACAGAGTGTCATTAAACGGTATTTACGTTACATGTATGGTTATCTACCAAAGACACTTAATAACATTCTTTGTTTTAGTCAGTTACATTTATTAAAAGTAACAGTCTCAATCTCAATATGTAAAAAAATATTGCTTATACATTATTAATTATATCAAATTAAAAACTCTAGTTAACACAAAGATTCCTTAACTTAACAAAACCTAAAATTAATATGCTTATGTTATTAACAGAATATGACCTAAGATCTGTGGTAATATCATCACTATGTCTGATAAATTAACTGATCCTTGACATCCAAAGACACAAAGTTCATAAAGCACCCTGTTTTTTGTTCTGTAAAAATGAAACTTAAATTACTTTATATCATATTTACAAGTATAATCGTCGGTGTAACAGAAAATAGTAGTTAAAAAATATTCATAAAGGGCCAGGGGTACAATTATACAGTATGAATGTGCCCCATATACTTGTGTATGAATCTGCCCTCGTCACATGCTAATTAATAAATAAATTTGAAATAGAAAAACCGTATTTATCTATATTAATTTACACATTAAATTAGTGCCTCTGTTTTATAATAATTAGGATTAAATAGCAATAACTAATCCAAAAAATAGTAACTGGCCATAAAATATGTCCAAAGTTACGTTATGAAATTATTTCTATGGCGAGGCAAAAACACGTTCCGTGTTGTGCACTCCGATCTTACCACATCGAGAAATATCTGAAACTTCATAGTCTGTAAACACACATAAAAACTGTGCACATTCACTTACGTTACTATTTTACTTGTCTAGTATAACTTCAGATAAACTCAATGTATGTAGGTGCCCCTTGTATGAATCCACCCCACTTTCCCCATGTTAATTATGACTTTTATTCATTCATCATTATAAAAATTATTAAGTAATAGTATATTACATTACAAGTGTGGAAAATGACTAATTTCACACGAGTGGGAATATTGTAGCACGAGGCGTTAGCCGAGTGCGACAAACCCACGAGTGTAAGAAAGTCATTTTCACACGAGTACTGTACACTATTTTTCCTACGACCACAAATTATTCACCAAAAAATAAATAAATTAAAGTTTGTCTGTTCAGAAAAAATAAAAAACAATTGAGAACTTTGCAACACTAGGGTGATATTTACTTTGCAACACTAGTGTGATATATACTTTTCCTCACTGCTATATTATACTGTTTTGACAATATTTTTACATCGAAAATCACCTACCTAGAAGCATTATATAACTTTTATCATTTTGGAATTTAAAAAGGCCCTCACTTAATAAAAATTGTATGGTTTTGTTAGGTAATAACGCTAATAGTTTAATACGGTTTTCTGCTATTATAAGTGTTTTTTAAAAATTATCGATTCTTACATATTTTAGACACTCTTCTAAATAAAACGTAAGTGGTGCATATCCAAAATATTCCGTTTTTTAAAAATATCAGTAAATAAACTTACGGGACCGGGGAGTGAAAAGGGGTGCTGGGTGGGGTAAAATTGGTAAAACGAGTTAATGAAACTGAACATCACATGTAAAATTAAGTAAAAATAACAGTTTTTCCTCATATTTTTAAGAAAAAATATAAAAAATATGAAAATTGTAAATGCATAACCTAAAGTCCTAAAAGTAAGGAAAACGACTACCAAACGTCAGTTACCATGCAAAATATGGAAAGCATTTGGCAACGTCGGAAGGGTCTGATTCTATTTATGAATGGATAAAAGAAAGTGGATTCATAAAGTGTGTATTAGCCTTAGGTTTAATTAGGGATTAAAAAAAGATTTAACTAGTTGTTTGAGTACACGAAGAAAGAGAGGAAGGAATTTGATCTATAGGCTTTTTTCTCTGGCGCTTTAGGTCGAACGGTCAAGCGGCAAGGCTGCCTCTATAAAGTACGTGCTCAAAGGTAGAAGGGAGATTTTTAATTTGATCTACTTACCTGACAACACTGTGCCAGTCAGTGAAAGTTGTTTTTTGTGGTTATGTCTATTTTTGTTTATGTTTTTATTTTTTTCGTAAATTTTAATAAATATAAAATAAGATGATTTTCGCTAATTTGGGTTCTACCGTTTAAGGTAAATAAAAAGTTTTTTTACTGTCACTACAATAAATATGTCACTTGCAAACCAATAGCAGTTTTTAGAATGACATCATAATATGTATCACACCAGTGTTGTAAAGTACTTTTGCAACACTAGTGCTGTAAAGTACTTTGCAACACTAGTGTGATATAACGCATTTTCTATGCATGAAATCAGTGTGCTATTTGGTCCTGGGAAAATAACCATAACTCTTTAATCAAGTTGTCTCCATAACTTTCCCATCAAAAACGTACACACAAAAAAACTACCCGATTATTTCAGTTTTTGTTTTCCTACTAACCTTGGAATCGAAAACAAAACCACAAATCAGGGATGACATTTCTCCCTTGGCTCTACTACCCTGAACGTAATTTAAAGTATAAATTTAAAATGATGTTTGTTGTTGACAACGGGGTGTATACCACGTAACTTTTTTCTCTTTTAGAAACAGCAATTAATGTAACAAGTGCATAAAGCAATACTTTTTTTTACGAATGGGAAGTTTGACAGCACGAGTCGTTAGGCGAGTGCGGCAATCCCATGAGTAAAAAAGACACTTTATGCATGTGTTACATACTATAGTTTATCCACGGCCGTATAAATTTTTTTCAAATTACAATTTTGTACATGTTTAAGTTATCTAAACTTTTTAATTTTAATTTTTGAAGCACACCAATATATTTCAACAAAAAATCATAGCCTCTTTATTTTTTAAAAGACAATTATCCTCTTCATAACTATGCATTTATTATTTAATTTTTGAAAATTGTATGTACTTACTTTTTGTAAAAGCAATACTAAAACAGTATACATTTGTTTTTAATTTCTTACTCATCCAAATTTATTATTATTATTAATTTTTAATAATTTCTATTAAATTTATTTGCAAACTTTCAAATTTTAAAACTAGTGACACATGAAGCAAAAGAAATAATGAGGAAATTAAAGGTAATTTGACCGTTTGGTTCAGTTGATGTCGCGTTTACTGTTACATTGCATAAATTGATATTTAAGTTTTTGTAGTAGGCATTGAAACAAAACACTGATTTAAATTTTGAAAAAAGTTTTAAAGTGTTAAAAAAGGTATTTTTTAACACTTTATGTAGTGTCCTAGAATGAGGTACTTTAAATTCTACATAGCCAAGACAGACTTATCTTTTAGCCTTTAGTATAATAAAACCGTTAAAAATACTTTTTTACATAATTTTTCCAATATTTTATTTTCTAGTACTACCAGCGTCATCTGCCCTCATAAAACTTATGGTGGTCACATTGTCTGAACACACAGTTACTATCAAAGTCGGTCTATATAGGGTCGCGACATTCGGCCATATTGCTTTGACGTGTTTTGACGTCACATCTCCCATTTTTCGGCCATGTTGTTCAGTGCCGGAGATATACAGTTTATTGTATTAGTAGAATAACCGTTTACACAACAGTTTTTAATTATTATTAAGTTGTAAATTATTTTTCTTTAAATAAAAAACATTTGGAGTTACATGTTTCAACAAATATCACTTCCAAAACAATGCAAAATGAAATGCGCAAATTCTAGACGCCACTGGATTGATCATCAGCTTTGATTTTACTTAGTTTTGCCAATTTTTCTCCGTAGAGTGCCCTTCCTTGCATCACCGACCTCAAACCGCCTAAAAGTTGAGGATATGTCGCGACCTTATAAATATAAACTAACCTTGGTTACTATATCTTTCTTTTATTACGTATACAATTTGTGTCATTTCGATACGTTCAATTATCTAGTAATCCATTTTTATTAACCCTTAAGTAGGCGCACGGGGGTTAAATTAACCCCAAGCGTTGTCACTTTTGTAATAACTTTAAGATTTTTTACAATTAAAAAAAAAAATTGTAAAGGGCGTATTTTTAAAGGCTCCTCCAATCCTTCAATGGAAATTAAGTGTAGTGGCGCCATCTGTTGTCAAGTATTTTAACTTCATTCAGGAAGGTGTTGTGGCGCCATCTATTGTCGAGTATTTAAACTTTATAAAGTGTAAGAAAAAAATATTCTCAAACTTTCCCGAATATCCTAAAGCCAGCTCTCTGAATATATAGAAGCCCGCTGTCACCTTCCAGAGTTAGTTCGATTGTTTAATTTTAAGGGCTAATTTTCGGAAATACTGAACCGATGATGAAAATTCTTTCATAATTGGAAAGCTACACTATTAAAGAATACTATAGGCTATATTTTATTATAATCGAAAAAAAAGTTCAGAAAAATATAATTAACGCCCTACGAAGTGGGCACTGTCGGCTAGTATGTAATAAAAAAGATTTTTAAAAATTTTAATAATTAGGGTCTACCTACGATACCATTTTGGGGCTCATAAAATTGATTTAAATTAATTTATGTTAAGTTAGAAAAAGTATAGAGTATAAATACATAATAAAATTCAGTTTTTTTTCTCTTTTTTGCATTGATGTCCCATAATCGGCTTTTAAAAAATAATGAGGGTGACTTTAATTAAAATTACATTTAAATGTTTAAATACGAGTATTTTTTGTCATGGTTAACTAAGGTTAGTTTATATTTATAAGGTTGCGACATATCCTCAACTTTTAGGCAACTCGAGGTCGGGGACGCAAGAAAGGGCACTCTACGGAGAAAAGTTGGCAAGACTGGGTAAAATCAAAGCTGATGATCAATCCAGTGGCGTCTAGAATTTGCGCATTTCATTTTGCATTGTTTTGGAAGTAATATTTGTTGAAAGATGTAATTCCAAATGTTTTTTATTTAAAGTAAAAGAATTTACAACTTATTAATAATTAAAAACTGTTGTGTAAACGGTTGTTCTAATAATACAATAAACTGTATATCTCCGGCACTGAAAAATGGCCGAAAATGGATGTGACGTTCATAACACGTCAAAGCAATATGGCCGAATGTCGTGACCTTATATAGACCGACTTTGATGGCCAACCATTTTATTTAATTATTCATACATTGAAGGAAAATGCTTCCAACAAAAAATATAATTTAGCAGTTAAAAAAAAAAAGAATAAGTGATTATTCGATGTTTACGGTTGGCGGTCTATTTGATCCCTACGCGCCTAGTTACGTAATAAAAAGGCACGCGCCTACTTGAGGGTTAAGGGGAAATACTTTTTTTGTCTTCTAAGTTAAATATTGTTTTTCCAATGTTACATTTTTGCAACCTTGCAGCTTATGGGAAAAGCAAACGGAAAAAAGAATTATTTCTTATTGATTTCTCTGTCATGATCTTGTGTATTGTGGCTTACTTGTTTGTTTAGGATGAAGAAAAAGTGTTTATTTTTCGTGTAAACTCGAAATTGGGACTGTAAAAGATTACCGATGGTTTACAATCAACTGCTAGTAATTTATTTTTAATGTACAAGGTGGGCCAAATTAAACTCGCACACTTTTTAACTAATAATAACTTTTTATCTGTGGCGCCTATCTTTTTTATTTTTAAAGGGATAATAGGTAGATATGTTTTCTCTAGGTTTGTCAATGTTGGTCAAATAGACTTAGACAGGACTGGACTTACAAGACTTTTTCCAATATACTGTATTTAACCTCATGTTAAATGATTCAGTAAAAGCAAATCTGTCAACAATTTGGGGACTTAGGAAATATAATTATTTTTAGGAAATAATACTCCACATTAAGCATGCATTTCTTTCGAATTAAAAAAACTCTTTTCTTTAAAAAAGCAACTAAAAAGCTAGAAAACCACGTAGAAAACAAATGCACAAAGCGGTCACCTTCGGTCGAAATTAACGTAGCTAATTTTACCATCATTTTATTTTTATTCGCTCATTCAACATTTTGTTTGACCTACTTTTTATTTGCATGATTTTTAACAATAAAATGTTATGAAAAGGCCAGAATTGTTATGATTTATGGGATAAATGTAATAAAAAATAGGAAAATAGTAAGTCTACAACTAGTGGTAAGCGTTTAAGTGGTTGCCATCATGAATTTCGTTAAAAATTCAGCAATGAAGCAAAACGTGCGAAGTCAGTTTTGGTTTATCTGCAGTTCCAGTCTAAATAACGAGGAACTTACGCTTTATGGCGATATATAAAGTTTCTCGAAACACTGACTATTATCCTGCTTTGTGTTATTTAGGTTGTCAGACAATGATGCCTAATATTGTTTGTGAAATAAAAATCAGGTAATTTATGTAAATATTCTTCGCCAAATTGAATCTAGATACCCATTTTTATCAGCTGTTTAATCGAATTGCAACACTGTGCTCCTTAATTTGAATTCTCAATTGATGTATGAATTATTCACTATATTTTACGTTTTGCACCTTTTTTACTTTTAGGCAAAAAGATATTATAAGTGTTTTTTCTTGTACATTTATTACCATTGAAGATTCATATATGCCAATAATAATGATTTGATTTGTATTTTAGGCTAAAGTTTAATATTTTGGGGGACCACATTTTATTTCCAATTTTTTAAGCTAAAGCTGTTTTATTTCTTTAATTTTGTATTTTTTTCGTTTTATATAATAAATATATACAACTTTTTTATTTAAAAATGTAAAAATAAAGACTATTTTATAATATGTGAATTACAATATAGAGAATCCCAGGCGTCTGCCAGACCCATGTCACATTTAGTGACAGACATTTAGATGTTACAAGTTAAAGGTTAATTAACTGCCTCTAAAAAAATATATTTTTGCTAATTAAATACAATTTAAAAAAATATAGACAAACAAAATTCCTTACACAACTAGTAACGTCATACGCGACATGGTGTTGCAAGACAAAATAAATAAATACCTACGTCGAGAAAACATTGTTTAATAGTTTCTTACATACATTAATGCAAGTAATGTTTACCCAAATTAAAATTACATTTTATTTTCAGTATGTATTACTGTATCACTTAGATACGAAAGAAATGTTTTTCGTAAGCGAGTATTACGATATGCTTGTTATTTACGAAGAAGCCCATTGCAATGCCCATGCGAAAAGAGTCATCAAATACTCATCCTCTACTTATGAGCGGCCAAGTTTTACAGAGCAAAGACACCTTCAAACTTGTGGGCGTCACATTTGAAACCTTAACTGGCATAAACACATTGTATCTATAGCCACGGCAGCTTCAAAAAGCTTGGATTTCTCTTTCGAGCCAAAAAGTATTTTTCCGCTTCTAATACACTTTATATGTGTCCCAAATCCGACCTCCATTGGAATATTGTTCCCATATCTGGGGCATGGCGTCCCCCACAACCCTAAGCATTCTTGATTCTATTCAAAGAAGAGCTATTTGTCTCATCTCGTGGTTCCAGCGTGTGCATCCCTATACGGTTCAACTGGATAGGCCCCGAACTTCTCACTTTGTTCGTTCTTTTATCCCTAGAGTTTCTAGATTGTGAAACCTGCTGCCACGGAGGTCTTTCCTACCCCCCAAATCTTCAAGTATTTAAGTCCCGTGTCAACAAACTCCCTCTTACCTCGCTTAAGACACCCACGGTACGTTAGTATTTAGGCTTTAAGCCTTCATGGTTTGTCAAAAGGTAAAAAAAAAATTCTAAAGCAGCCAGGGCGGTCATAGGGGAGGGGGTGGCATGGGGGTTATGCTCCCCTCTTTGATGCCACATCCTTTGTATTTCATACATATCTTATGGCAAATGGGGGCATTTTATGATGATATATCCCCCCAGGGCTGGTCCGAAGGGTGAGAGGAATTGAAGACCTTTTTTTTCAAATCCGTTGGAAGGTTTTTGTAATTTTATAAATTAAAAAATAAAAAACAATAAAAATAGGTAAGATAGGTAAGAGGACCTTTTTTTTATTGTTTTTTTTTGCTCTTTAAAAAGTTTGAACTCCCTTTAAAATTTTATTCCTTTCTGGGGCGTCAAAATTTTTCTTTTTGTCACCTCACACACTTTTCCTGGGCCTATGGCCCCCCACTCAGAAAGTCAATATGACCGCCCTTGAAAGCAGCTGTCTCATTTACGAATAACGTTTTCCTGATCGAAGGCTACTAGCTAAAATAACATTTGAAGATGACTTCCAAAGACTTCTTCTGGACACAGGGAGTGTAGTGCCCAATTTTAACAATCGTAAAAGACATTGTGAAGTTGGGGTGGAAACCGAAGAACAAAATTTAAATTCATTTGATGAGGATTTGACACGAAGTACAAATAGTTTTGTAATTACTATAATACCAGCGCCGTATTTAAGCTTCGGCGGCCCGGCCCATAGGCAAAGCATGTGGTGGAGGCCCCTCAAACATTTTCTTATACAGCCTCCAAACATCAAAAAAGGTCCTTACTTCGAAACGACGACCTTTCTTTTAAATTTTTTTAAGGCCAAAAAAAAAAATATATATATATATATATATATAATACTACTTCCTGTTTAACCGAAAGAGCTATAAAATTTCGGTTAAACAGGAAGTAGTATTATATATATATATATATATATATATATATATATATATATATATATATATATATATATATATATATATATATATATATATATATATATATATATATAAATATATATATATATATATATATATATATATATATATATATATATATATATTTTTTTTTTTTCAGCCGTTCCGGAATTATCCGGAAAAAAAACCGAAAATTTGCGAATTTTTTTCTATTGTTTTCTTAGTTTATTTGAAGAGATATTTTAAAATAACGACACATTAACTTTGCCACTTTTTTGTTCAATAAAATGATGTCACTAAATTTAAAATCCGACGTTTTGTCTTTGAGCCACCATCATCAATTTTGTTTTTTAAATGGGCGGAATATTTGGTTTTTAACTTAAAACACTCGTATTTTAATTCTAAATACAACGATATATCAAACTTTACTTTTGTGCGACGTTTCGAACCGAAAAACCATCATCTACTATTTTTTCCATTAAAAATTACGTTTTTATTTCAAACGATTTTGGAAATAACCATTTAAAGGTAAGTATGCTTACATTTATTTTTATTACTACTCATTTTTATTCCTTTTAATTATTCATAATTTAACTAAAAAGCTGCCAAGATTAAGGCTATTTACATACATTTACTTATATTTAATAAAATAAAGCAATTTATTAAATTTAAATCACTTTATACGCACACAATATTACGTTTTAAACTAAAACTGATTTATATGGTGTTTCAATTGAAACAAGAATAAAGAAAAATATTACAGCGTAACTTCTACAATCGATATCGATCAGCCTTAACCAACAAAGCTATTTTAATTAGAAAAAAAGGATCATTTCCCTTAGAAAGTGTTTTATAATAGACCACCCTGCATTTTGGATAGACATTACCAAGTTCGTTTTAAGGCGTTTTATAAAATATGTCATCCGCAAGAAATACTGATCGCTTTTACGTTTAAATAATGGATTGCACAATGTAGCCAATGTTAAATTATTATTAGAGACATTTTGCACCCTCTTATTTTGCAATTCCGTTGTGGTTAACGTTATTCTGAGACTGCGCAGTAACTCAAACATGATCCGTTATCGTTATTAACCATACCGGACTCCTTTAATTACGGATGAATACCGAAGAGCTTATCGTTATCGTTATTGCTAAAATGCGTGGTTGCCGGATTGCAGAAATTTTAATATCAATTATTTAAAAGGTTAAAATTTTAATGCCGTATTTATTAAAATATCATTTATACCTAGGCTCTAATTAGCGAAAAATTTATAGCAGTAGTAAAAATCAAATAGTGTTAAGAAATTAAAACGGACTTGCACTTTTACGGATATTCTAAATCAGTAAGTAATTTAGATGTTACAATCTGGCACACTTGCTTTTATTGTACTACCAAACCTAACCTTACTTTTTGGGTTTTGCTTATACTGTATTGTTTGCATCTACTTTAAAAAACGAAATCAACAGAAGTGTTTGCATATATTTAAATATCAATTTATATCTTATGAAGAATAAAAGTAAATACGGATTTTTCGTTAACTTTAAAATCGGTGAACCACAGGCAAAAATAAGGTTGTGTCGAAAGCGCAGACGCAAGATAAATTTCTTAAAAGAGGCTGCAAAATCTCTGTCTAAAACTGCTGTCGTAATCGTTATGTTTAATAACGATAACCCTAAGGAGGCCAAAAACGTCTGTTATTTTAAGAGGTGCAAAATGTCTCTATTTTCTCTTGCATTTTCTTGTTTGCTGAGAAATGTTTTTAAGTGTCAATTGAATTAAAATAGCTTTTGAATAATAAAATACATTAATTAGTACGCCAAATACAAGCAGACTAATTACCTTACACAAAAAAGAAAAGAGGACTGTGATGAGAAGGATATTTTATTAATTTAACATGGCGTTTATATTGTTTACAGACTATTTAATAATCCTTGGACCAGAAATAAAAGGGATTTCATGATAAGAACACTTTTTACACCTTTTGAGGAGCCCCCGCCAAGCGGGGCTTTAACTCAGCCTGTCAACGTCAAATGTTTCTGGTGTCGGACTGGGCGAACGCCTTACTTTTTGACGGACGAGCAGTGGCGGCTATTCAGGTGTAGTAAGTGACGTGCCACTTCACCAAAAATAAGTAATAAAAAATAAGAAAACATATTACTATTATTCAATTCATTTTTCTCATTTCTATTCCTTATTTGTAAAATTTGCCATAAAAAATCTAGCATATAAATTAACCGCTGGCGCGAGTCGTTTTCCTCCTCTTGTGGCAACGCGACATGTGTATTGCAAATATAAAACGGACCGAAGTATACACCTCATGCGGGGTTTTGTTTACGCTTTGACGCTCCGTTGCCATGACAACGCTATACTTGCGAAGAATCGCGGGTTGGAATATCAAGTGTATTGCTTGGTAAATCGCTAGCCGCTAGCGATAGTATAGGTTTTGGTCGTTCCATTGGTTTTCACGTATTATTTCGATTGTTTCCGCTTGAGTATTATTAGCGACAGTGATTTTTCACAGAAAGAAATTAAAGGACAGTACAAAGCCCTTCTCTATAAAATATTAGATCATATTTTGATGGAAATGGAAGTAATATACAAACAACAATTTCTTTGTCTTGCTGATACTTCAAAGTTTGGCCAGTATAAGCAAACTTTTCCCACTGATTCTTTTCAAAAATTATTGGAGATATATGCCGAATCATTTCCAAAAGTTAGAGGCTCAAAAATAAACTTGACCTAATATTTGCTGATGAAAGTTATAGAAATATTTCATTGCAGCAGTTAGTGAAACAAGTTGGCGCAAATAAAGACATTTTTACCGAGGCGTAAAAACTTTTTTCGCTAATTTTAACAATATCGTCGGCAAGCGTGTCAGTGGAACGGAGTTTTTCCTCTCTTAAGCGTTTAAAAACTTTCTTAAGAAACACTATGTCCCAAAATAGACTTTTATCTTTGGCCAATATTTCAATTCAAAAGGAGCTTCTACAGGAACTGATAAAAACTTAACCATTTTATGAATATATAATTGATAAATTTGCTGCATTAAAAGATAGAAGGAATGATTTGCTGTATAAAATTTAGGTAAGTTTAGATATTAAGACTTTTACTTAGACTTTTGATAGTTGAGTATTTTCAATTTTGCTAAAATGGTGAATGCGCTTTTTTCCCTTCCTGCACTACACCTGTTTTTATAGACCCGCGAGCCGCCACTGCGAACGAGTTTACCACAATGTTATACATGCAATTTTTAAACATTGTGCCAAAATTGTAAGGGTTGGGTTACACTCACGAAACCCGAGTAATATGTTTGAGCCTTATGGTTTTTTGACTGTAACCCTAATCATTTTTGACAAAACCTTTAAAAAATGCAAGTAAAACATTGTAATAAACTGGTCCTTAAAAAACAGAAGCGTTCGCCCAGTCCGACACCCGAAACGTTTGATATTGGCAGACTGGGTTAAAGCGCCACTTCTATATATGACGGTATGAATATTCGTGATAAAATCGTTAGAAGGATTTTCCTAAAAAGGTTTGAGAAGCGTTTTTATAATAAAGTTTATTTCAATACTGACCCAAGGATTATAAGTTACCTTGAATATTTACCACAAATAAAAAAAAAAATTTCATAAACTACGGTACTTTAGAAAGAATAAAGAAGTGTTGGTCCGAGAAATGTAATACATAGCGAATTTATGTATTAATAGAGACATTTTTCACCTCTTAAAATAATAGAAGTGTTTTTTGGCCTCCTCATGGTTATCGTTATTGAACATAACGATTATGACAGCAGTTTTAGACAGAGATTTTGCAGCCTCTTTTAAGAAATATATCTTGCGTCTGCGCTTTCGACACATAACCTTATTTTTGCCTGTGGTTCACCGATTTTAAAGTTAACGAAAAATCAGTATTTACTTTTATTCTTCATAAGATATAAATTGATATTTAAATATTTGCAAACACTTTTGTTGATTTCGTTTTTTAAAGTAGATGCAAACAATTCAGCATTAGCAAAACACAAAAAGTAAGGTTAGGTTTGGTAGTAGAATAAAAAGCAAGTGTGCCAGATTGTAACATCTAAATAAATTACTGATTTAGAATATCTGTAAAAGTGCAAGTCCGTTGGAATTTCTTAACCCTATTTGATTTTTATTACTGCTATAAATTTTTCGCTCATTAGAGCCTTTGTATAAATGATATTTTAATTAATATGGCAAAAAAATTTAAACCTTTTAAATAATTGATATTAAAATTTCTACAATCCGGCAACCACGCAGTTTAACAATAACGATCACGATAACGATAAGCTCTTATTCATCTGTAATTAAAGGAGTCCGGTATGGTTAATAACGATAACGGATCATGTTTGCGTTACTGCGCAGTTTCAGAATAACGTTAAGCACAACGGAATTGCAAAATAAGAAGTGCAAAATGTCTCTAATGACACGATATGGTAGTTTGAATTGAATTGGTCGCAACTTTTTGAAAGTTATTAAAAATTAATTATTTTAAATTTTTATATTAAAATAACCAAAAAATATTTATAATTTGTCTTTTTGGCTTGGCTTTTTAAAATTCCTGAAAAACATCATTTTTCAACTGTAAACGCCAGTTTTCGTCAAATTATGGATTTCAATTAAATTTTGTATTATTGTTTTTATAGATTACAAACATAATTCTAAATAAATTTTGCCTATGACATTTTGCTAAAAAATGAAAAATGCAGGTAGTTTACTCTCGAACAAAAATCATGTTTTTGAAGTTTTTGCGAACCCTGTATACAAAATCAACATTTTTTCTTCGTAAAACCTATTTTTTTACAAGCAAAAAATTTTTATAAAGAATTCCTTTTTTTTTTAAACTGAAATTTTTGGTCCCTTTGTTCTCTTGTTAACTGCATCCGTGGACAGTCTGTATATTAAAAATCCCTTTATAGGCACACAACATTATGTTTTACTTTAAAACTGATTTATATCTTGTTTCAAATAAAATTAGAATAAAAAAAAATATTACAGCGTACCTTTTACGATCGATATCCGATCAGCCTAAACCAACAAAGCTTTTTAATTAAAAAAACAAGACTATTTTCCTTGAAAAGTGTTTTATAATAGACCACCCTGGATTTTCGATCGTCATTACCAAGTTTGTTTTAAGGCATTTTATAAAATATGTCATCCACAAGAAATACTAATATTTTATACAATGTGTTAGAAGAAAAAAAGCCTACAAATTTTGTTATTTAAAATTAAAAGTTTTTTTAGAACACTTTATAAGCACATAACATAAAGTTTTACAAAAAACTAATTTATAACTTGTTTCGATTAAGATTAAAATAAAAAAATATTACAGCGTACCTTCTACAATCGATATCCGATCAGCCTAAACCAACAAAGCTTTTTTAATTAAAAAAACAAGACTATTTTCCTTGAAAAGTGTTTTATAATAGACCACCCTGGATTTTCGATCGTCATTACCAAGTTTGTTTTAAGGCATTTTATAAAATATGTCATCCACAAGAAATACTAATATTTTATACAAAGTGTTAGAAGAAAAAAGCCTAAAAATTTTGTTATTTAAAATTAAAAGTTTTTTTAGAACACTTTATAGGCACACAACTTAAAGTTTTACAAAAACTAATTTATAACTTGTTTCGATTAAGATTAGAATAAATAGCTATTTATGTATCAAGGGCGTTACTAGGACTATAATGCCCTGAAGGTCGAAATAGCCCGAGGGCTAGATTTCGACCTGATGGGCATTATAGTTTAGTAAAGCCCGTGGTGCATATTTATGTTTTACCCAAAAAGAGTTTTTCAATGACTAATTACATTATTTATTCGCAATATAAAAAATAAGTTGCACTTGTACTTGTATAGTCAGTTGGCTTTTTTTATTTAACGATTTGCTCAAAATGGAAGAAATTCCACAAAATATAAGAGAAAAGGCCATAAAAGCGACCGAAAATCTTTTGCCAGTTAAATCAAGGCAACAGTATGATCGGGAGTATGGCATATTTGGTATTTGGAAAGATGCGAACGCAATTCTTCAAATAACCGAAACCGTTTTAATGGCATATTTTCAGGAACTGGTAAGTTATTGATTTTATTTTAATACATAGGTTTAACAAACTTTATTATTTTTAATCGGAAAAATACAGTCCGAACTCTCTCTGGACCAAGTATTCCACCCTAAGGTCTACGTTGATGGTCTATGAAAATATAGACTTTCGCAATACCATCGTCTCATATCTTTTAAAAGTTAAGTCGAAAGGATACGTCCCGAAGAAGTGTAAAGTTTTGGAAGGAGAACAAATATTAAAATTTATTAAGAAGGCTCCTGATGATATCTACTTGGTACACAAAGTCATATTGGTAATGGGTGTTTTTGGAGGTTTAAGACGAGATGAGTTGGTCAAAATGAGTATTGATGACATTGAAGATAGAGGAACAGTCTTGGTTATAAAGGTACCAGAAACTAAAACTTCAACTTCAAAAGTTTTACTATCATTGAAGAAAATTTAGGCGCTTTAAATTTAATAAAAAAGTACACAACATTAAGACCAGCTGGAAAGGAGCGAAGATTCTTTTTACCTATAGAAAGGGTCGATGTACAGTACAACCCATTGAAAAAATACCATAGGAAGCGTCCCAACATTGATCGCAAAATTTTTAAAATTGGATAATGCAGAAGCTTACACCGGCCACTGTTTGCGTCGCACATCGTCAACTTTACTTGTTATGAAAGGTGCTTCGTTTGAAACGCTAAAATAACATGGGAAATGGAAAAGCTCTTCAGTAGCTGAAGGATGTATAGAAGAAAGTATTTCATCCAAAAACAAAGTAGCCAAAATGATTGCCAATTCAGTTAATTCCGAGGTTAATTCCGTATCGACTATTGAAAATCCTTTAATGGACTGTTCTTCTATACAAAATAGCGTTAGTGCTACCACCGCTGCTACCATCACAAAAAACACCGAATATTCTAAATTCAAAATTGTAATTTTTATTTTGGAAATAAAGTTTAATTTTTAGTATTGTTTAAAGAAAAATTATTTTTTGTATAAACTTGATCTTTATTGTGAGAGAAATAAAATTGGATAAGCCATAAAATTTCCATATTAGCGCATTATAAGCGGGCATTATCATAATGCCCGCTTATAATGCCCTAGGTGTGATAGCAGGTATTATTGCTACCATAACATATTTCGTTTCTAAGGTTTTACAGATCAATAATAGATGGGTAAAACATAAAAAATATTACAGCGTACCTTCTACAATCGATATCCGATCAGCCTAAACCAACAAAGCTTTTTTAATTAAAAAAACAAGACTATTTCCCTTGAAAAGTATTTTATAATAGACCACCCTGGATTTTCGATCATGATTACCAAGTTTGTTTTAAGGCATTTTATAAAATATGTCATCCGCAAAAATACTAGTCGCCTTTACTTTACGTTAAAAAAACATAAATAAAATAATGTATTAGGCTCAAAAATGTTGTTATTTGTATAGTAAAAACATTTTAAAAGCGCAAATTCGGTTCCCTTTGAAAATAATACAAAAAACATAAAAAAGGCCGCCTGCAATCGGACTATTTTATACAAAGGCGCCGCTATCCTTTACAGCGACGCGCCGATGCACTATGGGATAGAAATCCATTATTTTGGCCAAAAAGCAACTTTGAAATTTTAATGACTCATGCTTGTATATATCAAAGTAGATACTCCAAACTACATGTACGCAAAATTATAAAAGGATATGACGACTTCTATTGGGATAATAAGAAACTTTAAAATGTATTTTAAGTAAACATAAATAAACAACATTTAATCTACTTAGTTTATTATTGCTCTTGATTACTAAAAAAGTAAAAGAGTTTAAATAATAAGAGCTATTGTTGTGTTTCCGATGCAGTCTCGCGAAGTCTCGCTACTTTTGTCAAAGATTTTTTTATCTTTTTATTTATTAGTTTTTGTACTTACAATTGCCTTCCTACTTATTGCTACTTCTGAGTGTAAGGACAGATACAAGATTTTTTATAATTTACAAGGTTTTCCATTTTAAAATTTAATATGTTTTGTCCTACACTGTATATCCTAAGAGATAAAAGCATTTTGATGAAAGATATGGATTCTACAGAATCTACCCAACAAAACAGTGTTTTTTATTTATTTTATACGTTAAAAAATAAAAGAAGTTGGGAAGATGTATCTCTATTACGCTTCTAAGAATAATTTAAAATTATTTTTCAGATTTGGATGGTCATATTTCCGAAACTACTTGAGATAGACACATCAAATGTGGTATTTTTTAAAGCATTTTAAAATATTTTTTTGGTGGTGATATAATATTCACGGTATTCCATTTAAAAAATCATACCTATTGTCGTACCCTGTATATCATATGAGATAATAATCATTGGATTACTGATTAGAATACTACCGAATTTAGCAAACAAGCTGACATTTTAGTTTATTTTGTACAATAAAAAATAATAATGTTAAGGGGGTGTAAATTTATAATACCATATAATAAGTTTTAGGTTTCCAAAAAGCATTTGTAATAATTTATAATAAGCACCTCATTGTGCGATGACCAACTGCATCAACCGGCATATTATAAAAGAAATATAGCAAAGGCGGCCGCGAAGACAAGCATGCCGATTTATTTGCTTTAAACTTTTTGTGATTTTTTTTCTTATCAAAGAGCACCGAATTTACATTTTTAAACTGTTCCTTCTATACCTTAAAACTAATCTTGTTTTGATTTGACAATGTATTGATAGAAAAAGGCTTGAAAATTTTGTTATTTAAACTTTAAAGTATTTTTATATGTAGACAACATTACGTCTTACATTAAATCCTTGTTTTCACGGTGATACTACTCTTGTGAAAGTGCTCTTATGATAATTACCTCAATAGTCCTATTATGAAATTGAGGTGTCTACACGTATAAGAACTATCACGATATTAACCAATGTATTATAATTATTATCAATGTAGAAAGTCCTGATAAGGGTAGCACAATTTCTTTAGCATGGTCCCTCTTGGCTCTGTTTATAAAATCGGGATAATTTTTTTCCATAAACATAAAAACCTTTCATATTCTTCCAAAAATGTATTATGTCAAATTGTCTACGGCTCATTCTAACTTTCTTTGCAGTTTCTACAATTATTTGTAATAAATTTATTGTAAAAATCACGTTCCACGTGCAATTCATAAACAAACTTTTATCCTGAAAGTAAGGTCTTGTTTTCACGATGATAGTTTTCGCGATAGTTGCAATCATGATAGTGACTGTCACACGGACTATCGTGAACTATCACTATGTAAATAACCCGATAAAAGCTATCATGCTGTCGCGATAGTACTTTCGCACTTTTTCGCTTGCCTAGATAGTTCGGCGTAACTTTCATGATAAAAATGTTATTTGTGTACGAAAACCACGTGGTACATGATTTTTACAATAAATTTTACAAATAATTGTAGAAAATGCAAAGAAAGTTAAAATGAGCCGTTGGCAATTTGACACAATACATTTTTTGAAGGATTATGAAAGGTTTTCATGTTTATGAAAGGAAAGCTCTCCCGCTTTTAAAAACAGAGCGAAGAGGTACCATGCTAAAAATTCTGCTGCCCTTATCAGGACTTTCTACATTAATAACAATAATACTGTGATGTATAATTTTGGAATTACACATATAAGGGCTACTTTACGTCACTGGGCAAATGTACCATATGGTACTATCTTCTTGGGACAATGAGACCGGTGGACCATTAAAACTAACTTTGCATTTTTTAGGACCAACTTAACTTATTGAACTAACTTAATTTGGTACGGGCATACCCCCCACTCGGAGTAGCTCGTACGGGGCTGAACTAAAACTTTAACTTAATACTTGACTTCACTAACTACTTTTTATCTAATAAAAATCCCTTTTAATTTCTTTCTCTCTTCTTTAAATATCAAATTTTCCAGAGTTTGTTTTGCATTTCTACGCGACCCAGTTTGTTTAATGTTTTTATTTTATTATTATAAAAGTAAGCTAGAAAATTGTTTAATTTATACTTTTAAGACCTTGACACCTCACGTATATTTTTTTGTAGCAATTTTCCCAAGTAAAATGTATATGTATTTTTATTTTAAAATTCCCAAAAATGTATATTTTTAAAATTCCCAAAATGTATACTTTTTTTTATACTAGGTGTTCACAATACGTTTGTTACTACCGTGATAGTTTTTATACGTGTAAAGACCTCAATTTTATAATAGGACTATCAAGGTTACTAACATGAGAGCACTTTTATAACAGTACTATTACCGTAAAAACGAGGCTTTACGCCGAACTATCTAGGTAAGCGAGAAAGTGCGAAAGTACTATCACGACAGCCTAATATCTACTATCGGATGATTACCATGGTTATAATTCACGATAGTTCATATGACATTTACTATCATGATAGCAACTACCACGAAAACTATCACCGTGAAAACGAGGTCTAAAACTAATTTATATCTTGTTTTAATTAAAATTAGAATAAAGGAAAATATTGCAGCGTACCTTCTACGATCGATATCCGATCAACTTAAACCAACTAAGACATTTTAATTAAAAAAACAAGACTATTTCCCTTAGAAAGTGTTTTATAATAGACCACCCTGGATTTTAGATCGTCATTACCAAGTTCGTTTTAAGGCGTTTTATAAAATATGTCATCCGCAAGAAATACTGATCGCTTTTACGTTTAAATAATGGATTGCACAATGTAGCCAATGCTAAATTATTTCCTTTTGCAATTTCTCGTTTTCCGAGAAATGTTTATACGTGTTCATTCAATTAAAATAACTTTTAAATAATAAAATGCATTAATTAACCCGACAAATACAAGCGGACTAATTACTTTTTAGAAAACAAATAGAGGACTGTAATGATTGAGGATATTTTATTTAATTTAACTTGTAATTTATTTTATTTACACACTTTATTGGTTATCTCGGTTATTTCACACAAAAATATTTTTTTTGTAAACTAAAAGTGTCGAAAGTGATATATTTCACAAGAGTGGGAATGTTGTTGCACGACGCGATAGCCGAGTTCGACAATACCACGAGTGTGAAAATCACTTTCAGCACGAGTCATGTTCATATTTTTCCTACGGCCAAAAAATATTTATATATATAATAAGGATAGATACGGGGGTGTCATAGTAAAAAGAAAAGTAAATTTATTTGGATAATTGTTCCCCCTTTTTAAATATCTTAATAAAACGGTATCTCGAGGTATTTAAACATTAGCTTTTCAGATCGAATATTAATTTTTGTGTGTAGACTAGGGGGCGATGGGTACACTATTTAAAATTCTCTAAAATTACCCAATTTTTTGTTACTATACTGTATGTATGTAAACTAGTAAGCTTCTCTATGCTTTCTGCACAAAAAGGTATACTTAGTAAGAATCGGTCTTGACAACCGTTTATAAGGCATTCACGTTTTAGTTGTTCAGTGCACCCGAAAGTATGTACCTTCAATAACATCGTATTAGCTACAATTACAACTGCTCAGATATAAATAGCTGATAGCTAAAAACACCTGTATACTGAGTTTTATTAAAATGTTTAAAACATATCAGAAATTATCGAAATGCATGAATAAAAAATATTTATATCCCTTTAACACCCCGTATCTTCCTTATCATTACCTTTTGGATATAGGTATATTTGTTTAAATCCCAAATGGGTATTTTCGCATAAGAAATCTGTGGTTTTTCTGTGTACCATTAATTAGCGGAAACTCATCAATATCCTATGTATATAAAAACACGAATGACTGAAAACTATTCGACTAAACACTATCAAAATCTCTAAAATAAAACGAGTCCAAACGAATAATATGTGAAGTCTCTAAACTAACCAAAAACATTAACAACTGGAAATCCTTGCAAAATATACAACCAAAATGAAAATGGCAAATTTCCACAGTTTTTAGCAAAGAAAGTTTCGACAAGGCACGACTCTGTCATCAGCTGATAATGCTACCAACTTTGAACAGAACTGCCAACCGAAATCGTAATTCTCACACCCTCACGTCCCTGAGAAAAGCTATCACCGGTATAGCTTATGTCTAAACCCCTTCTCATAAAGAAACTCTGATAAGAGAGAAAGCTTACTCTGCGCTATCGTTGACTCATGCAGGTAGTAACGTTAGATTGTCTCTTTATCTCACATTGCCTATGTGTTAAGTTATTAAGATAATCCGGTATAGCTATTTACAATAGCTTTGTTCGCGGGTTTGATTCTGAACCGGTTCTGGGACTATTCGCATGCGCAGTGAAAAAGCACCGTTCGCGGTTAGTAGAATCCTGAATTTTTAGTAACAGTTCTGTGTTCGCGGGTTACAATGGAATCAGTTCGTTACCGGTTCGTAACCTGATTAGCAGTACTGGGATTTTTATTGGAACTAAAAGTTCAGTTCGGAATTTTATGCGCATTGTCGACATGGTCAGCTGTTTTCTGTTTTTGTGGTACAGAAATAAACCGTTGTATTACAGTTTATTTGTTTCTCTCACTTTTTACGCGGGTTAAGATACCTGTTGAATATTTTTTTATATTTTTGTGATTCTGAGCGCATATAAACAAAGGATTTTTAATTGTATTCCGTATGAATGTATGTATGCAATAAAATAAATATAGATTTAATTAAAAAATATAGACCATATTACAAGATTCTACCATTTCTTGTTGTTTAAATTTTATCTTTACTTAAATACACATACTTATGTTAAAAACGAGAGGAGGCAGGGAATCCCTCGTCTTCCGCCGAGAGACCTCGAGTGGCTTTCGACAGTATAACAATTTACCTTTTTGTTTGAATTTATTTTTTTTTGTATAGTATCCAATTTAACCATGAAAAATCCTAACCAAAAGGCTAGGTTAGAATACATCCTCAGCTGTATAGAAAATCGTTCGCGGTAAATAAAAATTCCGAACTAATAAATAACCAGACATGCGCTTTAAAACAATTCTAAACCAGTTCGGTTCTGGTTCAGAATCAGTTCATTACTAGACCCGCGAACAAAGCTAATTTGTTAAAATTCGACGAGTTTAATCTATAATAAATATTAAAAGTTAAAAAAATATTAAGTCTCCATATTATGCATTTCATACACGGTAAAATACCCGGAATGTAAACATTATAATAAAACGCACAAACAAAAGATAATATTATTTTAATGTTTTATTTACAAACATATCCGCACGTCGTGATGCATTTCATATTTTCCATAAAATTTAAATGTTAGTAAACAAAAATTCGATGAGACGTAAATGTATTTACCCTTGACCCAAAAAAGTGGCTGATTATTTTCCATGAACAGAGAAAAGCAAATCGTATATCGGGTAATCTGTTGAAAACAAAGCTCTAATCATGTTTTCTAGTTTTTAAACATGTTATCACCGTATCTGTACAATGTTTAACCGAAGAATACCAATTCATACACCCCACAAGTGAGATTTCAGCGTACGCTAAAAATTTTTAGTATCTACCGCGACCAACAGATGGCGAAAGTAGTACGATGTCGCTTTGCTAATACGATTAACGTATGTCCTAAAAGTTTTGGCACAAAACTCATTGTCTTTAATTTTAACAAAAACAAAATAATATCAAGTTGCCTGTGAAAACAAAAGTTTATTTACTTTATTTACTGTCAGTTGAGATTTATTTATTTTGAAGTTTTCGCTTTAAGATCTCGTATAAATTAGAAATAAGAAAAAGTATCTACAAGTTAGTTGGGCGGATACCCAAAGCTGAAATCTGTCGAATATTCCAGAATGAAAACATTTCACGCAGAACCATTTATAGAACAATAGCGGAGTGGAGGTTTATCATGGAGGCTGAGAAGCACAAGATGAGGAACAATTAAGACGGCCAATTTACGAGAAATTAAGGAAAATTGAACTGAATTCCGTCCAGGACCTCATGAGAGACATTCGAAGAAATTTGCGTCTGGTACAGCAGAATGGGCCACTCCACATAATTTGATAGTATAGTTTAGTTAAGTATTGAGTTGTAATTTATGATAACTAGTTAGTGTTTAAATAAATTTCTTCATTAAAAAAAAACCGATAAATATAGTGTGCCAAAACTTTTAGGACATACGTCGATTTTTAGTTGTCTATTTACTTGCTTTATTTTTTTTTGTTTTTTTGGTACTATTAATTTATTTTTTGAGTGTACCATTAATTAAATAAACCGCCGAACCAATATAGAACACATCTTCATCTGAAATAAAGCCAATGAAAAAAAAACGTTTCCCGTAAAACTGACGAATGTCGCTTACGATGTTTTGTCAAAAACCCATCGATATATCCTATTCTGAAATTATAAATTTATTAATCTTATGGATACTATCATTTATCGGGGATTTTATTTTTATTAAATTTTGCGTATATCCTCACTCTAACTAATCGGGTCGACTGCTCGTCAGCGACTGCTATCAATTTCTGATGGTAATCGTATTAGCAAAGCGACATCGTACTACTTTCGCCATCTGTTGGTCGCGGTAGGTACTAAAAATTTTAGGGTACGCTGAAATCTTACTAGTGGGGTTCTATGGATTGGTATTCTTTAGTTTAACCTACAAATGTAAAATAGCATTTGGGCAAGAACTAGAGGATAGCTTATTCCCATAAGCACAACGTTAGCCAGTCGAGCCGTCAAGGACGACCGCTCGTGACGTAGTCATCAGTGCAGATTTGGCGGCGATAGAGTGTTTATATGTAATCTTATGACTTTTCTCATCGTTATTTAGTGACTATTTTCTGATTTTCATAGTGTTTTAACATTTTGGGTGTGATAATAAACTTCTAAAGACCTTATATAAACAATTAAGACGGCCAATTTACGAGAAATTAAGGGAAATTGAAGTGAATTCCGTCCAGGACCTCATGAGAGACATTCGAAGAAATTTGCGTCTGGTACAGCAGAATGGGCCACTCCACATAATTTGATAGTATAGTTTAGTTAAGTATTGAGTTGTAATTTATGATAACTAGTTAGTGTTTAAATAAATTTCTTCATTAAAAAAACCGATAAATATAGTGTGCCAAAACTTTTAGGACATACGTTACTATCAGAAATTGATAGCAGTCGCTGACGAGCAGTCGGTCCGATCACTTAGAGTGAGGATATACGCAAAATTTAATAAAAATAAAATCCCCGATAAATGGACCCAGTATCCATAAGATTATTAAATTTATTATTTCAGAATAGGATATATCGATGCGTTTTTACAAAACATCGTAAGCGACATTCGCCAATTTTACAGGAAACGATTTTTTCTCCCCATCGCGTAATTTTTAAAGAAAACCGAGATCTAAATGTTTTTATTTTAGATTTCTTTTTAATTTGAATTACAAAACAAACATATTTAACATTTAATGTCAAAATTTTTATAATCTCCTAAAAAAGCTAAAAATTTTAAAATTCTAAACCTAAATAATGGTTAATTTTTAAATTTTTTAATTTTATTTAATTTATCTTGACAACGGTGGCAGACTTGCCACCAAAACGTCGATTTTTAGTTGTCTATTTACTTGCTTTATTTTTTTTGTTTTTTTGGTACTATTAATTTATTTTTTGGAGTGTACCATTAATTAAATAAACCGCCGAACCAATATAGAACACATCTTCATCTGAAATAAAGCCAATGAAAAAAAAACGTTTCCCGTAAAACTGACGAATGTCGCTTACGATGTTTTGTCAAAAACCCATCGATATATCCTATTCTGAAATTATAAATTTATTAATCTTATGGAAACTATCATTTATCGGGGATTTTATTTTTATTAAATTTTGCGTATATCCTCACTTTAACTGATCGGGCCGACTGCTCGTCAGCGACTGCTATCAATTTCTGATGGTAATCGTATTAGCAAAGCGACATCGTACTACTTTCGCCATCTGTTGGTCGCGGCAGGTACTAAAATTTTTAGGGTACGCTGAAATCTTACTTGTGGGGTTCTATGGATTGGTATTCTTGGGTTTAACCTACAAATGTAAAATAGCATTTGGGCAAGAACTAGAGGATAGCTTATTCCCATAGGCACAACGTTAGCCAGTCGAGCCGTCAAGGACGACCGCTCGTGACGTAGTCATCAGTGCAGATTTGGCGACGATAGAGTGTTTATATGTAATCGTATGACTTTTCTCGTCATTATTTAGTGACTATTTTCTGATTTTCATTGTGTATAACATTTTGGGTGTGATAATAAACTTCTAAAGATCTTATATACACAATTATTTTGTTTCTAAAACCTGTATTTTGTCTGTGTTCATCGTTTTTTGTCCAGACGTGTGTGTGATATTTGACTTGAAATTTGAACCAGAGACAAGAACTTTTTACATTGTACCTTGTTTTTTAACACGCTTTTATTAACTTGGGTTGTAACTATCTATCAATCTATCCATCTGGCTGCCTATGTAACGGAATCTTTGAGCCTAATTTTAACCAACTTCCAGCTATTTGATTTCTTTGAAACTTTGCACACGTATTAAGGACCCATGACAATGCAATAATCTGCAAACAGTATCCCGTTATCCTGCTTTGGAAAAAAAATTATATTATTATAACCACTGCTTGATACAACCAAGTGTCATCTGTCCTAGAAAACTGGGTTAATTTTCTTTGTCATCTGTCACCTGCACGTCCCAGTGGTACCAACCACCGGCCATTTCAAGAGTTCGATCTGAATCGATTTTACTCAAATTTTATATTAGGTTATTTTCAGAAAGTCTATCTGAAAAACTTTGCTATTCTTGACAAAGAAAAATAATTAATAGTTTAAAAAACTAAAGAAACACGCTTTTATATGCAACCGAACTAAAAATTAGAAAAATTTAAAAACAGTATCCCGTTAAGCTCCAGCATTTTCTAGGAAAATAGGAAAAGTGAAAAATCGTACGTTCTGGCGGATGCGCCAGATTAGACAATTGAATAATCGAACTTGACAACATTTGCCGACGGGTTGGGGACCAGGGGCTCAATTCTGCTAAACTGAACTCATTCGTTCCGGGAGCGTATAACCTTCATCTGTTTTTTTTAACACGCTTTTTTAACGAACGAATAACCTTCACTTGTTTTTTAAAACAGGCGGTCATAAAACAGAAATCTGTATTACCAACTGACATCTGACAAAATTCACAGTCATAACATAACCTAAAATTCCTTTAATGTGAAATTAAAGTTTCAGTTAACTAAGCTATTAAAAACAAAGTATACACTTTAATTGAAATACAAGAAGCAAATAAAAGTAACTAACAAGTTATTGCATATAACTTTTATACCATCTTCCATTTATACTTTCTAAAAGGCCTTTATTGAGTGTTAGAAACTTGTACCGAATGTTAGATTAGGACAAAGACTGGAAATGGAGATTAGCAAACTACATTAAAATATCACTTAAGGTAAGTAAACTAAAGTAAACTCATATTTAGAAAAAAACATTTATGATAAATTTCTTTTTAGTTTAAAAAGGTAATATTTTAAAAAATATTTGTCTTATTTATGCAAATTGGGTAATTGTTTCGAAAGTTGGAGCAACCCCCATTTTGACCAAATTTGATATACAGGGCACAGAACTAATAAAAAAGGGGCTGGTTATTTTCAACCAAGTGTCATCTGTCACCTGTACGTCCCAGTGGTACCAACCACCGGCCATTTCAAGAGTTCGATCTGAATTGATTTTACTCAAATTTTATATTAGGGTATTTTCAGAAAGTAAATCTGAAAAACTTTGCTAATCTTGACAAAATGGCGAAAAAATTTTTTAGTGAATAAACTGGAGCATTTATTTTTAAAAAATTAATTGATATAACGAACTAAAAAATGAAAAATAATTAATAGTTTAAAAAAACTAAAAAAACACACCGAACTAAAAATTAAAAAATAATTTTTCATTAAAAAAATATTTTCACTTCATAGTAAAAAGCGTGGGGTGCTTAATATATTAAATGTTATAATTATTATATTTGCCAATATCTATGATGGAAAAGTTATGAAAAAATAGTAAAATGCACCCCACGCTTTTTACTATGAAGTGAAAATATTTTTTTTAATGAAAAATTATTTTTTAATTTTTAGTTCGGTTGCATATAAAAGCGTGTTTTTTAGTTTTTTTAAACTATTAATTATTAACCATAGTTTGAACAGTATTTGGTTAGTTTGCACAATAAAACTTGAAAACAATATGTTTACTAATGTTTCCCATATAACATTCTTTGCCGGCGTTGTACATTTAATTTACTGGCATTGCCAACACTCTTTAATGGCAAGGCATTGGCAAAAAGGAATCGAAAAGACGCGAAAGTGGGCAATTGGCCGTTATTAGGCCACGTGTTATTTTTTATTAACACGTCTTTCAAACTTTTAATAAAGTTTTAAACAAAATGTTTACAGCTCCTAACAGTCTACTTGAATATCTTGCCTTCTCGACTAGCCATCACCAATTAATCACACAACACACACTTATTAGGTAATGAATACATTTAATTATGTCTATTAAAAACTCTTTTCTTTAAAAAAGAAAATAAAAAGCTAGAAAACCACGTAGAAAACAAATGCACAAAGCGGTCACCTTCGGTCGAAATTAACGTAGCTAATTTTATTTTTATTCGCTCCAAAATACATAATAAACATTTTGTTTGACCTAATTTTTATTTGCATGATTTTTAACAATAAAATGTTATTAAAAGGCCATTTCTTTAAATTATGTAAAAAACATAAAATAATGTTGTTTAGCTGCCATTATAAATAAAACAGATCAAAAAATTGCTTTAATGTTAGTTAAATACCAATGTTAATAATATGGTTTAAAAAGTATGAATATGCGTTGAAGGCTTGCCTTCAAAAATCCAATATTTATTTGCCTGCAACAAAAACGCATGCTTTATTTAGTCAGGATTGGTATGCCGCCATTTTTGTATGCTTGCCGGCAATTCGCCTGCATGTAAAATTTATTGGCAATTGAGTGTTTATTTAGGGTTAAGTTTTTAATGCGTATTAGATGTTGGCATAATATTGCCACCAATTGCCAATGCTTTTCCATCAATGCCAATATGAAAAATGTACATTGCCGGCAAATAGTGTTTGCTTGGTTATTTGTGGATTTAGATAGAAATATGATATAGTATCGACTATTTTTTAATATATCAAAAATATTGTTAAAGGTGAAAAAAAGAAAATATCGTGAAGGATAGAGCTATTAATATTTGAAGGTCTATCGTTTACTACTTTTAGGAAATTAAATTCCTTACAAAAACATCTTTTTAAAAATTTTTGCCAGACAACCTTTGCACTAGATTATACGCAAATGCAAAATCCAGTTCCTATTAACAATCATATTGTAATCGAGCAAGAAATTTCATACGTTACACTTTTCTGGTTCAGTGTGAGTGCAAGCTCCCTACAAAGATAGAGGCAATGAAAGACTATGAAGTTTAACTCATAGTGGCTTTGGCAGGTACCAGTTAACAAGGTTATTTTATATTTTTAGGACATACCTGTTTAAAAACTTTACAACTCTTATTCAAGACTTTTTGTCATATCCTATTAAATAACAGAGATATTGAATTTTCTTGGACCGTTGAGCCCCAAAATGTTTGTCTGCCAAGGAGTCGGAACTGTCAAAACTGTCTCGCGGCTGAGAAAATATTTTCTTATAGTAACCCAAGTAACATAGATAAAATGATGCTTTTACAAAATGACAAAAGTTGTGTTTTATTTATTTATTTATTTACCCTTGGTGCCAGGTACCTGCCAAAGCTACTTTAAGTAAAACTTAATAATCTACCATTGCTTCTACCCACGTTGGGAGCATGCACTGACAAATTATCAGTTCTCACAAAATAACGAAGCTTTGCAGCTCACAGGCTCTTGGACTATTATTAAACCTTTATATATTCTCTAGTTTATTCTTTAAAAATCTTGTAGTTATTCAGTATTTCTAATAAAGAAAAATATACCTAATTTATTTCAGATCTTTACCTCATTTTTCCCTTAAAAGCAATGTCCCATCTTTTCATGGGTTCTACAGGACTAAATTTGATACCTTCTGCCGCCCATTCTTTCCCAGACATAATGGCTTCTGGATCTTCCACTAATTTGGTATTTGGCAATTTCTCGCTCATAAGTAAACCATATTCTGGATGCTAAAAATAAACAATAATAAATAGATTTTGGCAGCTGCTTATTTATAAGTATTTTTGATGTGTAAAAACATGCATTAAAACGTCCCAAAAATAAATTTACATCAATTACGATTGCCTAACGTTCGAACAGTCTACCATTTCCTTTTTAATAGTGCTGGTAGATAGAGACAGACTCTGGCCGTTCGTTTTTGCTTCAACCAACAAACATCATAAGAAGGCAGATCTCAACGGAATATAGGTGTATTAGTCCGTTCAAATATGGGTAAAATTTAGTTTGGGCTTATATTGATTTTTGCCCACTTTTTTTTAATTGTATTAGAAATGTATAACGTGTCTGCGTAAAAACATGTGTAACATGTCCCAAATTCGACCCTTTCTGGAATATTGTTCTCATGTCAGGGGAATGGCATCCCCTACAACCCTCAGCATTCTTGATGCCATTCAAAGAAGGGCTGTTCGTCTTATTAATGATCCTTTACTTATTCAATGAGATCCTTCTCTTGCCCATCGTCGAACTGTGGGAGATCTATCGCTCTTCTATATATACTTTTACGGTTTCTGCTCGGACGAATTATCCAGTATAGTCCCTCCTCTTGCAGCTCCCAACAGAGAAACTCGTGGTGCCGCGCGTATGCATCCCTATACAGTTCAATTGGACAGGCCCCGAACTTCCCATTCCGTTCGTTCTTTTATCCCTAGTGTTTCTAGACTGTGGAACCTGCTGCCAGCGGAGGTCTTTCCTTCCCCCAAATCTTCAAGTTTTTAAGTCCCGTGTTAACAAACTTCCTCTTACCTCGCTTAAGACACCCACGGTTCGTTAGTATTTAGGCTTTCAGCCTTCGTGGATTGTCCAAAGATAAAAAAATACATTTTTAATATTTTTTAGCATATTTATAAAGTTATCTACTTATGTGCCTCTAATGCTGCATCCAGGTTGCTGGAAAAGAAAATTAAGGCGAAGTTTTTGCATAATTTCTTGCTAGTTACTGTGTGATTTATTTTTTTTACCCTTATCTAACTTAATTTCAAAATTATTGTCTTTTATAGGCTTTTGTTACTGCCAGTCTGCAAGGATATCCCTTTTAATTTTTGCTTTGCTGTTCTTAGTTCTGGACCATGCGACCAGTTTTCCCAAAATGCCGATTTAAATATCAAAAATTTTTGTTCTATATATCCTCTTGTATTGTGTATGTTTACATTAAATAAATAATAGTTTAAAAAACTAAAAAAACACGCTTTTATATGCAACCGAACTAAAAATTAGAAAATAATTTTTAATTACAAGAGTTTGTATTACAGTAATAAAAGGTCAAACAATGAATCATAATTATATACCTCAAAATAGAATTATAATAAAATTTAAGATAATACCAGAATAATTCACTTCAGAGTAAAAAGCGTGGGGTGCATTTTACTATTTTTCATAACTTTTCCCTCACAGATATTTACAAATGAAATAATTATAACATTTAATATATTAAGCACCCCACGCTTTTATTCTGAAGAAAATTATTATGTTATTATCTTAAATTTTATTATAATTCTAGTTATTACTAAAGTTGTAGGTTTTTTTATTTTTGACAACTCTAGTTTTTGTCCTTAAAAGTCACCCCCTTTTACTCCTTAAAGAATGATTTTGGTCCAGAAGAGGTTTTTTTAACATAGTAATGATGCAGAACTATTTTGGTCCAGAAGTGATTTTGTAACATAGGTATGGATGCACTTAGCAAAAATATACCATTAGTTTGCTGTACGGATTTTTTTTAACACACTTTTATTAGCTTGGGTTGTATGTATGTATGTATGTAACGGAATCCTTAAGCTTAATTTTCACCAACTTCCAGCGATTCGATTTCTTTGAAACTTTACACACGTATCAAGGACCCATGACAATATAATAATCTGCAAACAGTGTCCCGTTATCCTGATTAGGATCGCCAGGATAAATAAATTCCCTTATAGATTTTCTGTAGGAGAGTAAAATAGAAAGAGCTAGTGCGCGATCTGCGCATGCGTGCAGTTTCGGACGTACTTTCAGCATAAGGCTGACAGAAACTTGTTCAGAGTAGTTGCGTTCTGAAACCCCATGCAACAGTGAAGCTTTAAATGAAATGATTAGATTACGAAATAGTTCGTGAAACATTTCAATATCACATGTCCGCAGAAAACTAATTGATATATCGAACTAAAAAATAAAAAATACATAATAGTTTAAAAAAACTAAAAAACACTCTTTTATATGCAACCGACCTAAAAATTAGAAAATAATTTTCATTACAAGAGTTTGTATTACAGGAATAAAAGGTCAAACAATGAATCATAATTTTATACCTCAAAATAGAAATATAAAAAAATTAAGATAATAACAGAATAATTCACTTCAGAATAAAAGCGTGGGGTGCTTAATATATTAAATGTTATAATTATTTCATTTGTAAATATCTACGAGGGAAAAGTTATGAAAAAATAGTAAAATGCACCCCACGCTTTATACTCGGAAGTGAATTATTCTGTTATTATCTTAAATTTTATTATAATTCTATTTTGAGGTATATAATTATGATTCATTGTTTGACCTTTTATTACTGTAATACAAACTCTTTATAATGAAAAATTATTTTCTAATTTTTAGTTCGGTTGCATATAAAAGCGTGTTTTTAGTTTTTTAAACTATTATTTATATCTACTGCTATTTCGCCTGAGCTGTAATGAGTAACAATGTTTATTTAAAGGATTTCGATGCAGATGGTGAATTAAAAAAAAATAAAACTTCAATTCAAGTTGAAATCCAAACATAAAAATGACTTACCACTAGATAAATCAATCCATTAACCACACCCTGATGTCGCTTTTCTGCCCCCGCTGCCAGGAAAATTCCCTCTTGGGAAATAGCGTGAAAAAATACAGCATCAAATGCCTGTAAAAATAAATAAAAGTTCGTAAAGGTAAAAAAGTCAGTCAAAGTCAGTAATTTTAAATTCCCTCGAGCTGTTGAATATTTATCTTTTACTGGAGATTTTCTCTGTCGATAAAAAAATGTGGGGAAAAGTCGGGTAAAAATTACGTTTAAAACAATATTTTTAAAATATTAGATACTAGCGGACCCTTGCCCACTTCGTTGGGTGTTAATTGTTTAATCATAAATAAATATAGCCTATAACACTTTTAAATAGTGTAGCTTTCTGATTGTGAAAGAATTTTTATGATATGTTCGGTACTTCCGAAGATAAGCGGCTACAAACAAACCCACAAACAAAGTTACAAACTTTACCTCTTTTACAGTATGTCCAAGATTAGAATCCTAAGCATGGGAATCTCAGTACCTATTGGAGATACAGCTTAGGTAAAATTTGGAAAAAGTTGTGTTTTTAAAGCTTATTTACATGCCGTTTAAAAACTTTAAAAAATTTCATGACCTGCTGAGATATTTGGCAAAAACAAAAATTTGACTATATCGATTATATTTTTTCTGACTTTATTTGAACAGATATGAAAAAACTAAGAACACTTTTTCATTGGCACTTTTTAGCTACTACATGATGGTATTTTTAGATTTTATACTTGATGATTCGTTTTCAAGAAACCATCATCAACTTTATTTTTATATGGCTCGAAAAAAGTACACCCTGTATCTGATCCCATTTTTTATTATAAATTCAACGATATATCACATGCCATATTTTAGTTTTTAGTTAAAAGAAAAATGGCATTTTTTCTATTTTTTAAAGTTAATTTTAAGTAGGCCTTGTAAAACAAATGCTTGGACGTTAATACCTGTTACCATATCTGTAACATAATTTAATATCATTATAAAATAGTTTTTGTCCTTATTACCCTGCTTGTCGAATTGTTGTTTTTAGAGCAATTGTTTTTATTGTTACTGTTGTCTTTATACGCAATACGCATTACGAGGCTCGACAAAATCCGCTTGTTAAGAAAATATCGAAACATCAAAAACGTTTTGGGTTTAATGTGGTGTGGAATTTTAGAAACTAAAATACCAGGTCCATGTATTTACCATAATTCATTAACTGCAGAAATGATACCTTCATTTATTTTTGCAGCACAAAATGTAGCATGTTAGCATGTCAAACTTTATGGCTATAATGGCCATCCTGCATATTCGACCGTAATAATACAATAAGATATTAGCTATTCACCAATAAACAATAATAGAGACAACAGTAACAATAAGAACAATTGCTCTAAAAACAACAACTCGACAAGCAGGGTAATAAGGACAAATACTATTTTATAATGATATTAAATTATGTTACGGATACGGTAACAGGTATTAACGTCCAAGCATTTGTTTGCAAGGCCTACTTAAAAATAACTTTAAAAAAATAGAAAAATGTAATTTTTCTTTTAACTAAAAATTAAAATATGACATGTGATACATCGTTGAATTTGTAATAAAAAATGGGATCAGATACGGTGTATTTTTTCGAGCCATATAAAAAATAAAGTTGATGATGGTTTCTTGAAAACGAAACGTCGGGTATAAAATCTAAAAATACCATCATGTAGTAGCTAAAAAGTGCCAATGAAAAAGTGTTATTAGTTTTTATATCTCTTCAAATAAAGTCAGAAAAAAATAAAATCGATATAGTCAAATTTTCGTTTTGCCAAATATCTCAGCAGGCCATGAAAATTTTTCAAGTTTCTAAACGGCATGTAAATAAGCTTTAAAAACACAACTTTTTCCTAATTTAACCTAAGCTGTATCTCCAATAGGTACTGAGACTCCCATGCTTAGGATCCTTATCTTGGACACACTGTACAGGGTGTCCCGTTTTGGTTGTCCCTTATGGGAAACTTGAAAACCATAAGAGATATTAAAAATCTGATACCCCATCCTCGAGCTCTTTTTTGGAGAAAACATTTATTTATGGTAAAAACAGATCATCGCTATCGCGAAGCGTTTCAGAGATACAGGGGTGATTCTCGATTTTTTCACTTTTTGAAAAGGCCCTGTAGCTTTGTTGTTATTACAGATACGAGAAAACTAATTGCACATTATAAAGACACTTTTTTCCGTAGAATCCAGTGGCGTAGCCAAAAAATTTTGAGTGTATTTTTGACATATGACCCAAACATGTTTTTTTTTATTAGGGACACCCTATCAATGATTAGGTTAATTAAATTGCTTGTTTTTTCTGATTAAAATAATATATTATAGTAGGTGGTTTAATAAATTTTTTACGTCAAATATTGGAAAAATTATGATTTTAAAGACGCATTTTTTATTTTAAAATGTAAAAATTTCCTACCACTTTATTTATAAATATAAAAGTATGAAATTTTGGTAAATAATATATCTGATGTAGAAGATTATTAATACGCATAATAAAATGATACACGGTGTCCCAAAAATTAAAATATTTTTTTTTTATTTTAAAATTTAAAAATTTCCTACAATTTTATTTATGAAAATAAAGGAATGAAATTTTGGTATTTGATAAATGTAATGGTGAGAAATATTATTATACATAAAAAAATGATACAAGGTGTCTCAAAAATTAAAATGATTTTTTTTAATTTTTAACTTTAAAACTTTCCTACAATTTTATTTATGAATATATAAGGATGAAATTATGGTGGATAATATATATGATAAGGAAGACTATTATTATGTATATATAAATGATACAGTGTGTCCCAAAAAATTAAAAATAATTATTTTTATGTTTAAATTTAAAAATTCATAGCGTCCTTATTTATGAATTTGAAGCAAAAAAATTTTGGTACTGTATTAGTATGATAATGTTGTATAAAAAAATAAAAATCAAAGTTATACAGGGTGTGTCAAAAAATTTTCGATTTTTTTTTGTTTTTTGCTCTATTGGTAAAGTTGACATGGAGAATTCATAAAGAATAAAAAAAAATAAAAAATCAAAAATTAAAAAGAAACTTGATAAATTTTTAAGTTTAATTAATATAACTTGTTTATTATTGTTGTTGTAAACTAATTTTTGTTTTTTTTTCTACGAAAATGTCTCCTGAGCTAAGGGATGACAGATTCCTTTTAAAACAAAAATATAAAACAATTTAAAAAACAGATAGAAGCCGCAATGCGTCTTTAAAATCATAATTTTTCAATATTTGACGTAAAAAATTTATTAAACCACCTACTATGATATATTATTTTAATCAGAAAAAACAAGCAATTTAATTACCTAATCATTTATAGGGTGTCCCTAATAAAAAAAAACATGTTTGGGTCATATGTCAAAAATGACAGCTCAAAAAAATTTTTGGCTACGCCACTGGATTCTACGGAAAAAGTGTCTGTATAATGTGCAATTAGTTTTCTCGTATCTGTAATAACAACAAAGCTACAGGACCTTTTCAAAAAGTGAAAAAATCAAGAATCACCCTGTATCTCTGAAACGCTTCGCGATAGCGATGATCTGTTTTTACCATAAATGTTTTCTCCAAAAAAGAGCTCGAGGATGGGGTATCGGATTTTTAATATCTCTTATGGTTTCCAAGTTTCCCATAAGGGACAACCAAAATGGGACACCCTGTATATATTTAAATTGGCTCAGCAATACGCCCTTAATTTTTATACCGCAATTATTATTATATAATTACCAATCAAACATTTTTATCTTCTTGTCTAAGCTTGCAATCCAATAGGTCACTATGTCGCTTGAGTAAATCCCCATTTAGCATCATAAGCTGCCCTACTATAACTGGCATAAACACATTTTTTTATCTATAGCCACCGCAGCTTTAAAAGCTCGGATTTATCTCTCGATCCGAGATGTATTTTCCCCTTCTTACATTAACTTCATTCGTATCCCAAATTCGACCCTCTCTAAAATATTGTTGTAATATCTGGGGAATGGAGTCCGCCACAACCCTCGCATTTTTAATTTCATTTAAATAGGAGTTTTTGCTTTGATAATAAATCATTTGTTTACAGAAAAGCTTCGATCTCTACGGTTTTAAATAGGTACTTCTTCGTCTTCTGCTCTTATCCAGTATAAATTATTAAATTGCAGCACCCAACAGAGAAAGTTGTGGTACCACATGTATAAGTCCGTTTAAGGTCCAACTAGACATTTACTAAACTTCCTTTTTTTTATCTTTGGACAAACCACGAAGGCTAAAAGCCTAAATACTAACGTACCGTGGATGTCTTAAGCGAGGTAAGAGGGAGTTTGTTGACACGGGACTTAAATACTTGAAGATTTGGGGGAAGGAAAGACCTCCGCGGGCAACAGGTTCCACATTCCAGATACTCTAGGGATAAAAGAACAAACAAAGTCCAGTTGGACCGTATAAGGATGGGCAAGAGAGGGAAGCCTTTCTGTAAGTGAAGGATTATTAATGAGACGGATGAATAGCTCTCCTTAGAATGGAATCAAAAATGCTTAGGGTTGTGGGGGACGCCATGCACCAGATATGAGAACAATATTCCAAGGGAGGTCGGATTTGGGACACATATAAAGTGTATAAATACTTTTTGGCTCGAAAAGAAAAATCCAAGCAGTTTTGAAGCTGCCGTGCTATAGATACAATGTGTTTATGCCATTTAAGGTTACTTTCAAATGTGCCGCCCACAAGATTGAAGGTGTCTTTGCTCTGTAAAACTTGGCCGCTCATAAGTAGAGGATGATTATTTGATGACTCTTTTCGCGACAAGGAACATGATTGTGTTTTGGAAGCATTGGACGAGATTTTTAGCGCCCAAATCCAATATTAAATTAAGCGAATGAATTCCTGCGAAAGAGGTATCTGCATCGCTCTGCGTTTGTTTTCCAAATAAGGTTTAGTGATGGGTTTAGAAACCTGAACACTGGAGTAAAGGGTTGAAAGTCGGGGAAACTATGAATTAGTTGTGGGCGAGGAAAGGTCGTTGATGTGAAGAAGAAACAATGTTGGTGCCAGAACTGAGCCCTGAGGCACTCCAGCATTTACTTGGTGAAAGCTTGAAGAATGGACGTCCACAATAACTGATTACGTCGATCAGATAGATAATTAGAGAGCCAAGTACAGAGTTTAGTTAAGAGACCATAGGAGGGAAGTTTATTAAGGAGTGCGTCATGCCAGACCTGGTCAAAAGCTTTGGATATATCAAGAGCAACGATCTGGGACTCACCTAGAAACTCAAGAGACTTATTCCAGCAGTGTGATAAGAAGGAAAGAAGATCTGCTGTAGATCTTTTGTGGCGAAATCCATTCTGCCTGTCATGCAATTTCACGTGCAGCTTTTCAGCTCTCCGGAAAGATAACTGTGTCGTAAGAAATTCGAAAGAGCCGACTTAAGATTGGTGCAAGTTCTGGAGCACATTTTTAAAACGATTGCTGGTATTCCAACCAGCCCAGACGATTTCTTGGTGTTAAGGGAAGAAACGAAACGCTTAATGTCTTTTACCTTAAAAATAATATCGGGCATTTTATGAGAAACTGGGATAACCGCTGGAATTGGATGATTTACGGGAGGGTCAAGGGTTGAATTGGCAGCAAATTGTTTAGCAAATAGTTCTGCCTTTCCTTTAGCGGTAGAAATAATTTCATCTTCCAAAGTTAGTGGTGGAAAAGAACCGGCACAAAAATTCTCACTTATGTTTTTCGCAAAGGACCACTCTGTTCGTCCTTTTATTCCCAAAGTTTTGCGGAGGTCTTCCCTTTTCCTTAAAATCTTTAAGCATTTAATAGTCCAATGAAAGGTTGCCTTAGGAGTACTATTTTTTAGAGGACGCAATTTTATCTTTTAGATATGAAAGGCGGGTCAAAGTAAAATAAATTTAAGTTTGTGGGGTCGCTACCCTTATATCCTGCGGCCGCCAGTTCAAAAAAGGGTACAAACGATTTTTATTATTTACATGATAAACTGTTGGTCACACGAAAATAATTATTTACATTACAAGATGCGAAAGTTTACTTTTTGGTGTGAGGTGACTAGGACCTCCGAACACTTGAAAGGCCTTTCGCATCGTGTAATGTATTATATTTTTCTGCTACTGTTCTATGTATCGCATAATTTAATAATCATTAACATCATGTTTTAATAGAAATATCAGAGATTTTGAAATTTTACCTGTTAAAAATTAATCCATAGCAACACATTTATTGTTGACATTGTCTGTCATCAGCACTTGTCAGATATTGAATTATTGTTAATTTAGTATAAATCCATTCCCATTTTAAAATGTTAAATGAATATGAAAATGGCATCCAAAAGGCAGCTGACCTTGCGTGTGCCTCACTTCTGCCAGACAAATCTAAAGAGAGGTACCATCAAACATATAAATCGTTTTCTGAATGGCTTGCTACAAAAAATGTGAAGCGGATTGACGAGAATGTGATGTTGGCGTATTTTCAAGAAAAATCCGAGTCTTTATCACCACCAACCCTCTGGTCTGTATATTCCATGCTCAAGTTAACAATTTCCGTAAACAAAAATCAAGATATTTCGGAGTTCAAGAAACTAGTTGCTTTTATTAAATGGAAAAACGATGGTTATGAGGTAAAAAAGTAAAAAATTTAAAAAAGAAGAAATTATAAAGTTTTTACTTAACACGCCTGATCAAAGTTACTTAGCAATGAAAGTAATAGCCATTATGGGAGTGGCTGGGGCATGCCGGACAGACGAAATATACAGAATGAAGCTAAGTGATGTAGAAATAAGAAATGACGTGGCTATAGTAAAAATAGTGGAGTCTAAAAATAAAGTTAAAAGAAACTTTGTAGTAACCAACGATGAAGGCTCAGTTCCTTATGTCAGATTTCTACAGGAATATATTAAGCTGAGACCAAGGAATGCTCTAGATGAGCGCTTATTGTATCGTTATGAAAGAGGTAAATGTGTTAATCTAGTAATTGGAAAGCACACTATTTCAAATGTACCTAAAGAAATTGCGAAGTTTTTGAAGCTTGAAGACATCAGTAGATACACCGGCCATTCTTTTAGAAGAACGTCAACTACGTTGCTTGCCAATGCTTCGGATGTCGATATTTTGAACTTAAAAAGGCATGGAGGTTGGAAGTCTTCTTCTGTTGCGAAGGGATATATTGCTGAATCCTATAGTATAAAGGTGAAAATTTCAAAGAAGATTTTACACGAAATTCCTACCAATATTTCCTCTAATGACGTCACAGTGAAAAATATAAATATTAACGTAGTTAAAGGTGATAACGATACCCCAACAACAAATTTAAAAACTGTTAATTCAAGTATTATTCCTCCAATTTCTTTTGCTAATTGCTCAAATTGCACAATTACTTTTAATGTCAATACCTAACCTAGATTTTTAAAATATTTTGTCATAAATTAGTTACTTTTTATAAATAAATCCTAATATTTCCCACAAGCATATTTTCTTTTTTTACTCTTACTTTTTGTCCAGGCGCTGAAAATATTACTTTCGTAGCTAGCAACGCTTAGCAACCAGGTAACACGAAGGTTCTCTTTCGTTATCATTCGCGTTGCTAGGACCTGAAAGTTTTCTTATTTATACAGTAGTAGAAAAAAAATAAAACATTTGTTGTTGCAACTTAAACTTTCTCTAGTTCTGAGTTTGTAATTTTTATTTTTAAGATTAAAAATAAAAAAAAATGTTAATGGAAATTAGGGCCACAAACATTTTTTTACTGTTATAATTTTTCTTCAATTTATTTTGGGAAAAATTGCCATTTCAGAATTTTTAAAGAATAACTTTAAAAAAATAATTTTTGGTTTTATAACTTTAAATCGTCCGATAACAATAGGAAAGATATAAACAAAAGTAGATATCAATCTCTAAAATTTGTCATCCTGTCAATAGTAAACACTTTAGTTTTCAGTGGGGTCGAGCAGGTTGAAATATATTTATTTAAAATTCAGTGGTTTGTTTTTTCAAAAATTGTTAGAACATGTCGATTTTTGTTTTTCGCCGTGATGTTTTTATAGTAAAATCATGTATACAGTGTAGCCCACAAATAAGCAATGACCATCAACTTTATATTTTTAAATCGAAACCCCCATTTTTTGTTACATTTTTGAATAATTTGTTGAATTCTAACTATATTTTGTCCAGCTCTATAACTAAGTCAACGGTTATCGAGAAATTTACTCATGAACATAAATGAAAAGCAAAAAAGTTAGGTTGATAGTCTTTGCTTATTTTGGACCACCCTGGATACATAATTTTAACACCAAAAAACTCAAAGTCCAAAATTAAAATAAACGTTTTTCTCAAAAACAAACTTCTTTTTTTTTTTTAACTTACTCCCCTTTAAAAATATTGTAAAAAATAGATGGTAAATTTCTTTATAACTGTTAACTTAGGGTAAAAAATATGGTACATAAAAAATAGTAACGGGTTGACAAATTTAATGAATTCATATCTACTTTTGTTTATAACTTTTTTATTTTTATCGGGCAATAAAAAAATATACAACCAAAATTATCTTTTAAATGGAATTCTATAAAAATGGTTAAATATTATTTTTTTGCAAAATAAATAGAAAGAAAGTTATCTTACGTTAGAAAATGCAAGGTTGTTAGAACAGCAACATATAAACGAGAAGACTGACAAATACTATTAACCGGTTAAAAATATTAAAATAAAAAGAATTATATATACATATTTTCATTTATCCAAGACTCATTGAAACAATATTGTTCCTAACACTTGCGCAGAGTACCTTTTTTAACAAGCTTTTATTAGCTTGGGTTGTATGTATGTATGTATGTATGTATGTATGTAACGGAATTTTTAAGCTTAATTTTCAACAACGTTCAGCAATTCGATTTCTTTGAAACTTTGCACACGTATCAAGGACCCATGACAATGCAATAATCTGCAAACAGTATCCCGTTATCCTGATTAGGATCGCCTGGATAAATAAATTCCTTTATAGATTTTCTGTAGGAGAGTAACAGAGAAAGAGCTAGTGCGCGATCTGCGCATGCGTGCAGTTTCGGACGTACTCTCAGCATAAGGCTGACAGAAACTTGTTCCGGAGTAGTTGCGTTCTAAAACCCCATGCAACAGTGAAGCTTTAAATGAAATGATTATATTACGAAATAGTTCGTGAAACATTTTAATATCACATGTCCGCAGAAAACTAATTTATATATCGAACTAAAAAATGAAAAATAAATAATAGTTTAAAAAAACTAAAAAAACACGCTTTTATATGCAACAGAACTAAAAATTAGAGAATAATTTTTCATTACAAAGAGTTTGTATTACAGTAATAAAAGGTCAAAGAATGAATCATAATTATATACCTCAAAATAGAATTATAATAAAATTTAAGATAATAACAGAATAATTCACTTGAGAATAAAAGCGTGGGGTGCTTAATATATTAAATGTTATAATTATTTCATTTGTAAATATCTATGAGGGAAAAGTTATGAAAAAATAGTAAAATGCACCCCACGCTTTTTACTCTGAAGTGAATTATTTTGTTATTATCTTAAACTTCATTATAATTCTATTTTGAGGTATATAATTATGATTCATTGTTTGACCTTTTATTACTGTAATACAAACTCTTTGTAATGAAAAATTATTTTCTAATTTTTAGTTCGGTTGCATATAAAAGCGGGTTTTTAGTTTTTTAAACTATTATTTATTGCATCTAAAAACTTATCCGAACGTCTATTCGCGTCGTTCGTCTAATTGCCTCTGCGTGCGGCAAAGTATCGTTTTGCGCACTTGTTGAAAAAATAACTTATATTGTTAATCGTATACTTTTACTTACCAATGGATGATCAGATAGGGGCTGACGCTTTTCAAGTTTCTTAACGTCATACAGTCCATTTTTCCAACAAAATAATACTTCATTCTTCTTAAAAATAATAAGCTTAAAATTGCGGGATATTTTAAAAAGTACCATTTTCCTGGCTGACTATATACACCAAATATCTTTTTTGGGTCTTTTTTGTTTTGTATTAGAACGTACGTCAAAAATAGAACCAGTGCTCCCGCCAAAATGTCCATATACATTTTTATACTGTTTTGTTCCAATGGCGCCGCACAAGATTCTAAAAATAAATATAATTAGTACTTAAAAACAAAAAAAAATGTATGAAAAAAAAGACAATTAAAAGGTAGTACTATTAGATTTATGTACTAGTGTAGATTGTCGTAACATTGCTTCGATACCAACGCAATTAATCCTAGGTTTACAAAACAGTCAAGAACACCTATACGTTTAACATTCGCACCTGGGGTAGAGGGGTCAGCTACTAACCCCACCATACTTTTTGCTATAAAATTTTGGATTTAATTTTTTTTTATTATTTATTTATTTATTTAATTTCTTTGGGTTACAAACAGAACTTATGACTTAAAACAGCAACCAATATTTACATTTTATATTAAGTTACAATTTAATCTATGAAAAAAAAATAATCAAAAATCGAAAAATATGAAAAATATACACGGATATTAAAATCACAATATTTTCATACAAATGTAGTTATGAGGAAATAACATTAAATAGTTAAGGTTAATGGTTGATAAACATTAATTTTTAAAGTTCTTTTAAATTTTAGAAAAGAATCAAAAAAATGTCAAAGTCTTTACAGAGAGACAAATACATTTCTATATCTAAGATTTCTTAAAGGGCACATCGAAGGTTACCAGTGACAACAGCTCTGGAGATTCAATTTTATTATTAATTATTTTGTGTAGAGTGAGCACGTCATTTATGGACCTTCGATGTTCCAAGGACACAATGCCATACCTGGTTCGCAACTCCAAGCAGTCACCATACACAATCTGGCTTTTATAGCCTAAGCATTTCAAAAAATTTGATCTGAACTGATTCAATGCGAGTTTTGTTTATGTTGTATAAGGGTTTTTAAATGACTTTTGCAAAATTTAGACGACTAAAAACATATGCGTTATAAAGCGATATACAAAAGTATAAAAAAAATCTAAAAGAATTTTTTTATACTTTCTATATGTAGGTACATCAAATAATAACTTGCTATCTCAGATAACGCCGAGATCCCTTGCCTTCCCCTCACGCTTTAAAACGCTTCCTTCAAGGTTATAATTAACATTTAATAAATTAAAGTTGCGGGTAAAACTATAGTAAGAACATTTTAAAAGCGCAAATTCGGTATCCTTTGAAAATAATACAAAAAAACATAAAAAAGGCCGCCTGCAATCGGACTATTTTATACAAAGGCGCCGCTATCCTTTACAGCGACGCGCCGATACACTATGGGATAGAAATCCATTATTTAGGCCAAAAAGCAACTTTGAAATTTTAGTGGCTCATGCCACTAAATGCCACACATTTTAAAGTAGATACTCCAAACTACATGTACGCAAAATTATAAAAGGATATGACGACTTCTATTGGGATAATAAGAAACTTTAAAATGTATTTTAAGTAAACATAAATATACAAAATTTAATCTACTTAGTTTATTATTAGCCTTGTTTACTAAAAAGGTAAAAGAAATTAAATAATAAGAGCTATTGTTGTGTTTCCGATGCAGTCTCGCGAAGTTTCGCTACTTTTGTCAAATATTTTTTACCTTTTTCTTTATCAGTTTTTGTACTTACAGTTGCCTTCCTACTTTTTTCTATTTCTGAGTGTAAGGACAGATACAAGATTTTTTATAATTTACAAGGTTTTCCATTTTAAAATTTAATATGTTAAGATATGGATTCTACAGAATCTACCCAACAAAACAGTGTTTTTATTTATTTTATACGTTAAAAAATAAAAAAGTTGGGAAGATATATCTCTATTACGCTTCTAAGAATAATTTAAAATTATTATTCAGATTTGGATGGTCATATTTCCGAAAGTAATTGAGATAGACATCAAATGTAGCATTTTTTTAAAGCATTTTAAAAGATTTTTTTATGGTGATATAATATTTAAGGTATTCCATTTTAAAAAATCATACCTATTGTCGTACCCTGTATATCATATGAGATAATAATCATCGGATTACTGATTAGAATACTACCGAATTAACCAAACAAGCTGACATTTTAGTTTATTTTGTACAATAAAAAATAATAATGTTAAGGGGGTGTAAATTTATAATAACATATAATAAGTTTTAGGTTCCCAAAAAGCATTTGTAATAATTTATAATATTTTTCCAGTAAAAAGCACCTCATTTTAAGTTAGATTGATAAGTTTCAGAATTTTGACCAAAAAAATTAATTTCTATCCCATTGTGCGATGACCAGCTGCATCAACCGGCATATCACAAAGAAATATAGCAAAGGCGGCCGCGAAGGCAAGCATGCCGATTTATTTGCTTTAAACTTTTTGTGATTTTTTTTTATTAAAGAGCACCGAATTTACATTTTAAACTGTTCCTTCTATAATTGAAAAACTCTTTGACAGATTAACAAATAAATGATTATCCTGACAATAAGCCATATAACTATTAAAATCATACTGTAGTTTAATGTCTTTAATTGTCTCTATTTGTTTATATATTTTAAGGTCATCTGCATAAAACAAATATTTTGTGTGCCTTAAACATTACTAAATGTCATTAATATAAATTTCAAACAAAAGTGGGCCCAAGTGGCTACCCTGGGGCACTCCCGAAGTTGCAATAAAAGCACTTGACCTACTTCCAGCCACTGAGACCATCTGTTATGTATCCGTCAAATACTACTTAAACCAATCCAGGATGATTCCATCCACCCCGACACCAGCCAGCTTATTCAACAATAACAGATGATCTATCTTATCGAACGCCTTACTAAAGTCGGTATAGATAGAGTCAACCTGGGATACGTCAATCCATACTTCTTTAAATAAATTCAGTATAAGAAATAAGATTAGTTTATATGAATCTATTAGAAAAAAAGCCGTGTTGATAAATACTAATTTGATTAATTACCAAAAAAAAAATGTTTGTAAATTGCTTTTTAAAGACCTACGAAATACGGAGAGCTTGCAAATAGGCCTATAATTTTTAATGTAACCCTTGTCACCTGATTTAAATAAAGGAAAAAGAAGTGTCTTTTTCCAACATTTTGGAAATAAACCAAGGGTCAGCAGTTGATTAAAGAGGAGTGTGAGCGGCAAAGCGAGAACATCAGCGCATCCTGCGACAAATAATGATGGAATGCCATCCGCACCAGCACCTTTTCTAGTGTTCAAGTTCTGAAAATCTTTTTCACTTCATAAGTAGTCAATTTGAGCCTACAAAAATTAGCACTACCTTCAACATATTGGGTGAGCGTAATATTTAAGATAGGTTGAAAAAACACTCTTAAAAAAATCAGCAAATAGATTAAAAATTAAGTCGTTATTATCAGTTGTTATCGTTTTTTAAAATTTTATACATGATCCTTTAGGGTATTCATGCATTCTTTTTAAAAAAATGTGCTCCAGAACTTGCACCAATCTTAACTAGACTCATTCGAATTTCTTACGACACAGGTATCTTTCCGGAGAGCTGAAAAGATGCACGTGTTCAACCTATTCCCAAGAAAGGATCTAAATCTCTTCCATCTAACTATAGACCAATTTCAATTCTCTCAGTTCTTTGTAAAGTAATGGAAAAATTAATTAATTCACAAATTCTTAAGTACTTAGAAAAACACAAAATTTCGCATGACAGGCAGTATGGATTTCACCACAAAAGATCTACAGCAGATCTTCTTTCCTTCGTATCACACTGTTGGAATAAGTCTCTTGAGTTTTTAGTTGAGTCCTAGATCGTTGCTCTTGATATATCCAAAGCTTTTGACCAGGTCTGGCATGCCGCACTTCTTAATAAACTTTCCTCCTATATCTTTCAACTAAACTCTGTACTTGGCTGTCTAGTTATCTATCTGATCGACGTATATCAGTTATTGTGGACGGCCATTCTTCAAGCTTTACCCAAGTAAATGCTGGAGTCCCTCAGGGCTCAGTTTTGGCACCAATATTGTTTCTTCTTCACATCAACGACCTTCTCTCGTCCCCAACTAATTCCATTCATAGTTTCGCCGACGATAGTACCCTTCACTCCAGTTTTCAGGTTCCTAAACCCATCACTAAACCTGACTTGGAAAACAAACGCAGAGCGATGCAGATATCCCTTTCGCAGAATCTTAATTTAATATTGGATTGGGGCGCCAAAAATCTCGTCCATTTTAATGCATCCAAAACACAATCATATTCCTTGTCGCGAAAAGAGTCATCAAATACTCATTCTCTACTTATGAGCGGCCAAGTTTTACAGAGCAAAGACACCTTCATGCATCAAGCGGCATATCATAAAAAAGAGTTAGCAATGGCGGCCGCGAAGACAAGCATGCCGATTTATTTGCTTTAAATTTTTTGTGACTTTTTTTCTTATCGAAGACCACCGAATTTACATTTTAAAACTGTTCCTTCTATACCAAATTTGCGCTGTTAAACTGTTCTTACTATACTCAAAGTTTAAGCATAAATATAAAAGAAGTACCTGATTAGGTGTTCCAAAAAAATCCTGTTTTTTGTCACTTAAACTACAAACTGATTTTAGCCGGCACTACACTTTACTAACATAAATTGTTTTTAAAGCTTATACATTTTTCTATTTACATTAAAACAACATATTATCAGCTTATCATGAGAGTTTTTATTATCATTTTACTTGTATGTATAATGTCGACTAAAGTGCAACATACCTATGAAAATAATCTGTTTTAAAGCAAATGTAATACATTAATTATTTTATTTATTTTTTTGTGAAAGATAATTAAGTTAATTTTATACAAAATGATAATAAGTTGGATGAGGACTAGATTTTTTGAAAATGTTGCCTATATTTTATCACTTTTCGACACTGTGTTTACCAGCGATAACGCAGCAAAATCTTAAGTCATCAAATTAGTTATAGGTTAATATTTTGGTAATCTAAATAGCCATGATTTATGGGAGTATTGTATTCAGTAATCATATAAAGTTTTTAGAAGGAATGTTCAAAATATACAGGGTGGGCAAAAAAGGGACGTCTAAAATTTTAGAACTTGTTATTAAGGATAATAATGACTAATGGCAAAAAAGTGTGTAAATTATTTTCAGTTTTCAGGTCTAAAAACAGGTGTAGTGCAGGAAGGGAAAAAAAAGCGCATTTACCATTTTAGCAAAATTGAAAATACTTAACTATTAAAAGTCTAAGTAAAAAGTCTTAATATCTTAAATTACGTAAATTTTATACACCAAATCAATCCTTCTATCTTTTAATACAGGAAATGTATCCATTATATACTCATAAAATGGTTAAGTTTTTATCAGTTCCTGTAGAAGCTCCTTTTGAATTGAAATGTTGGCCAAAGATAAAAGTCTATCTTGGGATATAGTGTTTCTTAAGAAAGTTTTTAAACGCTTAAGAAAATAAAAACTCTGTTCCACTGACACGCTTGTCGATGATATCGTTAAAATTAGCGAAAAAAGTTTATACGCCTCGGTAAAAATGTCTTTATTTGCGTCAACTTGTTTCACTAACTGCTGCAATGAAATATTTCTATAACTTTATCAGCAAATACTAGGTCAAGTTTATTTTTGAGCCTCTAATTTTTTGGAAATGATTCGGCATATATCTCCAATAAATTTTGAAAAGAATCAGTGGAAAAAGTTTGGTTATACTCGCCAAACAAAATCACTGTCGCTAATAATACTCAAGCGAAAACAATCGAAATAATACGTAAAAACCTACGGAACGACCAAAACCTATACTATCGCTAGCGGCTAGCGATTTACCAAGCAATACACCTGGTACTCCCACCCTCGATTCTGGCCACCGGCAAGTATAGCGTTGTCATGGCAACAGAGCGTCAAAGAGTAAACAAAACCCCGCATGAGGTGTATACTTCGGTCCGTTTTATATTTGCAATACATTTGTCGCGTTGCCGCAAGAAAAGGAAAGCGACTCGCGCCAGCAGTTAATTTATATGCTAGAATTTTCTTGGCGAATTTTACAAATAAGGAATAGAAATGAGAAAAATGAATTGAATAATAGTAATATGTTTTTTATGTTTTATTATTTATTTTTGGTGAAGTGGCACTTCACTTACTACACCTGAATATCCGTCACTGTTTTCTAATAATACCTTGGAGATTCGTTGGTCGATTTTTTGAAATTTAGCAGTGTTGTTCAATGTGATAAGTAGCTACTTTAGCACTAACTAGATGACAATTATAAATTTCAGCGGTGGCGCTAGGGGCAATCTCACACAATTATCTTTATTTAATAATAAATACTTTCTTTGATTTTGCTTTTTTAAGAACAAGTTTCCTTTGCTAAAATACTCGAAGCATTTCAGTCTGTTGTATAATTGAATCGTTTATTTCAGAAAGCCCATATCGACCAAAATTTTAGAAATTGACTTTTGGGTAAAATTGAATTGTATAGGGGTAAACACATCGTTTACTGCAGAAATCCCCTATCTATGCACATTAAAAACGTCTGTCGGGCGGCTTCAAAACTGTTTTTTATCACAAAAATTGTTTTTGTTGAAACTGTGTAGTTTTTATTAGTTTACTCAAAATTTAATATTCTAGAGATAGGGGGTTTCTGAAATAAACGATTCAATTATTATCAAATCCGTGTTGACAGATTTTTGATTTATGACATTCTGTTTTTTTAAGGTATGATCTGTGTTCTTTGATGCGCTTAGCTAATGGTCTACTATAGGTTTAAACTATATAACACTTATTACATTCACAAGGTATTTTCATTTAAGTTGTATGGTTTTGTTTTTGAGATCTGATGGTGTTTTGTGTTTTAAAGATTGTGCGAATATTAAATTTTTTTCCTATTCGTAGAATTTTATTTGACAGTCCGGGTATGTGCACTAAAAATAGATTTGTAATAGTATTTTAGCAAAAAAAAAGTTGTTTTTAAAAACGCAAAATCAAAGAAAGTGCATATATATTACTAAATAAAGATTATTATGTAGCCTTACTTTCAGTTAATTTAAATAATACCTGGTTATGATTGCTTAATACTGAGGTATCTTTAGGAAAACTAAAAATCAACTACCTCTTTTCATTAAATCCATGTAATCTTAAACACCGCTTAATTTCAACTTTTGCTACTTCAAAGGGATAATTAATATTATATATTATTCCACTAACTCTCTCATTTTTACACGCAAATTTTGTCGTTCTCTTTTCTCCTCTATATTTTTTTACAAAATAGAAAAAGCTAAATAGATTTTATTTAACCAAAAAATACATAATTAAAATCCGGAAATTAAATGGTCTTGGACTGATCAAAAATTTGAGTGAATATGTCAAATAAATGAAACATATTAAATAAAAAAAAGGACACATATATTTTAAGAAATAACTCTGTTGGGAACCGTGAGTGGAGGAACTATATTGGACAATTCTTCAGAGCAGAAGCCATGGAAGTACCTATAAAAAGCGATAAATCCCCACAGCCCAACAATGGGCAAGAGAGGGAGGCCTTTCTGTAAGTGAAGGATTATTAATGAGACGAATAGCTATTCTTTAAATGGAATCAAGAATGCTTAGGGTTGTGGGAGACGCCATGCCCCAGATATGGGAACAATATTCCAAGGGAGGTCGGATTTGGGACACATATAAAGTGTATAAATTAGAAGCGAAAAAATACTTTTTGGCTCGAAAAAGAAATCCAAACTTTTTTAAAGCTGCCGTCGCTATAGATACAATGTGTTTTTGCCAGTTAAGGTTACTTTCAAATGTGACGCCCACAAGATGGAAGGTGTCTTTGCTCTGTAAAACTTGGCCGCTCATAAATAGAGGATGAGTGTTTGATGACTCTCTTCGCGACAAGGAACATGATTGTGTTTTGGATGCATTAAAATGGACGAGATTTTTGGCGCCCCAATCCAATATTAAATTAAGATCCTGCGAAAGAGATATCTGCATCGCTCTGCGTTTGTTTTCCAAGTCAGGTTTAGTGATGGGTTTAGGAACCTAAAATCTGGAGTGAAGGGTACTATCGTCGGCGAAACTATGAATGGAATTAGTTGTGGACGAGAGAAGGTCGTTGATGTGAAAAAAACAATGTTGGTGCCAGAACTGAGCCCTGAGGGACTCCAGCATTTACTTGGTGAGAGCTTGAAGAATGGCCGTCCACAATAACTGATATACGACGATCAGATAGATAACTAGAGAGCCAAGTACAGAGTTTAGTTGAAAGACTATAGGAGGAAAGTTTATTAAGAAGTGCGGCATGCCAGACCTGGTCAAAAGCTTTGGATATATCAAAAGCAACGATCTGGGACTCACCTAGAAACTCAAGAGACTTATTCCAACAGTGTGATACGAAGGAAAGAAGATCGGATATAGGTTTTTTAAAAAATACGTCATTTATATTTCTCCCAGGTTTTGTAGAAACGGAATTTTTTTATTTTTCGCTCCCTGTATGAACTTTTTTGTATTTTATGATGTATGTGCCCTTAAATTTGCTTAACAACATTTTGCAACACCCTGTATACACATACCTAATCGTACAACTTATCAACTCGTATAATACATAAAGAGCAACAGCTCCTAATTCGATAATCTAATCAAATCAGCTTCCTTATTTAAATTTAAAAATTAAGCTTGGTCAATTAACTTATTAAAAAATTAAATAATTTACCGTACATTATAATTCTCAGTAGTGACCAAATTTTCATATCGATAAAGTAATAAAAAAAGCTCAAATTTAAATCTTGCAAAAAAACGTTTTTTAAATTCTATAATTTTTTTAATACGCATGTTTTAAGTTAAAATTTAAATTAGAAACACATATTTTTGTTTGTTGGTTAATTATGGATCTAGACGAAATTTTGGCAAACATTGGAGAATTTGGAAAATATCAAAAATTAGTGCTATGGTTTATTTTGTTGCCAGCGGTTTTTCCGTGTGGTTTTCATGCTTACAATCAACTTTTTATGGCCACTGTACCAGAACACTGGTGCAAGTTGCCAAAAGTGCGGGATGTTGATGAATATTTGGTAAAAAATTATAGGTAAGTTTACTCAACTTTATTATTTATAACAAAACACAGAGTGTTTTAAAAATTAATCACGAAACTTAACAAAGTGAGGGTAGAGCTTCATATAATTTTTTTTTTTTAATGTCATTCGTTTTCGAGTTACAAGCCGTCAAAGTTCAATTTTTATTTTGGTTTTTTTCGCCATATTGCATTTATTTTTTAACCAATCCAGTTGATAATTGGCACACTAATCAAGCTTTGCAGAGTCTAAAATTTTAAGACAAACGTAATTTTTTAAATACCGCCAGAGGGCACTTTACCAAAAACTTAAAATTTATTTACATCATAACTTTTTAATTTTGACAGATATCGCAAAGCTGGGGCGCCATTTTATAGACAATCAAAAACTTAAAAATATGGTACTCTTCATTAAAGTCGATAAACCTCACAGTTTAGGCACCAATAGACATCAAAGTTTTTATTAATTTCAATCAAAGTACCTACATACATGCAGGGTGTCCAGTAACTCAACCGCCAAACTTAACCAAACGATTCTACAACAAAAAATAAAAATAAAACATATATGACCATATGTCCTAAACGTCTTAGTTTAGTTTAAATTTTAAAAAATCCTTTTTTTTAGGTTAATAGTACTGTCAACATGATTTGCAATAACTCTAAATTATGGGTACAAGCACTATTTAAATATGGCCGGTATTAATAATTCCCGAGCTTATCCATCATCAGACTTAAAATTTAATCTATTTCTATATTTACCACATTCCTCCTTCTTTTTGCACACAATTCTTAATGTAAAGCTAAAGTGTCACACAACCTTTGGTTTTAACCTTTTAAAACCCCGTTTTTTTTACGTATTTTACATTATTTTTGTATTAAAATGCATAGTTTTACTTTGATAATGCCGCAACCATACATACACATGAGGATTTATGGGACACTGGGATTGAAATGATTTAAAATAAAGCAATGCAATTTACTGCAAAAATATTGTAAAATACGTAAAAACAGGGTTTTAAAAGGTAAAAATCAAATATTGTCTACCACTTTAGCTTTTAATCAAATCACCCCATAATGGTTAAAAAGGAGTTGTAAAAAGTCTATTTGATAGAATTAAAGTCATTTGTTCTAATCAAAATATAAACAATAAAAGAGATTATTTAAAAGATATTTTAATTCAAAGTAATTATCCTCTTGATTTAATAAATAATTGTTTTCTTAAATTTGAAAATCCAAATATAAGACAAAATCAAAATAGACCTATTACAAATTTATTTTTACCATACATTCCCGGACTATCAAATAAAATTCAACCAATAGGAAATAAATTTATTATTCGCACAATCTTTAAAACACAAAACACTATCAGATCTCAATTAACAAAAACAAAACCATACAACTTAAATGAAAATACAAAAAATGTCATTTATAAAATACCTTGCGAATGCAATAAGTTTTATATAGGTGAAACTTGTAGACCATTAGCCAAACGCATAAAAGAACACAGATCATACATTAAAAACACAGAATTTCATAAATCAAAAATCTGCCAACACGCATTTGATAGTAATCATAGAATAAACTGGGATGCTTCGAGTATTTTAGCAAAGGAAACTTGTTCTAAAAAACGCAAAATCAAAGAAAGTGCGTATTTATTATTAAATAAAGATAATTGTGTAGCATCAATTTCAGTTAATTTAAATAACACTTGGTTGCCTTTGCTTGATACTGAAGTATCTTCAGGAAAAATAAAAATGAACTAACTTATTACCTTTTTTGTCTTACAAATAATAAATACACCAGTTACTAATGTCACTCATGACACATATGTCAAACTATTTTCAGTTTGAGATACAAAAATAATCTAAATTTTAATCATTTTTAATTTAAATATTAGTTACTATTTTATTTTTATTTTTTAACTTAATTTTTTATCTTGACAACGGTGGCAGACTTGCCACCGAAACGTCGTTTTTTAATTAGAATTTTTGGGTTTTTGGGGGTTTTTCTTTTATTTTGTTTCAGGCGACCGGCCAGTTCATAGGGGTCAATAGGGCTGAACAGGGTCAGCTCGTATACCCCGGGACCAGGACCGAAGTGGTCCCATTCTTTCCAGGCGTGTACTCAACAAGAAGACCATCCAATAAATGAATCCGCCTAACCAATATAGAGCATATCTCCAATTTAAATCAAGAATTGTGTTAAAAAAGAAGGAGAAATATAGTGAAAGTAGGATTAGTTTAAATTTCATCTTTGATGGTGGATGTCTCGAGATTGAAACGTTTCCCCAAAAAAATATTTTAGATTCGTGATTAGCGCCTCAAAAACCACCATATACTAAAATTTTGCAGCAGGTTTCTGGAAAATTACCAATATTTTTAATATAAACTAAATTAGTTAAATTCGATTTAAAATAAATGAGCCAATTTGCTTTTCCATCAGATTTCTATAACACGTGTATTTCATTTTAGTTTCCTGCTTCCTTGAAACAAATCGAAATGCACCAAGTGCTTGCAGGAAAGCAGGAGCATTAAAGACACATGCATTTTTTATCCTATCGTTTTATTTTCCTTTGTGAATTTAGTTTTACCAGGTACATTTCCTTTTAATTAAAGTAAGGATATTAAAATTCCTTTCTAAGGATTTTTGAATAAAACAAGAAATTTAGGTGAAAGGTTAATTAATAGTTATTTACATTACAAGATGCGAAAGTTTACTTTTTGGTGTGAGGTGGTTTTTAAATGGCCGAGGCGAAGCCGAACACTTGAAAGGCCTTTCGCATCGTGTAATGTATTATATTTTTTCTGCTACTGTTCTATGTATCGCATAATTTAATATTAATTAACATCATGTTTTAATAGAAATATCAGAGATTTTGAAATTTTACCTGTTAAAAATTAATCCATAGCAACACATTTATTGTTGACATTGTCATCAGCACTTGTCAGATATTGAATTATTGTTAATTTAGTATAAATCCATTCTCATTTTAAAATGTTAAATGAATATGAAAATGGCATCCAAAAGGCAGCTGACCTTGCGTGTGCCTCACTTCTGCCAGACAAATCTAAAGAGAGGTACCATCAAACATATAAATCGTTTTCTGAATGGCTTGCTACAAAAATGTTGGGCGGATTGACGAGAATGTGATGTTGGCGTATTTTCAAAAAAATCCGAGTCTTTATCACCACCAACCCTCTGGTCTGTATATTCCATGCTCAAGTTAACAATTTCCGTAAACAAAAATCAAGATATTTCGGAGTTTAAGAAATTAGTTGCTTTTATTAAAAGGAAAAAACGATGGTTATGAGGCAAAAAGTCAAAAATTTTTAAAAAAGAAGAAATCATAAAGTTTTTACTCAACGCGCCTGATCAAAGTTGCTTAGCAATGAAAGTAATAGCCAATATGGGAATGGCTGGGGCATGCCGGACAGACGAAATATACAGAATGAAGCTAAGTGATGTAGAAATAAGAAATGACGTGGCTATAGTAAAAATAGTGGAGTCTAAAAATAAAGTTAAAAGAAACTTTGTAGTAACCAACGATGAAGGCTCAGTTCCTTATGTCAGATTTCTACAGGAATATATTAAGCTGAGACCAAGGAATGCTCTAGATGAGCGCTTATTGTATCGTTAGGAAAGAGGTAAATGTGTTAATCAAGTAATTGGAAAGCACACTATTTCAAATGTACCTAAAGAAATTGCGAGGTTTTTGAAGCTTGAAGACATCAGTAGATACACTGGCCAATCTTTTAGAAGAACGTCAACTACGTTCCTTGCCAATGCTTCGGATGTCGATATTTTGGATGTCGATATTTTGGACTTAAAAAGGCATGGAGGTTGGAAGTCTTCTTCTGTTGCGGAGGGATATATTGCTGAATCCTATAGTAATAAGGTGGAAATTTCAAAGAAGATTCTACACGAAATTCCTACCAATATTTCCTCTAATGAAGTAGCAGTGAAAAATATGAATATTAACGTAGTTAAAAGGTGATAACGATACCCCAACAACATATTTAAAAACTGTTAATTCAAGTATTATTCCTCCAATTTCTTTTGCTAATTGCTCAAATTGCACAATTACATTTAATGTCAATACCGAACCTAGTTTTTTAAAATATTTTGTCACTTTTTATAAATAAATCCTAATATTTCCCACAAGCATATTTTCTTTTTTTTACTCTTACTTTTTTGTCCAGGCGCTGAAAATATTACTTTCGTAGCTAGCAACGCTTAGCAACCAAGTAACACGAAGGTTCTCTTTCGTTATCATTCGCGTTGCTAGGACCACAAAGTTTTCTTATTTATACAGTAGTAGAGAAACTACTTTTTGGGATAACAACAATTTCAGCCACACGACATAGTGCTAACAAGATACTAACAACTTCTTCAAATGCAAATAGGTCGTGCATGGGCCAATAATGAAATGGACTTCATCGACGCCATATATGGAAGCAGCGCTTCAACCCAGCCTCTCAATGAAAAATGTTTCGGGTGTCAGACTGGGCGAACGCTTCTGTTTTTGTCGGAAAAGTTTACCACAATGTTTATTATAAAATTTTTAAACATTGTGCTTAAAATTGTATGGGTTATAGTTATGAAACCATATGGCTCAAGCACATATTTTGATTATCGGACAAGGCATGGTTTCATGACATTACGATTTTTAGAACAATATTTAAAAATTGCATGTAAAATATTGTGGTGAACTTGTTCAACTAAAAATGTGACGCGTTCGCCCAGTACGACACCCGAAACATTTTACATGGACAGGCTAGGTTATAGTGCCGCTTCTGTATATGGCGATATTATTATTCGTGGTAGATTCGTTAAAAGAAACCCCTAAAAAGGTTTTAAAAGTGTTCCTATCATGAAGTCCATCTCATTATAGGCCCAGGAGCTAATACATTAAATGAAAATGTTCTCAACTAAAAATATAATTTAGCAGTATTAAAAAAAATACAAGGTTCAGAAGAAGACTCTTTGTTTGACCTCCGGACAGTGCGGACGTGCGTAGAGGACTACAAAGTTCTTCCCGGAGTGGCGGCTAGAGGTGTCGTACGAACGTTTTTTACCTTCGGGGATCAGGAAAGATTCACGCTAAATTGACAGCATCTTTCTTCTGGATCTAAGCGCTGTGAGCGAAGATTCCTATAAGCTGATGGTATCCCTGTTTGGTGGTGAACACGAGGTATTTCTCAAATGGCGGGAAATAGATGGGCGTGCCATGGGAACTGTCAGTAGTGAAAGTGAAGGTTATACGTAACACCAGTAGCAGATCTTGGTTTGACAGCCGACAATTTATGCCGTTGCATCGATTGTTGAATTATTTGTTTTCTTTTTGGAATTTCTGGGAGCTACAGGCTCGATTATCCAGGTTTCCCGCCGACGAAGCCCTGGGAAGCATAGTTCGGAAGGGGGGAGAGTGGTGGATTGGACCACGAAGGGACCAAAACCAAGAAAAAAAAACTAAGAAATATACCAATCCCTGATTAAATAAAGAATGCATGCCTTTTGTTGCAGGCAAATAAATATTGGATTTTTGAAGGCAATGACCTTCAACGTACATATTCATACTTTTCAAACCATATTATTAACATTGGTATTTAACTAACATTCAGACAATTTTTTTGATCTGTTTTATTTATAATGGCGGCTAAACAACATTATTTTGTTTTTTTACATAATTTAAAGGAAATGGCCTTTTCCTAACATTTCCTCTTATTGATACAAATCATGCAAATAAAAATTAAGTCAAACAAAATGTTTATTATGTATTTTTGAGAGAAATAAAAATAAAACAATGATGGTAAAATTAGCTAAGTTAATTTGCGACGATTTCAGAGCCGAAGGTGATAAATTCAAATTTCCCGCTTAGCCGAAATACAAGATTTGACAATTTGCCAGATGAGGCAAACCTTGCCTTTGTTTTGGCCGCTTTGTGCAATTGTTTTCTACGTGGTTTTCTTGCTTTTAGTTTCTCTTTTTAAAGAAAAGAGTTTTTAGTCAGACATAGTCAAGTGTATTCATTACCTAATTAGTGTGTGTTGTGTAATTAGTTGGTGATGGCTAGTCAAGAAGGCGGGTTATTCAAGTAGACTGTTAGGAGCTGTAAACATTTTGTTTAAAACCTTTTTAAATTTGTAGTTACCTAAAAAATTATATGAAATCAGGGGAGTTGCCTTATTAAAAGTTTTAAAGACGTGTTATATAAAAAAAAATTATTATATATTTAATAGTTTTTTGAGGGTGGCCCACCATATTCGACACGGTCTGTAGCTGGATAACCATGGGGTTTTTAAAAAAGTAAATACTGGAACATATACAGGTCGGATAAGACCACAGTATAAAATTATTTTAGTCTATACAGGGTGTCTCAAAAAAGTGTGACGTATCAAAGTTATATTTTTTAAATGGAACACCCTATATTTTATGACGGTTTTAGATTCTACTTTAAAAAATAACTCAAGTTTGTTTATAGTACTAAGTGTCTAATTTTATTCGTTTTTGTGATATTTGATTTTTTGAAAAATGCAGAGGTAAAATTAAATTGATTTTACTTTAACACTTTAACACTTTAAACTTTTAAAATGTGTAACAAGATTAGAAAAAGTCTGCCATATCATACGTAGGTCAAATCAAGATCAAATATTGTACAGGGTGATCAAAAAATAATTTCAATTTTTCAGAAAATCAAATAGCCATATCTCTCTTATTTTAAATGGAACACCCTGTATTTTTTTACGTCACATGATGACAAATAAAATACTCTTTCAAATGGTGTATAGGTTGCCTATACCTATCTTTTGTGCTTTTTAGTAAAATCTGTTTTTACAAATTTTTAGTCCAAATGTTTATTTAAATTAAAGTTGGCTGTGACATAGCAGCCATTAATATTTTTCTTAAGAAAATAACAACGACCATTTATTGATTACTAGTGTTTTAGTCAGTTTAAAAGAAATTTCAATGATTTTAAATAAAACCCTTCTTCTACAACAACAAGATGATATAATACTGGTAGGATGTGAAAAAATGGTTTACTTTAGTCTAGAGTTAATCCTGAAAAATATTCCAGGAGAAACCATCTGATAACCTTAATAGTTGCTTTAAAAAATTTGACACAGTGATTATGGATAATGGAAGAAACGAGTTATAGGTCACAGAATGTCGTCATAACTGACCAGAGGCGTTATTAGGATTGTTTAAAAACACAAGTTTTATCATTACCACATTCAGCTGAAATAAGTGTTATTGGAAGTAGCATTATAAGCAACTAATGAATTTTTTTTCTGTGAATTTTAAAAATAGTGGCAGATAATACAAAATCTTTTAATTTTGTGCTTTTTTCCAACAAATTTACATTTTGCAATAACGGCTTAGTAAATAGGCATAGCTATATCACAGCCTACTTACATTTAAATAGACATTTGGAATAAAAATATGTTAAAACGGAATTTACTTAAAAAGTATAAAAGATAGGTATAGGCAACCTATACACCATTTGAAAGAGCATTTGGTTTGTCATCATGTGGTGTAAAAAATACAGGGTGTTCCATTTAAAATAAGAGAGATATTGCTATTTGACTTTCTAAAAAATTGAAATTATTTTTGATCACCCTGTATAATCTATGATCTCGATATGACCTACGTATGATGAGGCAGACTTTTCCTAATCTTGTAACAAATTTTAAAGTTTAAGGAGTTTATATTGTTAAAATAAAATTAATTTAATTGCACCTCTGCATTTTGAAAAAAAATCAAATATCACAAAAACGAATAAAATTAGACACTTGGTACTGTTAACAAACTTAAATTATTTTTTATGTAGAATCTAAAAACCGTCATAAAATATAGGGTGTTCCATTTAAAAAAATATAACTTTGATACGTCACACTTTTTGAGACATCCTGTATAGAGTAAAAATAATTTTATACTGTGGCCTTATCCGACCTGTATATGTTTCAGTATTTACTTTTAAAAACCCCATGGTTATCCAGCTACAGACCGTGTCGAATATGGTGGGCCACCCTTCAAAGTATCAGGACATTTCCTACCAATATCTGTCCCCTTGCAATATAACTTGCAATAAAATTGACTAATACCTCGCGTATTTTATGTTATCATATCAAATACCTAATTTTAATCGAAACTGAAACAAATTAACCCATTTTGCTGTGCCATCAGATTTCCATAATGAAACGTGTTTTCTATTCCAGCATACCGATCGACATATCCCGACAACAAATCGAAATTCAGTCAATGTTTGATGTACGATCGGGACATCGATACCATAAATTTGAACGACGCAAATTTCGACCGATTGCAAACAAGCAGGAGAATTCCGTGCAGAAATGGTTGGACATATAAAACGAATGATATCAAAAATTCGGTTGTTAGTGAGGTATGAAAATTCATTTATGAGGGTATTTTTCCGTTGAAATTTGATATTAAAAAATGAATTATGGATTATTCTGAGATTTATGAGGTTAACGAAGTAAGTTTTGGTTGTAATTTATTATTAAGATTTGGAAAAACGAGTTTCTACGTAATTTGTTTTAATAAATAGCATAAAGCGAGAGTGGTTTCTTACTTTCACGAATGCTATTTCGGTAAAACAGATTAGTTAAGAAACAAGAATTCCAATTTTCCACAGGAAAAATTAGGTGCACGGGGATATTTGGTAAGATTATTTTCTGGGTTAAATAAACATTTTATTTTTATTTTTATCTTTCAGGACTTAAAAACTTGAAGATTCGGTGGAAAGGAAAGACCTCCGCGGGCAGCCAGGTTCCACAGCCTAGAAACTCTAGGGATAAAGAACGAACGAAATGGGAAGTTCCGGGGCCTGTCCAATTGGACCCGTATGGGGATGCATACGTGCGGCACCACGAGTTTCTCTGTTAGGAGCTGCCAGAGGAGGGACTATACTGGATAATTCGTCGGAGCAGAGGCACGTAAAAAGCATCTATAGAAGAGCGATAGATCTCCCACAGCTCGACAATGGGCAAGAGAAGGAAGTCTTTGAGTAAGTAAAGGATCATTAATAAGACGAACAGCCCTTCTTTGAATGGCATCAAGAATGCTGAGGGTTGTAGGGAATGCCATTTCCCAGACATGAGAACAATATTCTAGAGAGGGTCGAATTTGGGACACATACAAAGTGTATAAATTGGAAGGAGAAAAATACTTTTTGGCTCGGAAAAGAAATCCAAGCTTTTTGAAGCCGCGGTGGCTATAGATACAATGTGTTTATGCCAGTTAAGGTTATTCTCAAATGTGACGCCCACAAGGTTAAATGTGTCCCCGCTCTGCAAAACCTGGCCACTCATAAGCAAAGGGTGAGTGTTTGATGATTTTTTCGCGACAAGGAACACGATTGTGTTTTGGATGCATTAAATTGAACGAGATTTTTGGCGCCCCAATCAATATCAAATTGAGATCCTGTGAAAGAGATATCTGCATCGCCCTGCGTTTGCTTTCCAAGTCGGGTTGAGAGATTGGTTTGGGAACCTGAAAAAGTGGAGTGAAGGGTACTATCGTCAGCATAACTATGAATGGGATTGGTTGTGGAAGAAGAAGGTCGTTGATGTGAAGAAGAAACAAAGTTGGTGCTAGTACTGAACCTGAGGCACTCCAGCATTAATTTCGTGAAAGCTTGAAGAGTGGCCATCAACAATGACACTGTATCTTGTTCAAAAAAATTTTTAGGAACGAAGTTGGCCAACATTTGCAGATACAAGTGTTTCGCGTCCACACTAGTTTTAAAGCGCGTACAAACCTGCCGAAGTTTTCCATATTAAAGGGGAAAACAACAGACTTGCCGATTCCTTGGATGAAAACACCCACCGATGTTGCCATGGCGTTTGCAATAAGTCGGCCGACCGATGTGCAACATTCAAGATACAGTCGGCCAACAAATGTTTTTGCCGATTGTATTCAGAGTGTGTACGTGGCTTAATAATAACCAAGATACCCTGCAATTATAATCCAAACACCCCATACAATAAGTTAACTTCACAGTACACCAATATAATTTTTAGTGGGATTTAGTCTGTTCAAATGATTTCGCCTCAACACTAGCACTAGTACTTTTTGGTACGAGTGGACTCATAGGAAACTACATTTTTGGATATGTTCAAGATGGCTTAGGACGAAAACCGGCATATTTTATATATTTGCTTATACAATGCATTTTTGGAGTTGCAACTGCCCTAGCAAATAATTTTGTTGTGTGGGTCTTATTAAGGATTGGAGTGGGCTTCACTGTACCTGCCATTTTGGGTACTCCATATGTTCTTGGTTAGTTAGAGTTTATTTTATTATTTTTTGTAATTTGGTTTATCAGAATGTAATAGCTTTTTAAACAGAGCTTTTGCGTTTCTTTGCTTCTTGCCTAATTAGCAGGTTGGGCGAATGGTGCGGTGCTCGCCCAACCGCGCCCGCCACATTAAACAAATTCAATCAAATCGAGGCAAATTTGTTAAATATAATCTGCATTTATATTTTTTAGCTAATCGCTAACTTCAAGTTTGTTGCAAGGATCTTTAATAGGGCCCTAAAATAATGCAAATATGCTTTTATTTAAGGCAAATATACTATAAATAATAAAATGCGTAGAAAATTTCCCTATTTACTTTGTAAAATTTTTGTTTCAAATTTTTATGAAAGTGTAGAGCAGATAACTTAAAATTAAAAAATAAATAAATAAAAATTTGAATGGGAGGCCATGACATGGTATTTAGACATAACTTTTCTTTATATTTTAAGAAATAAGGGTACCATAGAACGATTAATAAAACTAACTACTGCTTATAGAGTTTGAGACCATGGACCAACTTTCATAAAAATATTTTCTTTTTGACAAATTGAAAATAAAAAAGTTTACCATTTCTTTGCACACTTAATGAACCACACTGTATATTTTTAATATGTCTTTTAGCAATTGAATTAGTTGGCCCCAAGGATAGAACCACTGTTACTATTTTAATAAATATAGCCTACTCTTTGTCACTTACTAGCTTAGCTGTGGTGGTGTGGGCGATAAGGAGTTGGAGGTAAGTGAAATAAATATTGATATTACAGTAGGGTAGGGCGGGGCTAGTTGAGCAATTTTTCACTTGATCGGTTATAGCTCCTCAAAAATAAGTCTTAATGGCTTATAACGCATACTGATGGATTAGCAATTTATTCCTTATTAATAGTGTCCATAATAGTTTTTTTCTAATAAGTCGAATTTGGGAGCTACATCTATTTTAATGTAGATAGTCAAGTATGCCCGACGTACCCCATAGGTGGGGTAAGTTGAGCAAGGGTATGGGGCTAGTGGAGCACTTAGAAAGTATAGTCAAATCATGGCTTGAATGTTAGATACGTTTACAATAAAAATACATTTTGACAATTTGCTTTTTATATTTATAATCTTATAGTGACAAAACAACAAATCTTATTAATTTTTAGCTTAACTATTGGATTTAATATATATCAATTCATCTTCGTTTTTTAAACTTTTTAAGCAGTTTTATTTTGCTTCTCTTATAATGCCTTCTGTATCTGTTAAAATTGTTGCTTTTCTTGGACCAGCCTTTAGGTATGGTCGAACTATTTCAGAGAAAATTTATAAGTTAGATGGGTCAGCTCGTTTCAGCTGTTACCTTAGAAACGAATGTTGTTGATAAGTTTTTGAAAAAGAATGTACGTACATATTTGGGAATAAAACATTAAATTAAAAGTTAGCAAACAGTAAATTAGAAAAACCAAAATAAAAATACAGTCGTAACAACTGAATTTGAAATAAATTGTTTTAACTGGCGCTTGCTCACTGTAAAGTACCTAATGTTTTTTTCAATTTGCTTTAATAAAATAAACAATAAATTTTCAGGAAATTCTTTGTGTTAACAAAAGTTTTACATCTGCTGGATTTTATTTATAAAAGTTAACTGAAAACCCTAATTATAAAGTTCCAAAAGTGCTTTTATTCTGAAACCGCTGGATCATAAAATGTAATTGGATAATTATAATTTCATTTGCATAACATAAAACTACATGGGCCTGGTGGTCTGGTTTATGGGTAACTTATAACTGTGTGACAAATATGTAGTTTTATTTGTAGAAGATTTTCAGCCTATACAAGGTGTCTCTGAAAATTGCAAAAAAGAGTACCACAGCTTTCTAAGGCTAAAATACGACGGTCTAACCCAACTTACCTTAGTCCTTAGTCCTTTAAATAATACAGGGTATCTCAAAATTGACGCCCGTGCATTTAAAAATTGATTAAGGGGTCTACGATGGTAGGTCCCGAGCCCTACTGCGGTATTTCGTCATGCCAAGTAATGTCATCTATTAAATCATGGATTATGAGGAATCCCAAGACTGGTAAAGAAGATCACCAGGACAGCGTCAAGCGGAAGTATTCATCAAGGCTTACTCGCTGGAATTTGCGAATAGTGGGTCAATTAACAGGTCATTGCAGACTAAATAAACACCTGGAAATCATAGGCCAGGTAGAAGGAAACCTGTGCAGGTTCTACCAGGAGGAGGAAGAAACCACAGAACATGTATGGTGCTTCTGTGAAGCCCTTTGTCGTCTGGCGGTTTTGCAAAGCTGGGTGAAGAAAAACCTGAAGCGGCAAGATTTACCAAGGAGCCGGTTTCAAGCTTGTGGTGTCTGATTAAAAAAGACCGGCTTAGACAGCGTGCTCTAACCTATGGACAGAGGACACACAATAAACGTGAGCAGGTTGCAGTGATAGAGGATATACAATTCACCTCCTAATCTAATCTAATCTAATTTAAGGGGTCTATTACAAGTCGAAAGTAGTAGTAAAAAGAAATTACGATTCTTGATCACGTAAGGGTTCTGACTTTAAAAAATTTGCATCTAATTCTGAAACACCCTGTAAAGCTTAGACCTAGCCATAAAGAACGTTTTTAAAATACAAATATCTTAGAAACGGTTGCCTAAATCAACAGTTACCAAGTATACCTTTTTTATGTAAAATACACTAGCGGAAAAAATTAAAGGCTACAAAAATGAAAAATGGGATTCCATTTACAATTTTTAAATTCCCTAATCTACAGGAAAAGCTATAAATTTAACAACCTTGCAAATACAATTTTTTAATTCTGCATGTTCACTGACACCTTCCCACAAGAATTTTGTTTATTTATATTTAACGATTGCTGAGATAATCCACCGTTTCGGTTTTTCTACTTACCCTGTATATTAATAATTTTATAGGTGGAATCTTGTACAGGGGCAAAGTTATACTAAGTGACATAGAGATCAAACACCCAGTATAAATGGTTTTATTTTGATGAAAATTAGTGAATTTATTTATCTTACTGTAAATAACAATTGATAAAATTTTCAGCCTTATCAGTTCGACATTCCGGTTTTTATACTGCTTTTTTTAAATTCACTAACGATCTAAAAATTAATATTGCAGCCGCAGTAAAGATCCAAATTTGGCGGATTTTGGTTGTTGACATTCTTTACGATTGGTTACGATGCCTAGAGTACGAAGACCTGTAGGATTTCGTCAACTTAGTGAGTTTGATCGGGGCCGTATAGTTGGGACTTCGAGAAGCTGGACTTTCTTTTCGGGAAATTGCAGTTAGAGTGCAAAGAAGTGTAGACACTGTGGTTAGGTGTTGTCAGGCATGGCTTTAAGAAGGGCGTACGCAAAGAGCAAGGAGTATTGGACGCCACCGTAGAACAACAGACCGTGAAGATCGCCGCCTAAGATTATTGGCCTTAAGGGACCGTTTCTCCACAACCAGGTCCATTGCAAATGAATGGTTTGCAGAACACGAAAGACCTATTGGCGTGCGAAGTGTTTACCGAAGAATGAGAAGTTTTCGCCTGTTTTCATACCGGCCACACTGGGTCCTCCCTTTAACTCGAGAACACCGACGTAATCGCCTTGAGTGGTGCAGACAACGGTCACTCTGGGATCAGGAATGGAACAGTATTGTCTTTAGTGACGAGTCTCGATTTTGTTTAGGCATGCACGATGGTCGAGCCAGGGTTAGAAGGCGACGTGGTGAAAGGAGAAATCCACAGTTTTTGTTGAAAGACATGTTCATCACACTGTTGGAGTTATGGTTTGGGGTGCTGTAGCTTATGGCTCCAGGTCACCTTTAATCTTCATCAGAGGTAACATGAACGCGCAGCGTTATATCCAAGAAGTTCTAGAATCCCATCTTTTACCCTATCTTGACACTCTGGCAAATCCAACTTTCCAACAAGATAATGGCCGACCACATGTTGCAAGAGTCACAATAGACTTCTTTCAACGTAATGATGTCACATTGTTACCATGGCCACCAAGATCCCCCGACTTATCCCCAATTGAGCAAGTGTGGGATATGATGGGTAGGAGATTGCCTAATTTGCAACGTCCTCCTCAGACTCTAGAAGCACTTCGAAAGGAGTTGGTGGTTGCCTGGAATGAGATACCACAGGAGGACATTGACCACCTGATTAGAAGCATGCCTAGGCGCGTTGGAGAATACGTAACACATCGGGGTGCATCCACACATTATTAAAGGTGAAAGGGCTTTAAACCAATGCAATCATTTTGAAATTTTTATCATTTACTTATTATGCTTCATTAAGTACTTATACAAAATTTTATTAAAATAAAACCATTTAAACTGGGTGTTCGGATTTCTATGTCACTTAGTATATTTTGTGTATAAATACAGCTGGGACACCCTGTATGGGTATTCAAAAAAAAATGGATAATAAAATATCTTTATGTTTTAAAACTTATTAAAAACCCAAACTTTATGTTAAAAATCTATACCCAAACGTGTGTTAAATAAAAAATAACTGAAATAACAGTGATGCTCCGGGTAGGTTCTTGTCGAAACAGGTTTTGTTACAGGCCATTTATTTTCAGTTTCTCACTCGTTTAAAGTGAAGGGAAAAGACGGTTTTCGGAGGCTTTAGTGTTTTACCGAATTAAGTTTTAAGTGACGTAGGGTGCGTTTATGTTAAAGATTTGACAAACGATTTAAAGCAAGGGGAGAAACTAGGGAAGCAAAAACAGATCTTGTAATTTCATACTTATGGAAGTGTTAACAGTTAGGCAACAACTTAAGGGAGGTATGGTTAATTCGTGCTTAAAAAAGGTACATTTTTAAAATCTAACTTGCAATGTATGTACTGGGTGTTATAAATTTATACCTCCTTAACTATTTTATTTTTATCGTACAAAATAATTAAAAATAACAGTTTTTATTTATTAGAGACATTTTGCACCTCTTATTTTGCAATTCCGTTGTGGTTAACGTTATTCTGAGTCTGCGCAGTAACGCAAACATGATCCATTATCGTTATTAACCATACCGGACTCCTTTAATTACGGATGAATACCGAAGAGCTTATCGTTATCGTTATCGTTATTGTTAAGCTGCGTGGTTGCCGGATTGTAGAAATTTTAATACCAATTATTTAAAAAGGTTGAAATTTTAATGCCGTATTAATTAAAATATCATTGATACATAGGCTCTAATTAGCGAAAAATCGATAGCAGTAAGAAAAATAAAATAGTGTAAAAAATTAAAACGGACTTGCATTTTTAAGGATGTTTTAATTCAGTAATTAATTTACATGTTACAATCTGGCACACTTGCTTTTTATTCTACTACCAAACCTAACCTTACTTTTTGTGTTTTGCTTATACTGTATTGTTACATCTACTTTGAAAAACAAAATCAAGATAAATATTTGCATATATTTAAATATCAATATATAACTTATGGAGAATAAAAGTAAGTACTGATTTTTCGTAAACTTTAAAATCGGTGAACCACAGGTAAAAATAAGGTTATGTGTCGAAAGCGCAGACGCAAGATAAATTTCTTAAAAGAGGCTGCAAAATCTCTGTCTAAAACTGCTGCCGTAATCGTTATGTTTAATAACGATAACCATAAGGAGGCCAAAAAACGTCTGTTATTTTAGGAGGTGCAAAATGTCTCTATTGTCTTCTAAGATTACCTGATTCCTATTAAGTATCTCTCTAACGAACGCTTATGAGCCGGATGTCATTATTGATTTTTTGGTTACTCGATAAGCAGAGTTGATTGTCAAAAAAGATTTTAATAATTAAAAAAAAATCCATATGTATTCTTTTTTTGCGGTCACTGTATTAGTAATGATTTGCTCTGGATACATCCAAAGCTTTTGACCAGGTCTGGCATGCCGCACTTGTAAATAAACTTCCCTCCTATGGTCTTTTAACTAAACTCTGTGCTTGGCTCTCTAGTTATCTGTCTGATCATCGTTATCATCAGGTAAATTGTGGAGTGCCTCAGGGCTCAGTTCTGGCACCAACATTGTTTCTTCTTCACATCAACGACCTTCTCTTGTCCACAACTAATTCCATTCATAGTTTCGCCGACGATAGTACCCTTCACTCCAGTTTTTCAGGTTCCTAAACCCATCACTAAACCTGACTTGGAAAACAAACGCAGAGCGATGCAGATATCTCTTTCGCAGGATCTTAATTTAATATTGGATTGGGGCGCCAAAATCTCGTCCATTTTAGTGCATCCAAAACACAATCATGTTCCTTGTCGCGAAAGAGTCATCAAATACTCATCCTCTACTTATGAGCGGCCAAGTTTTACAGAGCAAAGACACCTTCAATCTTGTGGGCGTCACATTTGAAAGTAACCTTAACTGGCATAAACACATTGTATCTATAGCCACGGCAGCTTCAAAAAAGCTTGGATTTCTCTTTCGAGCCAAAAAGTATTTTTCCCCTTCGTTTGCCTTAATAATATTGTCCCAAATCCGACCTCCCTTGGAATATTGTATCGTGTCTGGGGCATGGCGTCCCCCACAACCTAAGCATTCTTGACTCCATCCAAGGAAAGGCTATTCGTCTCATTAATGATCTTCACTTACAGAAAGGCTTTCCTCTCTTGCCCATCGTCGGGCTGTGGGGGTTTATCGCTTTTTATAGGTACTTCCATGGCTTCTGCTCTGAAGAATTGTCCAGATATAGTTCCTCCACTCACGGTTCCCACACAGAAACTCGTGGTGCCGCGCGTATGCATCCCTATACGGTTCAACTGGACAGGCCCTCAACTTCCCACTTTGTTCGTTCTCTTTTATCCCTAGAGTTTCTAGAATGTGGAACTCTGCTGCCCGCGGAGGTCTCTGCTTCCTTCCCCCAAATCTTCAAGTATTTAAGTCCCGTGTCAACAGAACTCCCTCTTACCTCGCTTAAGACACCCAGCAAACACGATTTGCCGGCAATGACACATTTTCATATTGGCATTGATGGTAAAGCATTGGCAATTGGTGGCAATATTATGCCAACATCTTATACGCATTAAAAAGTCAACCCCTTAATAAACACTCAATTGCCAATAAATTTTACATGCAGGCGAATTGCCGGCAAGCATACAAAAAATGGCGGCATAACACAGTCCTGATTAAATAAAGCACGCGTCTTTTGTTGCAGGCAAAATAAATATTGGATTTTTGAAGGCAAAACCTTCAACGCATATTCATACTTTTCAAAACCATATTATTAACATTGGTATTTAACTAACATTAGAGCAATTTTTTTGATCTGTTTTATTTATAATGGCAGCTAAACAACATTATTTTATGTTTTTTACATAATTGTGCTGAAATGGCCTTTTCATTACATTTTATTGTTAAAAATCATGCAAATAAAAATTAGGTCCAACAAAATGTTTTATTATGTATTTTTGGAGCGAATAAAATAAAATGATGGTAAAATTAGTTACGTTAATTTCGACCGAAGGTGACCGCTTTGTGCATTTGTTTTCTACGTGGTTTTCTAGCTTTTTAGCTTCTTTTAAAGAAAAGAGTTTTTTAATAGACATAATTAAATGTTTTCACATTACCTAATAAGTGTGTGTTGTGTGATTAATTGGTGATGGCTAGTTCGAGAAGGCGAGATATTCAAGTAGACTGTTAGGAGCTGTAAACATTTTGTTTTAAAACTCTCATTAAAAAGTTTCTAAAGACGCGATGTTAATAGAAAATATTATATATATTTAATCAGTTTTTGCTACTATACCGATGGATGGCGTAATGGACAATAAGCCACTACGTTTCTGCCAATATCTTCGCTTTTTTATGCTGTCTCAACCGTACCCATTAGATCAAATGCAAATAATTCGAGAGCGGTCTGCGGTAAGTGATCTCTAGCTTCGAAGAACTATCTTCGGCTAGTGTAAAAATCTGCATCTCAAGTTGGACAGTGTTCCGAGAGATGGTACTTTGCGATTGCAAGGAAATTGCATGCAGTAAGGAGTTTCTTTTCCTATTTTTAATTTTCAAATAAAATATCGCATCATTTTAGCTGCAAAAAAAAATATGCGACAATTTTCGTCAATAAGACGTCAGCTTGCTGCTTGGGGTATCTGCATTTGCCCACTTCTCGTGTCTTTTGTTATCTTTTGCTAATAACTTATTAATGATGGATGCCATCATCTTAAACGCATTTGTTGCCAATAACTTATTAATGACGGATGCCATCACTTTATCTGCAACACGTGGCCTAATAACGGCCAATTGCCCACTTTCGCGTCTTTTTGATACCTTTTGCCAATGCCTTGCCATTAAAGAGTGTTGGCAATGCCTAGTAAATTAAATGTACAACGCCGGCAAAAAATTCGAATTCGACGCTCATCATTGGGATTTCGGAAACCATAAAGATACTAGGATCGGTTAAATGGAGGCAAAGTTGCGCAATTTGATGCTCAATAAAATGCCGTTTTGCGTTTTAAAAAATTCCAAGTACTTCGAAGATATTCGAAAAAAACCGGAATTTTCAATTTTGGTTTCTATTGTTTTCCTGGCTATATTTGTTAAGATAACTTAAAATGAAAAACACGTTTTCATGGCCACTTTTTCTGCTCTATAATTCAGTGTGATTAAATATTGAATCTGACGTTTCGGCTTCTGGCGACCATCATCAACTTAATTTTTTAAATACGGACCTGATATTTTTAATTTAATTAAATCCTTTTATCACTCTTAAAACACTATATATCGCCACTTTGATATTTGCCGACGTTTCGTACAGAAAATTCCATCACCAGAATATTGCATCTTTATTTCACCATAATACGGCCCTGAACTACATGTTTTAGGTAAAGAAGGTAAAAAAGAATAAACTTATTACATATTCGTTAATCTTTTATTGGAACTCATTGATATCTAACAGCGGAAATTAATTTGACCAACCATGAAAATTGACCTGATCAACCGGTAGATCAACACAATCCCAGCTTACATAAACAATTTGTAATACTACCTTGATGCCACATATTAAAAATAAACATGAATTTAATCACTATTATAAGTGTTCAAAGAGATAACCTTCCGCCTGGATGCATTTTCTTGCTTTTGCTTTGTATTTTTAATACGAGTTCGATTAATTGTTCCCGCAGGAATGGCAGCGACTTCCTTATCAAATTTTGTCGTAGTTTAAAGGTCGTGCAGGTAGTCTATTTTTAACAAACGGTTCTTACGATATCCCCAAACGAAATACCCAGGGACAAGTTAAGATATTTACTAGCGATATATGGCGAAGGCGTTGGGCGACATTGACACTTCCGTTGTGAGGGCAGGGGCTCCGTCTTGCTGCCACCATGGCTCTTGAACGAGTATTGCCAAAAGTTGCTATCTAGATGCGTCTCCAGGCCATCATTCCTAATCACCTGGAGTATCGTTCGAGAAGTTATGTCCCTTCTGTCGTAACACGCAAGCAGGCCAATAATTTTGTTCCTCCACATACCAATCCATACGTGAAATGAAGTTCTCCCTGAATTCGTACCTGCTGGTTAGTTTCTGTTAATAAAGTAATTTCCGCTGTTAAATATCAATGGTTGCAATAAAACATTATGAATATGTAATAAGTTTATTCTTTACCTTTTACCTAAAAATGAGTTCAGGCCATAATATGGTTAAATAAATATGCAATATTCTGGTGATGGAATTGTCTGTACGAAACGTCTAGGCAAAATATCAAAAGTGGCGATATATAGTGTTTTAAGAGTGATGAAAGGATTTAATTAAATTGAAAAAATATCAGTTCCGTATTTAAAAAAATTAAGTTGCTGATGGTCGCCAGAAGCCGAAACGTCAGATTCAATATTTAATCACACTGAATTATAGAGCAGAAAAAGTGGCCATGAAACGTGTTTTTCATTTTAGAGTTATCTTAACAAATATAGCCAGGGGAAACAATAGGAGCGCAAAACGGCATTTTATTGAGCATCAAATTACGCAACTTTGCCTCCATTTAATCGATCCTGTATCTCTTATGGTTTCCGAAATCCCAATGATGAGCGTCGAATTCATAGTTAATTTAACGAGTGTATTTGAGTATGTATTAAAAAATAATATGGTACCCAAAATCATGACGAATCTATAAAATGGCTGGCCAATTCAACCCCACATTTTTGTTGGTTTCAAAAATAAATAACCCTTAAATATTGTGTTAAAATTTGATGTTTATATGTCCAAGATCTGCTCCCCCATATAGGGGTGGAGTCTGGACACTTCTTTGTCTTAGTCATTTTCTTGTTAAAATACCAATCATATTTTATAAAAAAATATTTGGCATTTATTAACTGTTAAAATATATTACTAAGCGATACTTATACACAAAAAACAAAACATTTTAAATATTTTATTATATGTAGACGAAAAATAGTATTGATCAAAAAGTGTCCAAACCTTCCCCGCTCTCCCCTATATAATTTTTGTAAATAAACAAAATTGCATTTGCTGTCAAAGCCACTATAAGTCAAACTTTAGAGTCTCTTATCGCTTCTACCCATGTTCGGATCGTACACTGACAAACTTTTCGGCTTTTACAAAAATAACAAAGGTGTGCCGCTCACGGGCTCTTGGACTATAAACAAAAAATAGCTACAATGCAAGTGAAAAATAAATGTTCATTAATGCCCATGCATTTCTAACAAAAAATATGTTTTTTTCAGATTATGCAATAACTTTAATGCTGTACTGCATTGGAAAGATGGGAATATCTTCATCTTTTGTCGTTTTTACCACTAATGGCTTCGGAATTGTACCCCACTGTAGTACGGGGTTTAGGGAATGTCTCTCAGTTCAGTGGTAGGCATGCTAGGGCCTATATTTATACCCTTAGTTAATTACCTGGTAAGTTTTATAATAGATTATACCGAATATTATTGTAAAGTTTTCTATTTTAGATGATATGCCCTGTGCAGGGTTGGGCCAAATTTAATGCTTTTTATAGGAAACTCATGTTTCTCTATGTTTTACACAAAAATTAACACCCATTTGCGAGACTCAAATTTTAGGCCTACTCTAGCAAAAACCATAAAGCAAAATTTTTACTTTGTCTGAAATGCTGAAAGATATATTAAAATTTGCCCTAGGGGTACAGAGTTGTTCAAAATCACAAAAACCTTAACTCGGCTCTTTCGAATTTTTCCACAACACAGGTATCTTTCCAGAGAGCTGAAGCTGCACGTGTTCAACCTATTCCAAGAAAGGATCTAAATCCCTTCCATCTAACTATAGACCAATTTCAATTCTCTCAGTTCTTTGTAAAGTAATGGAAAAATTAATTAATTCACAAATTCTTAAGTACTTGAAAAACACAAAATTTTTGCATGACAGGCAGTATGGATTTCGCCACAAAGATCTACAGCAGATCTTCTTTCCTTCGTATCACACTGCTGGAATAAGTCTCTTGAGTTTCTAGGTGAGTCCCAGATCGTTGCTCTTGATATATCCAAAGCTTTTGACCAGGTCTGGCATGCCGCACTTCTTAATAAACTTCCCTCCTATGGTCTTTCAACTAAACTCTGTACTTGGCTCTCTAGTTATCTATCTGATCGACGTATATCAGTTATTGTGGACGGCCATTCTTCAAGCTTTCACCAAGTAAATGCTGGAGTCCCTCAGGGCTCAGTTCTGGCACCAACATTGTTTCTTCTTCCACATCAACGACCTTCTCTCGTCCACAACTAATTCCATTCATAGTTTCGCCGACGATAGTACCCTTCACTCCAGTTTTCAGGTTCCTAAACCCATCACTAAACCTGACTTGGAAAACAAACGCAGAGCGATGCAGATATCTCTTTCGCAGGATCTTAATTTAATATTGGATTGGGGCGTCAAAAATCTCGTCCATTTTAATGCATCCAAAACACAATCATGTTCCTTGTCGCGAAAAGAGTCATCAAATACTCATCCTCTACTTATGAGCGGCCAAGTTTTACAGAGCAAAGACACCTTCAATCTTGTGGGCGTCACATTTGAAAGTAACCTTAACTGGCATAAACACATTGTATCTATAGCCACGGCAGCTTCAAAAAGCTTGGATTTCTCTTTCGAGACAAAAAGTATTTTTCCGCTTCTAATTTATACACTTTATATGTGTCCCAAATCCGACCTCCCTTGGAATATTGTTCTCATATCTGGGGCATGGCGTCCCCACAACCCTAAGCATTCTTGATTCTATTCAAAGAAGAGACTATTCGTCTCATTAATGATCCTTCACTTACAGAAAGGCTTCCTCTCTTGCCCATCGTCGGGCTGTGGGGGATTTATCGCTTTTTATAGGTACTTCCATGGCTTCTGCTCTGAAGAATTGTCCAGTATAGTTCCTCCACTCACGGTTCCCAACAGAGAAACTCGTGGTTCCGCGCGTATGCATCCCTATACGGTCAACTGGACAGGCCCCGAACTTCTCACTTTGTTCGTTCTTTTATCCCTAGAGTTTCTAGATTGTGGAACCTGCTGCCCGCGGAGGTCTTTCCTTCCCCCAAATCTTCAAGAGTAAGAACATTTTAAAAGCCTCAGTCGGTACCCTTTGAAAATAATACCAAAAAAACTCAAAAGGCCAGCTTTACAATCGGACTATTACATACAAAGGCGCCGCTATCCTTTACAGCGACGCGCCGATACACTATGGGATAGAAATCCCATTATTTTTGGCCAAAAGCAACTTTGTGAAATTTTAATGAGACTCATGCTGTGTGTTTCAAAGTAGATACCCCAAACTACATGTACGCAAAATTATAAAAGGATATGACGACTTCTATCGGGGTAATATGGAGAACTTGAAAATGTATTTGAAGTGAGCTTGTAAATATGCAGCATTTAATCTACTTGGTACGTTTGTTATTAGCCTTGTTTACTAAAAGAAGTAAAAGAGTTTAAATAATAAGAGCTATTGTTGTGTTTCCGATGCAGTCTCCTCAAGAAGTCTCGCTACCTTTTATCGATTTTGAGCTGCTCTTATCAGTTCTTGTACTTTACAATTGCCTTCCTACTTTTGCTGCTTCTGAGGTGTACGGACAGATACAAGATTTTTATAATTTACAAGGTTTTCCATTTTAAAATTTAATATGTTTTGTCCTACACTGTATATCCTAAAAGATAAAAGCATTCCTGATGAAAGATATGGATTCTGCAGAACCTACCCAACAAAACAGTGTTTTTTATTTATTTTATACGTTAAAAAATAAAAAAGTTGGAAAGATGTATCTTCTATTACGCTTCTAAGAATAATTTAAAATTATTTTCAGATTTGAATGGTCATATTTCGAAACTAATTGAGCATAGACACATCAAATGTAGTATTTTTTAAGCATTTTTGGTGGTAATATAATATTCGGGGTATTCCATTTAAGAAAAATCATACCTATTGTCATGCCCTGTATATCATATGAGACAATAATCATCAGTTACAGTTAGAATACTACCAGTGTTAACCAAACAAGCTGACATTTTGGTTTATTTTGTACAATAAAAAATAATATTAATGTTAAGGGAGGTGTAAATTTATAATAACATATAATAAGTTTTAGGATCCCCCAAAAGCTTGTTTATAATAATTTATAATATTTTTACAGTAAAAACCACCTCATTTTAAGATAGTTGGTAAGTTTCAGAATTTTGACCAAAAAGGTATTCCTATCCCATAGTGCGATGACCAGCTGCATCAAAACGGCATATCATAAAGAAATGACTAATTTCATCCCGGTGGGAATATTAGCAGCACGAGGCGGCAGTTGGCCGAGTGCGACAAACCCACGAGTGTAAGAGAGTCATTTTCGCTCGGTACTAATACACTATTTTCCTACGACCACAAATTATTCACCAAAAAAATAAATTAAAGTTTTGTCTGTTCAGGAAGAAATCAAAAACAATTGAGAACTTTGCAACACTAGGGTGATATTTACTTTGCAACACTAGTGTGATATATACACTTTTCCTCACTGCTATATTATACTGTTTTGACAATATTTTTACATCGAAAATCACCTACCTAGAAGCATTATATAACTTTTATCATTTTGGAATTTAAAAAGGCCCTCACTTAATAAAAATTGTATGGTTTGTTAGAGTAACCAACGCTAATAGTTTAATACGGTTTTCTGCTATTATAAGTGTTTTTTAAAAATTATCGATTCTTACATATTTTAGACACTCTTCTAAATAAAACGTAAGTGGTGCATATCCAAAATATTCCGTTTTTTAAAAAATATCAGTAAATAAACTTACGGGACCGGGGAGTGAAAAGGGGTGCTGGGTGGGGTAAAATTGGTAAAACGAGTTAATGAAACTGAACATCACATATAAAATTAAGTAAAAATAACAGTTTTCCTCATATTTTTAAGAAAAATATAAAAAATATGAAAATTGTAAATGCATAACCTAAAGTCCTAAAAGTAAGGAAAAAAACGACTACCAAACGTCAGTTACCATGCAAAATATGGAAAGCATTTGGCAACGTCGGAAGGGTCTGATTCTATTTATGAATGGATAAAAAGAAAGTGGATTCATAAAGTGTGTATTAGCCTTAGGTTTAATTAGGGATTAAAAAAAAGATTTAACTAGTTGTTTGAGTACACGAAGAAAGAGAGGAAGGAATTTGATCTATAGGCTTTTTTCTCTGGCGCTTTAGGTCGAACGGTCAAGCGGCAAGGCTGCCTCTATAAAGTACGTGCTCAAAGGTAGAAGGGAGATTTTTAATTTGATCTACTTACCTGACAACACTGTGCCAGTCAGTGAAAGTTGTTTTTGTGGTTATGTCTATTTTTGTTTATGTTTTTATTTTTTCGTAAATTTTAATAAATATAAAATAAGATGATTTTCGCTAATTTGGGTTCTACCGTTTAAGGTAAATAAAAGTTTTTACTGTCACTACAATAAATATGTCACTTGCAAAACCAATAGCAGTTTTTAGAATGACATCATAATATGTATCACACCAGTGTTGTAAAGTACTTTGCAACACTAGTGCTGTAAAGTACTTTGCAACACTAGTGTGATATAACGCATTTTCTATGCATGAAATCAGTGTGCTATTTGCTATTTTCTGCAAGACGTCTCCCAATTTTTTTAAATATCTCAATTGGTATAGAAGCTAATTTAAATAAACAATTTTTTTTAAAATTTTTAACACGCTAGTAGTTCAGAAACTAAGACGTTTAGGACATTGTTTATACAAAAGTTTCTTTATAATTTTTAATGTAGAATTAGCCCTAAAAGTTTGTCGAAGAAGTTGTGACACACCCTGATATATTTAAAACGCTAAGCCACATTTTTCAGCAAGTTCATGATAGGTAAACTGCACAAATTTACATGAATTAAAAAAAAAAATATATTAGTAAGGGATCCCTTGACTATTTTCCCCAAGTTATTTTGACGAGATGACCAACTTTTTCCTTACAACAATTTTTGTTGGAGGTAGCATACAGGGGTAGCAAAATTAAATGTGTTGATTTGATAAATGTCAAAAAACCAGGATGATGTACCTCGTAATTTGTAGGACTATGTGGGTGGTAAAATTATATAAAAAATATTTAATTATCGGAAAAAAGTTAGTTCTATAGGTAGTAGTTATTTTTCACCACATCGTTAACCATATATGACATGTATGTTGGTGGTACTCTTTGATAAAACTTACATTTTTGTAGGACAAATATTTTTGTGGTTTATTAAGAGTAATTATCTTAAAAATTAACAGAGAAGATCCCCCTTTGTAACACATTTTTAATATCTGTCAAATCAACATATTTAATTTCTGCTACCCCTGTAAGCTACCACCACCGAAAATTGTTGTAATGAAAAAGTTGTTCGTCAAAAATCAAGCTACATACAAAAAATTAGCGTGTTAGTAATGACTTGAAAAAATGGTCCAGGGATCCCTAACTATATGGTCTGATTACTCACACCCCTCAACACGTACGTAACTACTCAAAAATAGGTTTATTTCTATTTTTTTTCTTGGTTTTGGTCCCTTCAGGTCCAATCCACCACTCTCCCCTTCCGGACTATGCTTTCCAGGGCTTCGTCGGCGGAAAATCTGGATAATCGAGCTCGTAGCTCCCAGAAATTCCAAAAGAAAACAAATAATTCAACAATCGATGCAATGCATAAATTGTCGACTGTCAAACCAAGATCTGCTACTGGTGTTACGTATAACCTTCACTTTCACTACTGACAGTTCCCATGGCACGCCCATCTATTTCCCGCCATTTGAGAAATACCTCGTGTTCACCACCAAACAGGATACCATCAGCTTATAGGAATCTTCGCTCACAGCGCTTAGATCCAGAAGAAAGATGCCGTCAATTTAGCGTGAATCTTTCCTTGATCCCCGAAGGTAAAAAAACGTTCGTACGACACCTCTAGCCGCCACTCCGGGAAGAACTTTGTAGTCCTCTACGCACGTCCGCACTGTTCGGAGGTCAAACAAAGAGTGAACAATATGGGTTTGTTCCAGCAGGCTGCTCAGAAATGTTTGCAACCGTTCGGATTCTGCGCACGTCAAATTTGTCGTTCCAGCAGTGCCATGTTTGTAACATTATACAGTTTTTTGTTGTTCCAGCAGTAGTTTTAAGATGTTTATAATGGATGGAAACTGTTTAAAAAGTTTGCAAACTTTCTTCAAACATTACTGACAAATTTTTAACATAGATAACCCTTCTTGTATTGACGTATAAGCAGTATACACGCCTTGTTTATTTTTCGTTCCACCAGAAAACTGTTGCCAACATTTCGGACTAATGTTTGTAATAATTTCCGCGTTTTCAAATTGTTGCTAACATGTTTCCAACATTCTGCTGGAACAAACCTTATGTGTTATTCTTATTTCAGGTTTTTAATATTTGGTGGATCCATGCATTAATGTTTGGCTTATTTTTTCACCCTCTTTGAGGAACGACGCCGCCCTCATTCGAGTTCAAAGTCTAAATCTTGTTTATTTTTCCGACTCTCCGTCTGGCATATAATGCGTTTCCATAAAAACAAAATGATAAATAGCTAGAATCGCTTTGTTTGTGCAGAATTTATAGCTTTAGACTGTTTTTTAAGTGTTTTACAAGGATCTTAAAATGAGACTTTATAAAGTTTTTAATGATGTATCTACAGGGGTTACAAATTTTAGATCTGTTAAGGGAAAGTATGTTTTTAGGGATTTTTTTAATGGTTTGATTAAGAAACACAACCTCATTTTCAGGGACTCTAGACAAATTCGGACGTATGTTAACTTATCCATATAATTTAGAAAAACCTTTAAAACAGAAGACGATGTAAAAGATAAGCCCGGGAAAAACTTATTTCGTTTTTCAACGCAACTTTTTATATACGTTACAAAATTTGGTTACTACAGGTTTTACAAAAAGTATAATTATTAAATAAGATATTATATATCGATACACCTGTTAAAACTTTTTAGAAACTTAACAGCATATAAAAAACCAAGCGATCTGTTACAGCAGAAGTCAAATTTAAATGATTATATTTTATTTTTGGGTGATAAATTACTACCATATACCAAAATATATGCTAAATTTGTAATTAAATACCTTATTCTATAATACATTCGGGTAATTTAAGAATAATTTAGCAATATGGCAACAACGAATTCTTTAGTTAATTAATAAATGTTTTACGACAACACTGCTTTTTATTTCAAACGTTTATTATTTTTTTACTGCAAGAATTCTTTGTTTGACGTCCGGACAGTGCGGACGTGCGTAGAGGACTACAAAGTTCTTCCCAGAGTGGCGGTTGGAGGTGCCGTACGAACGTTTTTTACCTTCGGGGATCAAGGAAAGATTCACGCTAAATTGACAGCATCTTTCTTCTGGATCTAAGCGCTGTGAGCGAAGATTCCTATAAGCTGATGGTATCCTGTTTGGTGGTGAACACGAGGTATTTCTCAAATGGCGGAAAATAGATGGGCGTGCCATGGGAACTGTCAGTAGTGAAAGTGAAGGTTATACGTAACACCAGTAGCAGATCTTGGTTTGACAGCCGACAATTTATGCATTGCATCGATTGTTGAATTATTTGTTTTCTTTTGGAATTTCTGGGAGCTACGAGCTCGATTATCCAGATTTTTCGCCGACGAAGCCCTGGAAAGCATAGTCCGGAAGGGGAGAGTGGTGGATTGGACCTGAAGGGACCAAAACCAAGAAAAAAAATAGAAATAGAATAGAATATCTTACTGCAGCTTTCTTTTCCTTTTGACCTTGAAATCATTGGCGAAACGTCAAAAAATATCCTTTTGTCAAAATTCGTTTTTCTAACCTTAATACTAAGGCCGCAATGATCAATTGATTATGGGCTACCGTTTTTATCGCTAACTGATATCTTTTAACTCTACAGCTGTAGTTGCCCTTGACATTCTTGACACATGACATTTACCAATAAATATGGCGATGCGCAAGATTCTTATTGACAGATAACAGGTTTGACCTTAAAATCATTGACGAAAAGTCAACAACTATCATTTTACCAAGTTCAATTTTGTTAATTCAGGGTGTCCGGGAAAATGTGGGAAATCTCTCGCACACGTATGGAACAGATGAAAATAACACGACAAGTTCCTATAAAATTTTTCCGTTTAAGCCCCCCTGCGGAGATATGATCCCCTAAAGGGGGCAGCTAGAAATCGATTTTTCGTGAATAACTTTTAAAGCGCTCTGTATAATTTGATAATATTTTAGTACGATGCATACTAGTAAAGACCTCTTAAAATAGTGCCCTTGAAACTTATGTCGCTTCTTTAGTTTGCCAGGGACGGACTAGTTTTCGCACATTATTGATAATATTTTTACGCCCTGTATGGTGAAGACACAAAAAATATGTTTTTGGGTAGTTTAAACCTTTTGCTAAAAAAGGTACTCTTGTTTGACATCGATAAAATGAGCCGTTTTCGAGTAAAAAATTATTTTAACAATAAGAGTTTATTTTTGTTTAATAATACAATATTTTATTTTCGATGTAATTTGTAATTTTTGATTCAGTATTGAAGTCCTCTCGTAGCAGGTCAGGAATTTGTTGCAAATGTTGTTAAAATAATTTTTACTCGAAAACGGCTCATTTTATCGATGTCAAACAAGAGTACCTTTTTTTAGCAAAGGTTTAAACTACCCAAAACATATTTTTGTGTCTTCACCATACAGGGCGTAAAAATATTATCAATAATGTGTGAAAACTAGTCCGTCCCTGGCAAACTAAAGAAGCGACATAAGTTTCAAGGGCACTATTTTAAGAGGTCTTTACTAGTATGCATCGTAGTAAAATATTATCAAATTATACAGAGCGCTTTAAAAGTTATTCACGAAAAATCGATTTCTAGCTGCCCCCTTTAGGGGATCATATCTCCGCAGGGGCTTAAACGGAAAAAATTTTATAGGAACTTGTCGTGTTATTTTCATCTGTTCCATACGTGTGCGAGAGATTTCCCACATTTTCCCGGACACCCTGTATATATTTTGCTTAAAAATAAGCTTCAGTTACCACGTATTGTTTACTAAGGAAAAAAAAATCACGTTTTGAAAGTTTTCGCGCACGCCGGCATACAAAAAAAAAACAATTTTTCTTGTAAATTTTTTGTAAGAAATTAAAAAAATATATGTCCATTGATTTACTGTGAATTTTTATCTTTATATAAATGCCTTAAAATTGATGTAAAAATGCAGAATATAAAGGCATTTCACACTCTTCAAATAAAATAAGCCATTAAAATAAAATAAATGCATTTTTAAGCAAATAATGTGCAGTTTTCAGCACGACTCATACTTTACGTCAACACAGTTGCCTTTCTTATACATGACCAGTCGTTTTCTGCAAATAGGGAATTTAATTTTAGTTAAAAGCTAACTAATGTGAACATCTGTGACAGCCTGAGGAAAATCTCAAATAACTTACAATGGCGTTTAAAACACACGCTTTTCGTAAAAAAATTGTTTCTTTTTACAAAAAAAACAAAAAAATTAGTACAGATTTAAATTGAAAGTGTTCTTAACCCATTCGTATTAGATGTCTGTTATTTTTTAGCAATCGCCTCTGACCTTTAGTTATAAAAATTTATTAAATGTTAATGTCTAATTCTGATTTAAACCGTGCTGGAATATTGCATAAAATAATTTTATATTATGTTTAAACTAGCTACTAAAAATAAGTATACGTATTGCATATTCTACATCAAATTAGAAAAACGTTTTCTGCAATTTTTTGGATTTAGTTGCAAGTAACTCTTTACTGCAAGATAACGAAGAAACAACATTTTTATTTTTAATAAGATGCAGAAACGAACCGCTTTTCTTTTCGTGAAAATAATAAAATAAATGAAGTTTTATAACTAGCTCATGTTTTAATTTTAAATACAGAAAACAAGAAAATTCAAGGGAATTTTGCTATTTTATCAAAACAAAAAGAACTAACTAGTTATATTAAAATATACAAAATATATAAAGTAAATAAAATTCTTTATTTTGTTTTAAATGTTTTAATAGAGCATAAAAATAAAATAAAAATTGTTTTTCGCTTAAACATTTATTTTTAATAAAAACATTGCAGTTTCATATTATTTATAAATATTTTAATGTATGGATGCATATAAACTAAATATCCGTCCTTGTTTAGTAGACCAGGATAGATGATTTTTAAACAAAAAAATATATAGTAAAATAAAACTCATTGTTAAAGGTAAAAAAATATAACAAAAATTTAGGGAAAATAAATTCCAGGCAGTCTAAGTTTGGGAAGGAAGAAGAAGGGAGGATTAAAAAAACGTAAAAAACGGTTTTTCTGAATTTAGGGCTCAACTACAAGTCTTATGAAAAAAAATTAAATAGTTAGGTTTTTGGTAATAACACAATGATCTAAAAATTAAAAGGATTGCTAATAGAAAATGATCAACATATATTTTCACTGCGCACGAAATTTTTACTCCACACTGGGAAAATTGCTGTACACCTTTGCACATGCATAGTTCTTATAAAAGTTGGCATTTTTCATTTAAAACTCAATATAGTGTTGGCAACATTGACAAAATTTGCAGTATTTTAATAAATATAGTGGTTGCATTACTGAAAACGTTTACCTATACAGTGACTGGATCACACTCATCCTAATTTAATTTAAAATTTGGGATTTCCCGATCGTAAAATCCAGGTAAAATTGACGCCGTCGGCCGCCCAAATCCAATCTCCCATCTACGGTCCACCGTTATCAGGTATAGTTATTTGGTATTTGGTGTTTCATTTGTGCGTTGTGAGTAATTCTTGGTGTTTTTTAAACTTTTGTTTAATTTAAGTTTTGCATAACCAAAACTAAATAATGAGTATGTAGCAAATTTTTGTGTTTTAAATAATACTCTTTATGGCCATGTAGTCAATTTTTAGAGATCCATTATTTTTTGTCATGGTTTGGGTTAATTTTTTTTAAACAGGAAAAATTGTATTTAAGGATTATAGAAAAATATATATGCCGTTCTATTTAAAATAAAAAACTTGCCCTATATACGAAAATTGGCCGTTTTCGTAAGAAATAAATGTCACAACCAAATGGCAAGGTTATAAAAAGAAACAATAAAAAAATCTAAGGCTTTCTGCGAACACCGCATTTTGATAATTTTATTTGTTCTAAAATTATTCGCGGTCAAAATGGGTTAAAATATAGTCGGACACCCTGTATTAGCATTTGACTAATGCATTTATATTCACACAAAATAAAATATGGCAGTTTAATCAAAATAATTTGACATACTTTCAAGTTTTAATACGTAGCCATAAGCAATTTCGTCGACAATATCACGAAGTGGCGTATCTCAAAAAGTAGAAAAATTGACTAGAGCTGATGTAATTGTTAAATTAGTTAATTAGTGGTCATATTTCAAAACTATTAAAGATAGATATATAAACTGCGACATTTTTGTAATGCTTTTAAAAATACCTTTTTAATGGTGACATAGTATACATCCCATTTTAAAATAGTTTCCCTTTTTTCTCTTAAATTTTTGATGTTCATTTTTTAAGCTCAAAAGATAATAGATGAGAAAGTAAAAAAATATATACAGGGCGTTTTTTTTTATTCTTCTAGGTTATATTTATTTATGAAAACCCTGTATAGATTAAGAAGACTCTTAATAAAAACCCCGAAACAAAAATATTAGACACTAGCTGCTGTATGAACTAAATTAAAAGCAAAAAGGTAATTTGAGGAAAGCTATTTTCAGCTATAACGAAACTCGGTTAGGTGTAAAATTAAAAGAGTCAAAGTAGAATACTAGGACTAGGCGGCACTTTTGTATTGAAGTTAAAGTGTAAAGAGGAAAGGTCAATGTTAAAATTTAAATATTTTAATTAAATAAGTCTTGTCTGAATAACACAGTGGTCAAAGTTACGAGTAATGAGAAAAATGGCGACAACGTGTAGCTTTGAGATGAAGGCTTTACACAGGTAAGCATTTTGATGGAATTTTTTTTATTGTTTTCAAACAGGGTGTTTTATTTTCGATGGTTTTACGGGGTATCTCGAAAACCGTAAAGAGTATCAGAAATCTAATATGGGACTCCGGATCTCCTTTTTTGAGAAAATAACTATAGTGAAATGTATGGTATTTATTTGGGTACACGCCAAAATAAAATTAGAAGTACTAAAAAACCAAAAAAAAATATAAGTAAAAGGATAATTAAAAATCAACGTTTCGGTGGCAAATCTGCCACCGTTGTCAAGATAAATGGAATAAAAATAATAAAAATAAAAATTTACTATTATTTAGGTTTTAAATTTTAAATTTTTTTTGTTTTTTTAAGGATATTCTGAAAACTTTGACATTAAATGTCAAAATATGTTTGTTTGGTTATAGTGTCATAGTGACATAGATAACTGGTTGCTGGTGTATTGATGTTTTATTTTACAAAAAAGGTGAATAGTTAGTTAATTTTTAGTCTTCCTGAAGATACTTCAGTATCGAGCAAAGGCAACCAAGTGTTATTTAAATTAACTGAAATTGATGCTACACAATTATCTTTATTTAATAATATATACGCCCTTTCTTTGATTTTGCGTTTTTAGAACAAGTTTCCTTTGCTAAAATGCTCGAAGCATCCCAGTTTATTCTATGATTGTTATCAAATGCGTGTTGGCAGATTTTTGATTTATGAAATTCTGTGTTTTTAATATATGATCTGTGTTCTTTTATGCGTTTGGCTAATGGTCTACAAGTTTCACCTATATAAAACTTATTGCATTCGCAAGGTATTTTTTAAATGACATTTTTTAATTATCTTTTTACTTATTTAATTTTTTTTTTTTTGGTTTTTTAGTACTTCTTATTTTATTTTGGCGTGTACCCAAATAAATACCATCCATTAAATTAATCCGCAAAACTACAGAACATATCTTCAACCATAGTGATAACAGTTCATGGCTATTGAGATCCATCTCGGAGCTACAGGGTGATTTTCGGATTTTGCCCATATTTATAATCTTTCTTAACTCGTTTGCTAAAAAGGTGTGAAAAAACTTTAAATGGGTTAATTATGTAGTTTTTTTCAAAGAATATTGTAGTGTAATTAGTTTTCTTCTTTATTGGTTAGTTTTACCCAACCTATGTTTTTCTTATAGAACACCCTGTATATTTTTATCTATATACAGGGTGTTCATTTAAAAACTTTCCACTCAAGTTATCTTCGACACGAGACAGATTTGAGAAAAATCACCGAAACACGTCAAGATATTTATTGAGGGGGAACGTTTTTACAAAAATTGGACGGCGCCCCTTTAACCCCTTAACCACCAGGGCCACCACCCCAAAATTCTTAAATGAGAAGGCGGGTCGAGTGATACATCATTTTAAAGCTCCTGACAAGTACTTTATAACCCTAGAATATGAAGTCAATATCTTCACCTATTACAAAATGGCGGTACTTTAAAAATTACCTAAATACCTGATTTGGATGGCCATATTTCCGAAACTAATAAAGTTAGATGTACCTAATGTGGTGTTTTCTTAAAGCTCTTTTAAAGGTCTTTTTATTGGTGATACTGGTAGTAATATACAAGTTAAAAGAAAAAGTACATATTTTTTATTTAAGAACCCTGTATATTACTTTCTCACTTAATTTGGCAACATCGCAATTCTATTGCAAACTCTTCTTTTATGCAGTAACAGCCATGGCGGGATTGATGTACTATTATTTATTTTTAATTTTTTTAAACAATTTTTGGACATTTTTGTAAACAGAAAGTGCGGTGTGTACTGTGAAATACTGTTTTTGGGTGTTTAATGTAGGATTTCTTCTGTTTCGTCCCCACCCAGCACCCCTATTCACACCACCGTCCCGTAAATATGTTTTTATTAATAATAAATTATAGAAATGGATTTTGGAAAACGCGCCTACAGATTTGTGTCATAATCGACCTATAGAAACGCCCTAAAAAACAATTTTTCAAAAATCTCTTATAATAGCGAAAACCGCTATATTGAACTATAACCGTATACTTTATTTGTTTTGCTTTTAAGCCACTTATTTACATAATTTAGGAAGCAAAAGGTGCTTAAATAAGGCAAACACAAGTGCTATAAATTATATTTATTTTTTAATTTATACATATACAATTATGCAAGTACTTAGAATTGGCACTGTATATAGTTCTATCTAAATACACTTTTTATTTTTAACAATATCTTTTTGTTGTTTATTAATATATTACATTTTCTTCGTATTCGATTATCACCTGAAACAAAAAAAAACGCAATTAGTCTACCAAGAAATAAGTGTAAACAATAGTTATTTATTAGATAAGTGAGTTATATTACATATAAGTCACGCAAGAAAAGTTTAACTCTCGAGCCCGAAGGGCGAGAGAGGTAATTTTCTTAAGTGACTTATATGTAATAACTCACGTGTCTAATACAAAATTTTATCCAACACTTTCGTATAAATCGTTTTTAATATCGAAAATAATTTGAAAACGTCATCCATTATTTGTTACTTGTCATTGTCAACACCAGCAACAAAATTTTGTATTGTCTATAATTCACTAGTGAGCTAAAGGGTACTTTAGCTCACTAGTGACTTATAATTACACTTTATATCCTCAAAATCTGATCAATTATGTAGATATTATATGTAAGTGTTGGATAAAATATTATTATAGCTTTTCTTTGGAACAAAGAGGTTTAATAAACATTTTATAAAAATTAAACTTTTATATGTATAGTATGAACAACTATTCAGTCCTTACATAATATAATAAAATAAATTAAAATAATTATTTTAAATATATTTTATAAATTTAATTCTTTTAAAGTATTCTTAACTTTTATTTTAATATGCAAAGCAAAATAGTTCTTTATTGTATTTAAAAATTTAATTTTCTTCAGAGACAAGAATGAGACGAGTTACTGGTCCTGGAAATTCGTCCATTACGTTTTATCTCTCTCTGGTTTAACGCAAGTTCCTATAACTATGTCTCTGTCATTTATCATGCGATGTAATCGCAGAGGGCGCAATCATCGCCTTTTCATGGTTGCCAAGTTGTTTACAATTTCTGCATGTAAACTTTAATGTCTTTTTTGGCTAAAACCTAATTATACTATATATATCAAGAATCGAATATTTTTAATTTGACAACGCTGCCGTAGGCAGTCACGCCGAAATGTTATTTGATATTTGTATTTGACATTTTTAATGGCCGATTTGTTTGGACAGTTTGTTTACATTTTTTGTGATTTATTGTGTGTTTTGTGGTTTTTTACCTTTAATTGGACTTTAATGACTTTTATTAGTGATTATAGTGTATATGTTAAATTTGTGCTTTTCAACAGATAATTTAAGGTAATATTGACATGGTTGGTTATCTGTAAAAAGAAATCTTCATGAAAACCAAAAAAAAAAACTTTAATCCGTGTTTTTAGAGTTTAGAGATTTGCAGATATTTTAATAAGGAACTTAATAATAAAAGAGAAAAAAAACTAAAAGTTTTCCATATGGGGTATATGCAAGTCCTTGTATATACATACGGGTTAATAAAGAGTACCGCAACTTCTAAATATCTAGACCTGACTAATAAAACTCCTGCGACTTCTAAATATCTTTAAAACCGTCGAAGCTACATTTACCAAATTTGGTATCCACGTTGTTTTACACATGAAAATTTAATAGTAATATTGGCACCGTTGCCAGATTTCCCGGTTTTCTGCTACACGTATTTTTTTAAGTAAACGGACCAGACCATTTGTTTTTGTTGCATTAAATTGGCCCGATCAAATTTAGTATGTTTCTTTACTTTTTAAAATTCTTTCTTTATTTGAGCAACTAGGCATATGATACATTTTACACTTTTAGCAAAATGTAAGTTAACACCCAAATATCTTTAAAACCGCTAGAGTTGTGTTTAAGAAAGTTGGTATTTGAAGGTGTTTAGGCACCAAAGTCTGTCTATATGGAGTCGCGACATTCTTCCATATTGCTTTGACGTGTTATGACGTCACATCTCCCATTTTTCAGCCGTGTTATTCAGTGCCGGAGATATACAGTTTATTGTATTAGTAGAACAACCGTTTACACAACAGTTTTGAATTATTATCCAATTGTAAATTCTTTTACTTTAAATAAAAACATTTGGAATTAGATCTTTCAACAAATATCACTTTCAAAACAATGCAAAATGAAATGCGCAAATTCTAGACGCCACTGGATTAATCATCAGCTTTGATTTTACCCAGTCTTGCCAACTTTTCTCCGCGAAGTGCCCTTCCTTGCGTCCCCGACCTCGAACCGCCCAAAAGTAGAGAATGTGCCGTAACCTTATAAATATAAACTAACCTTGTTTAGGCACGGCTTATTAAACAGTATTATCCCCATTGTTGCCAAATTGTAATAAAAGTCCTGTGTTGTCATATCTTGGTAACTGGTTAAGATTGAATTTTGAAAAATTTTAATCTGATCAAAGTGGGCGCTTTCCTTTGTTATTGCAATTAAAATCAATAGGGCACTCCATTTAAAATACCAAAAATATTACGTGTAGCGCAAAATCGGAAAATCTGACAAGACAACAATATTATTCTTTAATTCTACTTGCCGAGAAACCCTTAAATACCAAAATTTATTAACGCAGCATGGACGTTTTTAGGGATATTTGAGCGCATCTGAATCTTTCACCTAAAATGTGGTGTTGTCATATTTTAGCAGCTAGTATAACTTTAAGTTAAAAAATGTGTAGACTTATTGACATGCGCAATTCATTGCAATGAAAATAAATAGGGCATTTAATTTAAAAAACAAAAAGATACATGTGGCACAAAACTGAATAATCTGGCAACGGTGCCGATATTACTGATTCATTCCTCATATCCGATACCTTCTGGTTAGTTCTAGTTCGTTCTGGTTAGTTCCTCTAGTTGTGGTTATTTTGCAATAACATTTAATTTAATAATTCATGATTGGCATATTAAAATGTCTCAATACTCGGCACAAAAATTTGTCATATTAGTCTATTCAAGAAGTTATATTAGATTTTTCTATAAAATTTACATGGGATTTTTATGTTCCGCTTGGCAAAGTACCACTCGATATAAACATGTATATACAGGGTGTCCGGAAAGGTCAAGTCACAAATAGTAGAAGTGATAAAGTGAGCCAAAATAATGTTAGTACTTTATATAAAAAAAGTTCTATCGCACTCCCTTAGAAAGTTATTGACTTTCAAAGCTAGAACAAAAAAATGTATTTCATTTATAACTTTTGAACCGTTACCACAATAACAATGATATTTGGGCATTAAAATTAACTCATATCAATGCTTTTTTCCATACGTAAATGATTGCGCAGTAAGTCCTAATTATACAGGGTGAGACGATTTTTTTTTGTTTATTGTATGCATTTTTTACAGAGGTGGAAAACTTGAAATTATGCTTTGACCGTTAAATTCCTTTATTATTTTTGAAAAAATAGTATACTTATTTAAATCGATGTCTTGGATGGAGATTTTTATTCCAGACATACCAATATTTTGTATAAAATTAAAAATGGTGTTTGCAAGCCTTTTACACTTTACAATACAAATTAAGACTGTTTTTATATAATTTTACCATATTTTAATAATTTTCTAAAAAAATTAAATTTTTCATTAGATACAAAATGCTGAACATAAAATGTGATTTTATAAAAAACGGCCCAAGATATGGATTTAAATAGGGTATACCAAATTAAGAAATTAAACGGTCATACCAAAATGTCAATTTTTTTACCTTTGTAAAAAATACATACAATAAACGAAAAAAATTCGTCTCACCCCGTATAATTATGACTTACTACGCATCGTTTGCCTATGGAGAAAAGCAAGAGTTGGTTTAAAAGCCCAAATATCATTATTGTATGGCAACTGTTTAAAATATATAAATGAAATACATTTTTCATCCCAACTTTGAAGGTCAATAACTCCGCAAGAAAGCGCAATGGATTCTTTTTTATATGAAGTACTAACATTATTTTGGCTTACTCTATCACCCCCATTATTTTTAACCTTACCTTTCCGGATACCCTGTATAATATTGATATTACAATACTGTAAAATATTTTATATGCAAGAATTTATTTATAAAAATATAAATGCAATAGTTTTTATAGGCTGTAAGTAAATATTAATTTATGGCGAAACAATAAATCAAAATTAAAAAATAAATAATTTTAAACCTACGACTATTTTTTTATAGGGTTTATATTAATTTTTGTAAAACGTACATATTTTAAAAAACAAAAACATTAACAACAATAATTTATAAACCGAGCGTCATAAATAAATATGTACTGAAAATAAAACGTTTATTTTACCTGTTTCATTTGTAGCTTTAAATTAACAACGAATATTTACTTTCACAAATTAAACATTGAATAAAAAAATAATTTTTACCTGTTTTATGTTTAAAATTTATTATAATTTACTTACTTTATTATTATGGTTAAATACAGGGTGTTTTCAAATTGCGGTAAGAAAATTTAAAGTTAGTTAAACAAAAGACATGGGTTTCCAACTTTTTGTTTTTAAGACAAGGGGAAATAACCTCTTTAAAAAGCTTTAAAATTTCGAAAACACTTTTTGTGTAAATTTTAACAACGATATATACGTTATTTAATAAATTGTTTGTTATTGTTGTTACATAATTGCTTATAAAAAATTATTACACATAATTTTTAAAAGAAAAAATGAACTAAGGTTTCTTGTATGGTCCAGAAGTATGCAATTTATCATATTTTATTTACAGTGGCTTACATTTTTTGTCAATATTATTAGCTAAGATGCGTCTGGTCTTACTAATTAAAATTAAGTTATGGCTGAAATAACTTTTTATTATACCAAAACCACAGCCAAATTTTAATAAAATCGGATACACTTTCTTTAAAAAATTATTAAAAAAACGGATCTTTTTTCAAAGTTTAACACCAGGTATATACTGTGTAAGGCTTTCGCGGCCATCTTCTGCTAAACTAAATTTTCTGAGCTATTTGGCCGTCGTTGTAGATTTAGTATCCTTGACGCGCAAGTGGTTGGCATCCTCAAAAGGTTCCTAGTAGACTACTTGCGTACTACTGTGTACACAGTAGTACGTTTAAATTAAAATAAAATGGCCGATTTTCGATATAAGGCAACTTTGGTATTTTAAATAGAACATCATGTATATTTTTACCGTCTGTAAATTAATTCTTTCTTTTTTTTGAAAAATGTTACATAAGCTATGGTTATTTAAAAAAATAGAGTTAATAATTTTCAATACATTGACTGCAAGGCAATTAAAAGTATTAAATTAAAAAAATTGCTTTATACCTACAAGGTTCCAGAAAAAAATACGGCAACAAAGCTTAATGATATTCACAAAATAAAAGTTGCTGTAGAGGTTATTTTTTTAAAACTTTTGTTAATAACCTATAGCTTTGTTGCCAATTTTTTTCTATAAGCTTATAAACTAGCAAGTTTTAATTGTCAAATAGTGCTCCATGTTACCATGCGGCCATTTTTTTAGAGATCAATAAACCAATAATCTTTTAAAATAACCGAAGCTTATGTTTACATTTTTTAAAGAAAAAATAAAAAGTTTAAAACTGTAAAAAATATATTATTGAATTACCATAACATTTAAAATAACAAAGTTCTCCTATATCAGAAAATCACCCATTTTGTTTATACAGTGCTTGTCTGAAGTCAGGACCCCCTCCTAACTTTTGAATTTTTTGGTATTTTCTTTTATAAAAGTTTGAGGACTTTGGTAAGGCAACATTAACCAAATTTTAGGCAAGAAATGACAGATATAAATGTCAAACTGAGAGTTGGGCGCCATTTTGAAAAGAAAAATTTAATGAAAAGGGGGTCGTGTGGCACATTATTTTAAAGCTTCTGACGAGTACTTTATAAACCCAGAATATACAGGATGATTCACGGTCGATGGTAGGTTAGACGTTTATGGAAAACGAAAAGCAGAATTTTTCTGAAAATTTAGCGTCTTACATTTTCTTACCTGTTCTATCGATCTAAAATATTGTCAGCATTGCGACGTTGCCGTTTCTATCAAAAGTCCTAGAAACTTAATTTTTTTAAATGGAACACCCCTATATTAACAAGTTTTAATATTTGCCCTTTTATTATAATACTTTTTTGTTAATATTGTCCTATATCTATCTCTATCGGTTTTCGAGATAAAAAATAATTTGTGTTAAATATGGTCCAAAACATGGCCCTAATTAAACTTAAGTAAATTAGTGTTCTTAATTCATAAAAAGTTGATGTTTTGGTGGTAGTTTAGACAGATACGATGTATTTAATTTACATCGAGAAATCAACTCCATATCATAGAGGGCGTGCTAAAATTACTATTATTTCCGTTATTTGCGTTATTCTTAAAAGGGGTCAAAACCTCTTATTTTTTAAACCCCCTGTATATTACTTAATAAAATAAAGGATGAAGAAGAACACTTTAAGATGACATATCATGTCCAAATACCTAAATCATCAAGTTTTCTTAATTATTTTTTATCTCGAAAACCGATAGAGATAGATATAGGGCAATATTAACCAAAAAGTATTATAATAAAAGGGCAAATATAAAAACTTGTTAATATAGGGGGTGTTTAAAAAAATAATGTTTCTAAGACTTTTTGATAGAAGCGGCAACGTCGCAATGCTGAAAAAAATTCTTCTTTCCGTTTTCCATAAACGTCTAACCTACCATCGACCGTGAATCACCCTGTATAAGTCAGTACCTTTATACTCTACAAAACGGCGGTACTTTGAAAATTGCCTGAATACCTGATTTAGATGACCACATTTTCGAAAATAATGAAGTTAGATATGATAGAGTAAGGAAATTATAAGAGTTATCATGGAATAGCCGATTTAAGGACAGGTCATGCGAAAACTCCCAATATAATTTTATTCGTTTCTCGTTGAAATACCGCCAGTTAGTCATTTCAGTAAGCTTACGTGTCTCCCCACCGCTAATGTTACACGAGGCGAGGTTTCGACCGACGCATTTAAAGTGTAAACTGGAAAAATGACAAGCCTGCCGCAAAAGCGGTACGAAAATTTTAGTATGCCATGGTTTCTCTTATCCGTAGGTATGTTACTTTATGTTAGATATACATAATGTGGTACTTTTTAGGTCTTTCAAATAGCTCTTTAATGGTAATATAATATACAGGGTACTTTATTAAAAAATATATAATTTTTGTTCTACTCTGTATATTATCACCTATATCATTATTAAATAAATCTTTAAACGTGCTTTTAAGAAAATACCACATTAAGTATATCTAACATGATTAGTTTTGGAAATATGGTCATCCTAATCAGGTAATTAGGTAATTTTTAAATACCGCCATTTCGTAGTAGGTAAAGGTATTAACTTTATATTCTTGGGTTGTAAAGTACCCACTAGGTGCTTTAGAATGATGTGTCACAATACTCCCCTTTCTATTAAATTTTTGTTTTCAAAATGGCGCCCCAGTCTTAGTTTGACATTTATATCGGTCATTACTTCTCTAAAATTTAATTTATGCTGCCCTCAAATTTTTATAAAAAAATAATAAACAATTCAAAAGTTAGGAGGGGGTCCTGACCAGTGGCGTTGCGTGACTTAAATTAGGAGTAGGTGAAATCGTGTTCGTGAGGTTCCTCTCATGACGAAAAATTCTTGCGGAGCTGGAGTGCGTCAGGGTTCAGTATTAGCACCACCTTTGTTTCTTCTTCACATCAACGACCTTCGTTCTTTCACAACCAATCCCATTCATAGTTATGCTGACGATAGTACCCTTCACTCCACTTTTCAGGTTCCCAAACCAATCTCTCAACCCGACTTGGAAAACAAACGCAGGGCGATGCAGATATCTCTTTCACAGGATCTTAATTTAATATTGGATTGGGGCGCCATAAATCTCGTTCAATTTAATGCATCCAAAACACAACCATGTTCCTTGTCGCGAAAAAATCTTCAAACACTTATCCTTTGCTTATGAGTAGCCAGATTTTACAGAGCGGTGGTACATTCAACCTTGTGGGCGTCACATTTAAGAATAACCTTTACTGGTATAAACACATTGTATCTATAGCCACGGCAGCTTCAAAAAAGCTTGGATTTCTTTTCCGAACCAAAATGAATTTTTCTCATTCCAATTTATACACTTTGTATGTGTCCCAAATTCGACCCTCTTTGGAATATTGTTCTCATGTCTGGGGAATGGCATCCCCTACAACCCTCAGCATTCTTACTGCCATTCAAAAAAGAGCTGTTCGTCTTATTAATGATCCTTTACTTACTTAAAGACTTCCTTCTCTTGCCTATCGTCGAGGGAGATCTATCGCTCTTTTATAGATACTTCTGCTCTGACGAATTATCCAGTATAGTACCTCCTCTTGCATCTCCCAACAGAGAAACTCGTGGTGCCGCACGTATGCTTCCCTATACGGTCCAACTGGACAGGCCACGAACTTCCCTTTTCGTTCGTTCTTTTATCCCTAGAGTTTCTAGGTTGTGGAACCTGCTGCCCGCAGAGGTCTTTCCTTCCTTCAAGTTTTTAAGTCCCTTGTCAACAAACTCCCTCTTACCTCGCTTAAGACACCCACGGTGTCTAAATACATTAGTATTTAGGCTTTCAGCCTTCGTGGATTGTCAAAAAATAAAAAAAAGCAAAAAAATCTACCTCATTTTTTTTTAACATACTCTACAATTTCGGTCTTTTAAGACCGAACGCATCTTTCATTTCGGTATTTTTCCTATATCACATTCCATACCTTCACCTTGCCGCAGAAGCCCCCGCAGGCGCGAGGGCGTAGGCGATCGCCTACACCGCCTACTCCCAGCTACGCTACTGACCCTGACTTTAGACAAGCTCTGTATAAAAAATAAGTCAATAAAATTGTTTTAAAAGGCGCACAAACCATACATTGTTGAATAAATCCAAACAATACAGTAATGTTTACACCGTATTTTTAAAAGCTAAATTTACCAAATACAACAGAAATTTAATAGCCGAAGAAAAAAAAATTGAAAAACAATTAAAAGCACTTCGTCATTAATATCCGCTTTATTTAGCAGCTAAATCACATTTTCCCTAAAACCCCTTGAAATATTTTTTAATTGATATTCGCAAAAATCCTACTGGCAAAACACTTGAAAGCTTTTTAAATCTCAAGGGCTATTCGGATTATAAACAAAACGAAAATTTAAAGAGTGCTTTTCGAAATGAAGTTTATGGGCCAGCGAGTGTTAAAGTGTATTTGTTTTTTTATTGTGTTGTTAACTGCTTTTGTACTCTTATTCTGTTGATGGCTTTAGTTTACTAAATACATTCTGATAAAAAATACTATTTTATTGTACAGGGTGTCCCATTTGGGTTGTCCCTTATGGGAAACTTGGAAACCATAAGAGATATTAAAAATCTGATACCCCATCCTCGAGCTCTTTTTGGAGAAAACATTTATGGTAAAAACAGATCATCGCTATCGCGAAGCGTTTCAGAGATACAGGGTGATTCTCGATTTTTTCACTTTTTGAAAAGGCCCTGTAGCTTTGTTGTTATTACAGATACGAGAAAACTAATTGCACATTATACAGACACTTTTTCCGTAGAATCGAGTGGCGTAGCCAAAAATGTTTTTGAGCTGTCATTTTTGACATATGACCCAAACATGTTTTTTTATTAGGGACACCCTATAAATGATTAGGTAATTAAATTGCTTGTTTTTTTCTGATTAAAATAATATATCATAGTAGGTGGTTTAATAAATTTTTTACGTCAAATATTGGAAAAATTATGATTTTAAAGACGCATTGCGGCTTCTATCTGTTTTTAAATTGTTTTATATTTTCTTTAAAAACAATACTGCCATCCCTCAACTCAGGAGACATTTCCGTAGAAAAAAAAAAATCAAAAAATTAATTAATTAAAAAATTTTTTTATTATTTTTTTTTCTACGGAAATGTCTCCTGAGCTAAGGGATGACAGATTCCTTTTAAAACAAAATATAAAACAATTTAAAAACAGATAGAAGCCGCAATGCGTCTTTAAAATCATAATTTTTCCAATATTTGACGTAAAAATTTATTAAACCACCTACTATGATATATTATTTTAATCAGAAAAAAACAAGCAATTTAATTACCTAATCATTTATAGGGTGTCCCTAATAAAAAAAATCATGTTTGGGTCATATGTCAAAAATGACAGCTCAAAATAGTTTTTGGCTACGCCACTGGATTCTACGGAAAAAAGTGTCGTTATAATGTGCAATTAGTTTTCTCGTATCTGTAATAACAACAAAGCTACAGGGCCTTTTCAAAAAGTGAAAAAATCGAGAATCACCCTGTATCTCTGAAACGCTTTGCATAGCGATGATCTGTTTTTACCATAAATGTTTTCTCCAAAAGAGCTCGAGGATGGGATATCAGATTTTTAATATCTCTTATGGTTTCCAAGTTTCCCATAATGGACAACAAAATGGGACACCCTGTACAGGGTGAGCCAAATTAAACTTGCACACTTTTTAACCAATAATAACTTTTAATCTGTTGCGTCCACCTTTTTTATTTTTAAAGGGCTAATAGGTAGATATGTACTTTCTAAGTTTTCCAATTTTGGTCAAATAGATTTTAGCAGGACTGGACTTACGGGACTTTTTCCAAAATACTGTATTTAACCTTGTTGCAAAAGAAATCTGACTTAGCTACAATAAGGCTAATACAATTTGTTTGTAGATAAACTATGGGAAATTATTCAGTAAAAGCGAATCTATCAACAATTTTAGGATTTAGGAATTATAATTATTTCTGATAAATACTGCTCCCCACAATGCATGCATTTCTTTCCATTTAAAAAAGAACTGTGTTTTAGTGTCTTTTGAAAATCAAAAATATTAGGTTACCATGATAACTGAGTTGGATGCTGACTAAACTTAACAGTAAATTAATTAAAAATAAACGTATTAGCCTAATTGTAGGTAGAATTAAATTTTTTAGAAACGAAGTTTAATGCATCATTTTGGAAAAACTTCAGTCATGTTTAAATATATTTGATCAAAATTTGCAAACTTGAAGAAAAGTATCTACCTATTAGCTTGTCAAAAACGAAAAGATGGGCGCCATGGATAAAAAGTTATTATTAAATATAAGTTGTGCAAGTTAAATTTGGCCCACACTGTATATAACATGTAAAAATAGCGATATATTTCCGGACTATGAAGCGCATTCTATTTGTTCTTGAATTAAAATAATTTGTTAATTTTTATTTTAGGAAGCACACTTTTAGGACGAAAAAAATAATCCCATACGATTCGAACTATTTTAACAAGCCGAAATTATAATAACATTTTTTCAAAATATTTAAAAATCTATAGCCGCTTCCCCCACTGATGAAAAGATATACATTATATAAAAAAATTTTCTTATCATCCAAAGGTGTGTGCAAATTTGCAAAACATGTTTTGACATTTAATGTCAAAGTTTTCAGAATATCCGAATATCCTAGTAAAAACATAAAAATATTGAATTTTAAAACCTAAATAATAGTAAGTTTTTATTTTTATTATTTTTATTCCATTTATCTTGACAACGGTGGCAAATTTGCCACCGAAACGTCGATTTTTAATTATCTTTTTACTTGTTTAAATTTTTTTTTTTGGTTTTTAGTACTTTTAATTTTATTTTGGCGCGTACCCAAATAAATACCATCTATTAAATGAATCCGCCAAACTACAGAACATATCTTCAATTATATTTAATATTATATATTATAACAAGAACTTGTATCTAAAAGTTACATTTAAAGTGGCTCAAAAACGTTATTTTGTTCTTAGTTTGTGCAAGATACCTCAGTGACGCCCCTAAAGTCTGCAATAAAATTGAGGGCAAATTTTTATCTCTTACCTTTTTAAAGCTCCCTAGCCTAGCATTGTAAAATTACACTTATTACATCATTATTTAAAATATTTTTGTAACAAACTAAAACAAGAATACATGTTTAACTCCCCCTTCTCCAAAATCATCTACTTTTAAAAGTAAACGGGGTTAGATTGTCATACTTTAGCCCTAGAAATTTGTGGTAGCTTTTTTCCGCACCTTTTGGAGACACCCTGTAGAGTACAATTCTTTAAGGGTTTATCTGTGAATTGCTCTCGATCCTATTGTCCCTGTTATAGCCAAGAGAATGGTTGTCCACTGTAATTTATTAGCAGACGTTTCTTTTTACTGAAAATCATTGATCAGATTTATCAATGACACTTTTTCCAATAATGAAACAGGCCAGTTTCCCCAATCCGTTTCATAGAATTTTTGTCTTAAAGTTGGTATTTAAGTATTTCTGACTTCTTGTTTTTTATTTCTTCAATCAATCAATCATTCTTACTTAAGAATGACTTTTTCCTTTAACGTTTGGTAAAAACTAAAGTATATACAGGGTGTTCATTTAAAAACTTTCCACTCAAGTTATCTTCGAAACGAGACAGATTTGAGAAAATCGCCGAAACACGTCAAGATATTTATTAAGGGGGAACGTTTTTTACAAAAAATTGTACGGCGCCCTTTAACCCCTTAACCACCAGGGCCACCACCCCAAAATTTTTAAGTGAGAAGGCGGGTCGAGTGATCTATTATTTTAAAGCTCCTGATGAGTACTTTATAACCCTAGAATATGAAGTCAATATCTTCACCTATTACAAAATGGCGGTACTTTAAAAATTACCTAAATACCTTATTTGAATGGCCATATTTCCAAAACTAATAAAGTTAGATGTACCTAATGTAGTGTTTTCCTAAAGCTCTTTTTAATGGTGATACTGGTAGTAATATACAGGGTAGAAGAAAAAGTACATATTTTTTTATTTAAGAACCCTGTATATTATTTTACCATTAAAAAGATCTTTAAATGAGCTTTACAAAAATACCACATTAAGTACATCTAACTTTATTAGTTTCGGAAATATGGCCATCCAAATCAGCTATTTAGGTAATTTTTAAAGTACCACCATTTTGTAATAGGTGAAGATATTGACTTCATATTCTAGGGTTATAAAGTACTCGTCAGGAGCTTTAAAATGATGTATCACTCGACCCGCCTTCTCGTTTAAGAATTTTGGAGTGGTGGCCCTGGTGGTTAAGAGGTTAAAGGAGCGCCGGCGCCATCAATTTTTGTAAAAACGTTCCCCCTCAATAAATATTTTGACGTGTTTCGGCGATTTTCTCAAATCTGTCTCGTTTTGAAGATAAGTTGAGTGGAAAGTTTTTAAATATATACTATAAGGGAAGAGCTTCATATAATTTTTTTATTCAAAATGTCATTTGTTTTCGAGTTAAAAGCCGTCAAAGTTCAATTTTTATTTTAGTTTTTCGCCATATTGCTTTTATTTTTAACCAATTCAGTTGATATTTGGCACACAAATCGAGCTTTATGGATTCTAAACTTAAAATTTATTTACATCATAACTTTTTTATTTTGACAGATATCGCAAAGCTGGGGTGCCATATATCAACATACTGCTGATATCTCAACAACCAGCACTAGTTGACGTATAGTATGTTATATATTTTTAATGTAAAATTTCATGCAGATTCAAAATTTGTTAAAATATAAAAGGGGTTCCATTTAAGAAAATCTACTTGCCAATAAAAATGATGATTTTGAGACACCTTGTATAATAACTAGAACTATTACTAAAAGAGTGTATCCAAGGAAACATTTTCAAATTCAAGTTTATTTTTGTATCTTGTACAGGCGAAGTTATTTGGTGTATAAATAGAGTTGGGACACCCTGTATGCATTAAAAGATATTTTATGGCATATAAGAAGAAAATAATTTTTACCAGTGACGTCCATGAGGGTTTAAGGTAAATATCTATCAAAAAAATATAATTCGCCACTGCATTTTTCCATAATAAAAATACTTTTTATATTCTCGTTTAGTTTAAAACAATTTTGAAGATGTACGGTTTTTGCGTAAATAATTATAAACCATTTCTGGGCATGGTCAAGTCCCTACACAATACGAAAAAAAAAACTGGAATTAAAATATTTTTATCAAAAAAAAAAACAGAATTTTATCTATAAATTGAAATAACATTTATTAATAATAAATTAAATTAAAATTACTGTATGGGTGATATTTTAAAGTAATGAGATACAAAAAGGTGTTTTATTTGTATGCTAAAAACCTGCGTAATATAATATTTGGAATTGCAAATAATATTTAATTACATATAAAATATCTCCCCATAGGAATATTGCTTTGACATTATTAGAATGCTAATTTATTTACAGTGTTAGTGTTAAAATTAAATTTGAAATAACATGGGGTCGATCCACTATTATATTATTACCTATCTTTATAATACATACCGGGTGTCAACGAATCTATTGACCCTTAAGTACACTCTTTCCGCGGTCTTCAAGTAGTGTGGTTCAAGTTTACGTAGAAGTCTACATAGAGTTCCCGGGTAGGCGGCTAAAGGCGTCAGACGAGCGTAGCTGTACCCTTGGGGATCGAAAAAGATTCACGCTAAATTGGGGCTTCTTTCTTTTGGGGCTAAGCGCTGTGAGTGAGGATTCCTAAAGCCTATAGCGATGGCATATGTTTTTTGAATCATCCTGTATACTTATGTCCTTGTTTAGATCCAAGCTTGATTTCACAGCAGTCTAGTCAAATTTAGCTGACGAAGATAAATTATCTATGGCGGGTACTATAACTTAGGCTTAAAATTTCGCAAAAGAGGGTTTTGTGTAATGTGAGTTTCATATAAAAAGCAATAAAATTTAAACACCTGAACATTAATTTTTTGTACTTTAAAATTGCCCGGTAACCATTAAAATTAAATCGTTTTTAATGAAAACAAAACAAAATTAAATATACAATTGAATATAAATTATTCAAAGTAAAAGAAAGTTTTATTTTGTATTTGTTTATCCTTCATTTATTGGTCGGCTAACTTTTATTTAAATTACTAATTAATTTGCTATTGGACTTGTAGATCAAAACATTGTTTTGCTTCGCAAATAAAAATAAACCTTTATTAAATAGAAACAAGCTCATTAACATTGGATGCGGTTAGAACAAAAGTAATTCTTTCTTTATTTATTTCTCTTTTTAATATATTAAAACTTTCTTCGGAACTTTTTATAATTATTTTTGGAATAAATTAAAAATTAAAAATGGTATTTTAAAAACAAGATTTTATTTAAATGTACTATAAAGAATAACATATATTTTTTCTTTAAAACTCATAAAATGCCCGATATTATTTTTTAGGTAAAACACATTAAGCGTATCCTTTCTTCCCTTAACACCCAGAAATCGTCTGGGCTGGATGGCATACCAGCAATCGTTTTAAAAAATTGGCTCCAGAACTTGCACCAATCTTAACTCGGCTCTTTCGAATTTCTTACGACACAGGTGTCTTTCTAAGTCTCTTCCATCTAACTATAGACCAATTTTAATTCTCTCAGTTCTTTGTAAAGTAATGGAAAAATTAATTAATTCACAAACTCTTAAGTACTTAGAAAAACACAAAATCTTGCATGACAGGCAGTATGGATTTCGCCACAAAAGATTAACAGCAGATCTTCTTTCCTTCGTTTCACACTGTTGAAATAAGTCTCTTGAGTTTCTAGGTGAGTCCCAAATCGTTGCTCTTAATATATCTAAAGCTTTTGACCAGGTCTGGCATGCCGCACTTCTTAATAAACTTCCCTCCTATGATCTTTTAACTAAACTTTGTACTTGGCTCTCTAGTTATCCTATCTGATCGTCGTATATCAGTTATTGTGGACGGCCATTCTTTAAGCTTTCACCAAGTAAATGTTGGAGTCCCTCAGGGCTTGGTTCTGGCACCAACATTGTTTCCTTCTTCACATCAACGACCTTCTCTCGTCCACAACTAATTCCATTCATAGTTTCGCCGACGATAGTACCCTTCACTCCAGTTTTCAGGTTTCTAAACCCATCACTAAACCTGACTTGGAAAACAAACGCAGAGCGATGTAGATATCTCTTTCGTAGGATCTTAATTTAATATTGGATTGGGGCGCCAAAAATCTCGTTCATTTTAATGCATCCAAAACACAATCATGTTCCTTGTCGCGAAAAGAGTCATCAAATACTTATCCTCTACTTATGAGCGGCCAAGTTTTACAAAGCAAAGACACCTTCAATCTTGTGGGCGTCACATTTAAAAGTTACCTTAACTGGCATAAACACTTTGTATCTATAGCCACGGCAGCCTCAAAAAGCTTGGGTTTCTCTTTCGAGCCAAAAAGTATTTTTCCCCTTCTAATTTATACACTTTAAATGTGTCTCAAATCCAACACCCTTGGAATATTGTTCTCATATCTGGGGCATGGTGTCCCCCACAACCCTAAACATTCTTGATTCTATTCAAAGAAGAGCTATTCGTCTCATTAATGATCCTTCACTTACAGAAAGGCTTCCTCTCTTGCCCATCGTCGGGCCGGGGGATTTATCGCTTTTTATAGGTACTTTCATGGCTTCTGCTCTGAAGAATTGTCCAGTATAGTTCCTCCACTCACGGTTCCCAACAGAGAAACTCGTGATTCCGCTCGTATGCATCCCTATACGGTCCAACTGGACAGGCCTCGAACTTCTCACTTTGTTCGTTCTTTTATCCCTAGAGTTTCTAGATTGTGGAACCTGCTGCCCAACTCTAATAAATATTAAACTTTAAGGCTCTATAACTCTAGAATTAAAGGTGATGGCACACTGCCCTTAAGAACATTTAATCGGGAAGATAAGGATTAAGCTGGGTCATTTTCTTTACAACATTTTGTAACATCCTGTATAAGCGTTCGTGGGCGTCAAAATACTTATTAATAAATTATAATTACATTACCTATTATAATTTTTTTGGTAAATCCTTTTTATTTTAAAAAACCCTCCAAGTTCAGCAAGTAAATTGAAGTAAATCGGCCAGTTAGTTTATTTTAATTTGTAAGCATCGTAACGAAAAACAGAACGTTAAGCACACAGGGGAGAACGAAATTATTCCCTTGAGATCGTTATCAGTAGCCTACATTTCAATTCTTTCAATCTGTTGACGCTGTTTCCTCATAAATTATGTACGACAAAACGAAGTGTTGCTAGAGAATTAAAAAATGATTTTATTATAGCAACTGATTATAAAGCGTTTTTCTATGGTATTTTAAAATTTCACTTTTATTTTAAAATACTTTAATATATATTTTTAAATTGTATCCCCTATTTTTGTTTAAAGAATCAGATTCAGCCAGAGACAAGAATGAGACGAGCAACTAAATGTAAATAAATTATCCGAGAGAGATATACCTGCTGGGCCTTCCTTGCCTGTCTTCAAGGAAGGTAAACGCAGATGGCGCGTGAGTCGACTTTATCGTTTGCCCGCCAAATTCAAATTATATAGCTGTGCTATTTTTGCCCTTAATGTTAGGTACTTGTTTTTGTTTTCTATTAATATAAAATATTGGGGTTTAGTTCAATAACTACACACACCTAATTAAAAATGTCATTTATTTGGTTTTTATAAAGATTTTTCTTACAGATAACCATGTCAATATTACCTTAAATTATCTGTTGAAAAGCACAAATTTAATATATACACTGTGATCACTAATAAAAGTCAATATTCAAAGTCCAATTAAAGGTAAAAAACCACGAAACACACAATAAATCACAGAAAATGTAAACAAACTGTCCAAACAAATCGGCAATTGAAAAATATCAAACACAAATATCGAATAACATTTCGGCGTGACTGCCTGCGGCAACGTTTGTCAAATTAAAAATATTCGATTCATGGTATATTTTCTTTCTCTTATTTAGATGTGAGCCAAAAAGGACATTAAAGTTTACATGCAGAAATTGTAAACAACTTGGCAACCAGGGCAAAGCGATGATTGCTCCATCTACGATAGCCTGCCATGATGAAAGACAAAGACATAATTATTGGAACTTGCGTTAAACCAGAAAGAGATAAATACAATGGACAAATTGTTAGGACCAGTTACTCGTCTCATTGTTGTCTCTGATTCAGCATAAAATATTGCATATAGTACGCTAGTTTATTTTGGTACTCGTGGCGATGTTGTCACTCTATTTTTAATTTATTGAATTTTTCGTATAAAACAGAATTCTCAAAAACTAGGTAAAAACGGAAACACATTAGTTATAAATAATTCCTAGCCAGACGTTAAAAACAATAAAGACAACAGACAAAATACTTTAAAAAAATTTCTAGATCTTATACAGGGTATTTTTTATAGCATGGACAAGATCTCAATATTTAAAATGCTAAATCTATTTTTTTAAATACAGGCTATAGAATATTGGGTCATTTTTAGAACTAAGAAATAAAAATTTTAGGTTTCTTTAGCGATTCCAATATTAAAAATGTAAGGTTTTTAAGATATTTGAGATCTTTGAGTAATTCATGACAAAAGGATAATTTTTTGATAAGAGAGAACTTTGTTATTTTCAATGGAACACCCGGTATATTTATTAATATTTTTAAAATGTGTATCCTTCGCAAAAATTGAAACATAGCTATGGGTATTTTTAAAAACCCATTTATCGACCTGCAAAAACTTATCCTATACGTTTGTTGCCCCATTTTTTGTAACATTGATTGTAGCAAATTTTTATTGTTAAATAATATTTTGAATTTCCATGCAATGAATTCCTTACAGGTAAATAAATGACCCACAGTAACAAATGGTAAAATTTTAAGAATATTGACAAATATACTGGGTGTTTCCTTTAAAATACCAAAGTTCTTTTTCATCAAAAACATACTACTTAAATGAATGAATTTTTCAAAAACCTTAAATATCCAAAAACCTTACATTTTTGGTATAGGAATTTCTAAAGGAACTTGCCTTATTTTTTTATTTTTAAAAATCTTTAAATAGCCTAATATACAGGGTGTTTCATTTAAAAAAAGGGGGATTTAGCATTTTAAATATTGAGATATTTTCCATGCTATAAGAAATACCCTGTATAAGATCTAGTAAATTTTTTTTCAGGGTTAAGTTCTGTGGTCCTAAATACTTTAAAAACACCTAACTAAGTATTAATAATAATCAATTTGTTTTTGTTTTTACCCAATTTTCGTGTAACCTGTTTTTACGAAAGTTTCAGTAAATTAAAAATAGCGTAACAAACACGAGTGCCAAAATAAAATGACGTTCTATATGCAAAATTTTATGCTGAATTCGATTCTGTAAACAAAAATATGAGTGACGATTAAAAGAAACTAACTTCTTAGCCATAACTTTTTTTGGGACACTTTGTTATATCTCGTTAAACAACAGAAATATTTGAGTATCTCGGAATATTGGGCCAACCTATACATTACTAACTCCCATGCTTAAATAAAGCATGGTGAGTCTAAACGAAGCTCAGGCGGACATTTTTAATACATTGATGGACTTTGACGCTCCAAAAAATCTTTAAAAAAAGGTGCTAAAAGACAAGGCTGCATAGCGCACTGTGAGAGGATTTGTAGATAAAAACCGAGTTTTTTAGCATAAGTCCTATTCTTTTGTAAAAATAATTTTAAATTGACCAATTAATCATATTCCAAGAACTAACCAGAAAATCATTTTTTTTCCAAAATCCAATCAGATATATATTAAATTCCTTATAGGTATAGGGTGATTCTTTTAGAGGTAATTTTTCTAGTAGGTATTTTTGGATAGAAGAGAGGGTCCAAATTTCAAACTGTCATGGTATTTGTGTTCAGTACTGTTTGACAATTTATCCTGAAAATACTTAACCCCTGGCACAACGTCTTAAACGTGTTAAACTGTATTATGAAAAATCATCATCCTTCGAGAAATGTGTTTCCTGCGATTCGGGTAACTTATGGGCCACGCATAATTGGCGTACTGAGCCGACTATTCACTGTACCATCACAAAAATCTGAACTCCCATTTTCGTTATTGTATAATTCTTGACCAAACTAGCCACATATAGCACTTGTGAGCAAAGTCGATTGATGAGATAAGGTCACGACATTCGCCATATAGCGCGGCTGTAACGTCAAGTCGGGCCATTTTCGGCCATGTTTGATTTTAGGCAGATTAGTGGCGTAGAATTAAGGAGAAAACAAAAAGAACTGTATGTTGTAAACAAAATTTATTGGATTATTTCAATAGGCATAACCTAAAACAAAAACATAAATGTGGTTTAAATATTGAAAATTAAAAATTATCAAAGCGACGTAAGTCAAAAACCATTTTAAAAACTTTGTATACAAGGTGTCCGCTAATAAATGGTACACAGAAAAACCATAGATTCCTTATGCCAAAATATTAAGATTTAACCAAACATACCTAATACCCAAAAGTTTATAATAGGAAAGATACGGGGGTGTCATAGTAAAAAGAAAAAGTAAATTTATTTCGATAATTGTTCCCCCTCTTTAAATATCTTAATAGAACGGTATCTCGGGGTTTTTAAACATTAGCTTATCAGATCGAATATTAATTTTTGTGTGTAGACTAGAGGGCCGATGGGTACACTATTTAAAATTCTCTAAAACTACCCAATTTTTTGTTACTACTCTGGATGTATGTAAACTAGTAAGCTTCTCTATGCTTACTGCACAAAAAAGGTTTACTTAGAAAGAATCGGTCTTGACAACCGTTTTTAAGGTATTCACGTTTTAGTTGTTCAGTGCACCCGAAAGTATGTACCTTCAATAACATCGTATTAGCTATAATTACAACTGCTCAGATATAAATAGCGGATAGCTAAAAAATTAAAATGTTTATAACATATTAGAAATTATCGAAATGCATAAATAAAAAATATTTACATCTCTTTATCCCGTATCTTCCTTATCATTAACTTTTGAATATAGTTATGTTTGTTTAAATCCTAAATGGGTATTTTCGCATAAGAAATCTGTGGTTTTTCTGTGTACCATTAACTAGCGGACACTCATCAGTATCATATGTATATAAAAACACGAATGACTGAAAACTATTCGACTAAACACTATCGAAATCACTAAAATAAAACGAGTCCGAACCAATAATATGTGAAGTCTCCAAACTAACCAAAAACATTAACAACTGGAAATCCTTGCAAAATATACAACCAAATGAAAATGGCAAATTTCTACAGTTTTTACCAAACAAGGCTTCGACAAAGCACGACTCTGTCATCAGCTGATAATGCTACCAACTTTGAACAGAGCTGCCAACCGAAATCGTTATTCTCACACCCTCACGTCCCTGATATGTCTAAACCCCTTCTCATAAAGAAACTCTGGCTGCGAGTGTACATGATGATCATGACGAATTAATTTGGCGCTCGGAAATTGGAGCTTAAGAACAGACCATGTAAGGCGCAATTAAGGACAACACTTGAAAACCATAATTTTTAAAAAATAAATGTAAAATATTTTTCTTTCATATGATATTAAAAAATACCCAATAAAGTACTTCTTTAATTTTTTTAATTAAAAAAAAAATATCTCCAAAATGAATAATCCATTACTTTGATAAAGTTTTGTTAAGATCTGATTACTAAAGTATAAAGAACAAACCTATTAAGAGGCTTAAACCTTTAAATAATCCGTTAGAAAGGGAGTTTACTTTGTGCGAGTCTCCTGTTCGGTTTGTTGATAGGTAACGTTGAAGATTAGTGTTTTAATTGGCACACATTTCTGTTACATATCAAACTAATTGCGAGACCTGTTAACAATTAACTTTTAATTAAAAACCCGACGGTATTAAACCTCAGGATTAAAAATATTTTTAAAAATAAAAAGTAAATCACAAGCTTAAATTTAAATGTAATAAAAAAAATGAAATAATTTTTTTCTTAGAGACTTTAATTATAAAAATTTCACGTCATTACAAAATTTATATCATATAAATGCTTGACGCGAGATGTAGGTACTTTTGTTTTCTTAATTTAAAAATTAAAGAAGGTAAAAGCAATCAGATCAAGTAATTTAATTTATTTGTTTATCTACGAAAGAAAATTTCGCCACATGCTTTTATATCATATAAATTGTGTAATTTTCTTCTTTTTTATTGTTGATTATAACCAGAGGCGGTCATAGGGGGGCATTTTTCTATAGATTTGCATGGCCATATTTCGAAAACTAATTGAGATATGTGGTATTTTTTAGGGTTTTTAAAAGATCCTTTTAATGGTAAAATAATATATGTGGGGTGTCATTTAAAAACGCGATAAAATGTAGAAAAATGTGTATTACTAAATTTATTTGTTTTATTTTTATTAAACCTTCACTATATCGTCAAAAAAAAAACCCGTAAGTATTGTGGGTTGCCTGCCAATTGGCTTTTAGTTTGACGACAACTATACAGACGAACTTCATATACCCAAAGTCGATTGATGAGATAAGGTCACGACATTCGCCATATTGGCTAGCGCGGCTGTGACGTCAAGTCGGGCTATTTTCGGCCATGTTTGATTTTAAGCAGATCAGTGGCGTAGAATTAAAGAGAAAACAAAAAGAACTGTATGTTGTAAACAAAATTTATTGGATTATTTTAATAGGCCTAACCTAAAACAAAAACATAAATGTGGTTTAAATATTGAAAATTAAAAATTATCAAAGCGACGACAGGACGATGAGGTACCTGGCAGAGCAAAACATTTTCCATGGTTCCGTAAGTTAAAAACCATTTCAAAAACTTTGTATACAAGGTGTCCGCTAATGAATGGTACACAGAAAAACCACAGATTCCTTATGTCAAAATATTAAGATTTAACCAAACATACCTAATATACAAAAGATTATACGGTTTGACAACCGTTTTTAAGGTAGTCACGTTTTAGTTGTTCAGTGCACCCAAAAGAACGTTATGTACCTTCAATAACATCGTATTAGCTATAATTACAACTGCTCAGATATAAATGGCTGATAGCTAAAAACTCCTGGATACCGAGTTTTATTAAAATATTTAAAACATATCAGAAATTATCGAAATACATGAATAAAAAATATTTATATCCCTTTAACACACCGTATCTTCCTTATCATTAACTTTTGGATATAGGTATGTTTGTTTAAATCCTAAATGGGTATTTTCACATAAGAAATCTGTGGTTTTTCTGTGTACCATTAATTGGCGGACACTCATCAGTATCAAATGTATATAAAAACACGAATGACTGAAAACTATTCGACTAAACACTATCTAATATGTGAAGTCTCTAAACTAAGCAAAAACATTAACAACTGGAAATTCTTGCAAAATATACAACCAAAGTGAAAATGGCAAATCACCACAGTTTTTACCAAACAAAGCTTCGACAAGGCACGACTCTGTCATCAGCTGATAATGCTACCAACTTTGAACAGAACTGCCAACCGAAATCGTAATTCTCACACCCTCACATCCTTGACAAAAACTATCCCCGATCTTGCTTATGTCTAAACCCCTTCTCATAAAGAAACTCTGCCATATACCTACGGATTTGGCCGGGTGCATGTGAGAATTAGCGTAGCCTCTAAAAGTTGAGGATGTGTCGCAACCTATACCCAATATAAATATAAACTAACCTTGCACGATACAAAAGTTTCGCTTATTCTAGAATACGTTACTTTAACAAACATGATCCTTGTGAAACATGACTGGTATTTTAAAAGTTTCGAAAGCTTAAACAAAATATCCTAAAGTTGTCATCAGCAGAAGAATAATGAGCATAACTTTTTGTAATAATTCATTTTCATGTAAACTGAAATACAAAATTTGATAGTTTATGTGGTAATTTAGTAAGCAAAAAATATACAGTAAGCTTGCCTGACTTTAAACAAATTAATTTAAAATTTGGCAGTTTGTTTTTTTTTTTTTTTTAATGGAAAAACCCTTAAACACGTCGATCTTTATTTTTGGCAGCGGTAATTTAAAAAATACGCCACGATACATTTTCTATTTTATCTGTGTTTCATAAAACATGTCCTATACTTAAAATCAACAGCTATCATAAAATTACCAGCAATTTCTATCAAAATTTAAGAAGGAACGTTAATTTAAAACAAGTTTAGTTGAAATTAAGGAGCATATATTTTATAAAATGCCCCCACTAGTTTTTTTTTTTTTTGTTTGTTTTCAGCTTTTTTAAATGTAAAATCATGTATATCTGGTAGCACAAAAATAAGCCATAACCAACAACTTTATTTTTTTTCGGTCTTTAATTGCTGAAGATTTTAGATTGGAAGACCTGCTATCAGCGAAGTTCTTTTTTTTCTTTAAGTATTTAAGTTCCGTGTTAACAAATCATATAATAAAGGCCAGTTAGATGGTATTAAAAGCAAAAAATTGTTTTTTTTTGTTTTTATTTTAATTTTATTACCAAACCAATATATTAGAACAAAAATACTGTGACAACGTATTTTTCTTTAGCCAAATACGTCGCCTGGGGTGCGTAACTTGGATGGGGTATTGGACACTTTAATCTCACTTTAAAAAAATTAATAAAAAATTATATTGTATCACCAAATAAAATTACAACTTTACCAGTATAATATTTCTAACATAAACATCCCCCTTTCTTCCGTTAAATTATCTGGACAATGGGAACACCCAGTATTGTTTTCGAAGTCAGGATTCTACTACCCCCTTCTTAAAATTGTGTTCTCTTTAAATATTAAAATTTCCAGTATTTGTTTTGCATTTCTACGCGACCCAGTTTGTTTAATGTTTTTATTTTATTTTTATAAGAGGAACCTAGAAAATTGTTTAATTTATACTTTTAAAACCTTGACACCTCACGTATATCTTTATTTATCAAAATTCCCAATGTTAAGTAACCTAATAAAATGTATACTTATTTTAAAATTCCCAAAAATGTATATTTTTAAAATTCCCAAAATGTATACTTTTTATACTAGGTGTTCACAATACCAAAAACAATATAAATGCCTCAGTAGCTATTAAAAAACACTTTGTGTTCTTTTAATGACCGAACCATTTTGCCACTTAAAATGGACTTTTAGCGTTTTTTTCCCTGACCTTTAAGCATTCCCTTTTAGTCATTTTACCACGTAATTTTTAGCATTTTTGCTTGTATGATTATGAAATCATAAAATATGAGCATAAAGCTACATTATTAAAGTACTTTATTTTTGACAAAAATATGGTTCGTTTTTTTTCCCTGACTTTTATACAGGGTGTTTCAACACAAATACGAAAAGTTTTATGAGGTAATTTTTTGTTTAAAATATGCAGGGTAAAAGAAAGAGTACCAAATTAATGTATTAAAAAGTGTTTATGAAAAGGAAACAAACGAAGGTGGCGCCGCAGGAGCAAGTGGAAATATTTTAAAAACAGCTCCATCAGGTGTTTTATCAGATAATTTTAGTAAATTATATTTGGCTATGTACATAGATACAATTTTAAATACTGCAAATTTTTCAACTACACGAAAACTAATAAATAGTTAAACCAGCACACTTCACTCGCTACAAAACGCTTAATTCATACCATTTTCATTATCTATACATACGCGTACATGGTAAAACTTTAGATTTTTCGGTTAAGCCGTTCGCTAGTTAGATGCTAATATATATTTAAAAATTGTTACATTATTATCGCCTCATATTTATGAATAACAATAAAATACTAGTTAGCGTGACATAACGTTGTCATTTTGAAATTTAGTGCTTTATTATTATCAAAAAATCGTACAGTAAAAAATTAAAGTTGTATTTATACAAATACTTTTTCTTCAGTAGTATAACTCATGGTTAATCTTTTCGCTCTATGATTTTTTGATAATAATAAAGCACTAAATTTCAAAATGACAACGTTATGTCACGCTAACTGGTTCTTTTATTGTTGTTCATAAATATGAGGCGATAATAATGTAACAATTTTTAAAAATATATTAGCATCTAACTAGCAAACGGGTTAACCGAAAAATCTAAAGTTTTTACCACGGATGTAGATTTGCATGCTCTTCAATAAACTTCAATAGAATTTTTCTTTAAAATAATTAGGGGAGCCAATATTTGACCACATTAAAAATATGTCCCGCCCGGCGACGCATCACCCGGTATACAAAATTTTAAAATGACAAGAAAAAAATACAAATCCATAGAATTACCGGCTGATGAAGTGGGAAGTCTTAAAAAATTGGCACGTGACCATGCCCAGGATTCCAAAGCTCCTAGTAACCAAAATATATACCGGGTGTTGCTCCGTCGAGCGGGACATAGGGAATCCCATGTAAATTTTGAAGTGGTCCAATATTGGCTCCCCTAATTATTTTAGAAGAAAATATAATTAGGATTTTTTAAAGAGTACGAAAAGTTGTACCCAGTGTATAAATTTCAGCTCTTCTCAGTCCGCCGGCTAAGAGATAAATGCTAAAATAAGTTACGAATCTCCTATCTTCTTACCCGCCTTGTATTATTAGAAGTTTATAATAAAATACTAGAAAAATTATTTAACCTCTTACTCTCAGGTTGTCATATCAATGTCACATCATTCTTAAATAATGAACTACTTAAATCAAGAAAAAATCACTATTATAAAATGGTTTTACCAGGGAAATAGTTATCGAAGAGTAGCGGACATGTTTGCAGCCTATTTTCCCTATAGGCCAATACCCAGTAAATCGACAATAGAACGGACGATAAAAAATTTGAAACTACAGGAACAGTAATGAATAATTGCAAATGTGAAGAAAATCGACGTGATCTTTCCCCAAACGATTTTTTTCTATGGGGACTATAAAAACTAAGCTACCAATAAAAAATATGAAAATTTAGTCCAGCTAAGGAATGCTATTTCCGCTGAATGTGTCAGAATATCGATGTACCAACTAGCCAACGTAAGAAATGAGTTTTATAATCGTTTGGGTTATTGTCTGGCAGTTAATGAAGGAATATTTAAGCATTTGATTAAATCCTGATATTTTCGTCATAAATTGATTTCTAAATGTAGAAAAATTTGTTTTATTGTCTTGCGTAACTGTGAGTGCATGTGTTGGAATTAGCTGCAAACTAAAATGAAATGCGAGGATTCTTTTGAAATTCCCGTATAAAATTGTTCAGTTTTGGCAATAACATTATAAATTAATGATCTTAATTGTCACTGATAAATCGATATGGTGTTTTTATTGTTGATTTTTAGAGTACAGGGTGCATAATGAGATACTACGTTGTAGAAGTATTAAGCAGTTTTCTTTTTACTGGTTGGTTGAAAAATGCTCAAATTTATATTTTGGGTGGAACTTACTGTGCTCTTCAATAAATCCTTATAGCATTTTTGTCTAAAATAATTAGGGGAGCCAATATTTGACTACTTCAAAATTTACATGGGATTCCCTATGTCCGGCTCGACGGAGCAACACCCGGTATATAAAATTATTAATTTAAAGTAATGTTGCTATAGCCTGAACTACAAAAAAGATTAAAAAAACAATTAAAAAAAAATTAAAATGGTAGAAAAGGTGATATGGTTTTGTTTCAGAACCTTGCCATTCTGTGAAAAAAAATATGTTTTTATTTATCTTTTCCGTAGTTCATGCTATAGCGATATTACTCTAGATACATAATCTTTTTTAATTATTTATTATTATTTTTTTACTACAAGGAGGGTTGGAATCGTAGACATGGTCACGTGCCAATTTTTTGAGGACCCCCCACTTCAAATGCTGCAAATTTTTTAAATTGAATTTTTACAATTTTATTCTTTTTTATTTTTGTCTGTGTTCTTAAAATATTGATAAATAAAATATAAAAAAATGAATACTAAGATATTGATTGTCATTTTTTACGCCACTTCAAAAAATACCTGAAATTCATGCCTCTAGAGCAGAATACCTCCTCTAGGTAATATTAGGCTTTACGTCTCAAATTAAAAGTCTGTAGGATGTAGTACTAATCTCTGGATAACAAACAAAACGTGGAGAAACCCACACTGACTATACTTGAACATTTTCTAAGAGATCGTTTTAAGGAATTAGAGCTAAGTCCTCTTTATAAGTGTGCTTTCGTACTTTAATACTTAAGACTTAGCAGATGTTTGTCAAGGTATTTAGGATTGATTTTATTATCTCTTGCTGTAGATAAAATTAGGCGAGGAAAAAAAGGATGTTATTTGTTTGCGCTTATTTTATTTTAATATAAAATAATAACCTTATATACATATATATTTTTTTACTCTTTGGACAAACCATGAAGGCTTAAAGCCTAAATACTAACGTACCGTGGGTGTCTAAATGATATTGAATTGATATAACAGTTAATTATTAACAAGTTTTTTTAAAATAATGTTTTGTTCTAAGTTTAAAGATAACGGTAGTTTTCTCTTGTGCAAAATTTGTAAAGTGGCGTCTAAGATCTATTTAAACTTTTGTAAGTTTAGGCATATGCAGAGTTTTTGTTTAAGTATAAAATTTTTTGTGAATTCAAAAAAAGTTAAGTGGTTCAACATTTAAGGCCTTACTGACAAAAGACGCCTTTTTGCTGTTTTAATGACCCCTACCCGAAAAATCCTTTTAAAGTAACGATTAATAGCTATTTATGTATCAAGGGCGTTACTAGGACTATAATCTCCTGAAGGTCGAAATAGCCCAAAGGCTAGATTTCGACCTGATGAGCATTATAGTCCAGTAAAGCCCGTGGTGCATACAATGCTTTATGTTTTATCCAAAAAAGAGTTTTTTAATGACTAATTACATTATTTATTCGCAATATAAAAAATAAGTTGCACCTGTACCTGTATACGTAAGTAGATAATGACTGGTGTTAAGTTTGACTTTGATGTTTCTATCAGTTAGTCAGTTGGCATTTTTTATTTAACGATTTGCTCAAAATGGAAGAAATTCCACAAAATATAAGAGAAAAGGCCATAAAAGCGACCGAAAATCTTTTGCCAGTTAAATCAAGGCAACAGTATGATCGGAAGTATGGCATATTTGGTATTTGGAAAGATGCAAACGCAATTCTTCTAATAACCGAAACCGTTTTAATGGCATATTTTCAGGAACTGGTAAGTTATTGATTTTATTTTAATACATATGTTTTTATAAACTTGATCTTTATTGTGAGAGAAATAAAATTGGATAAGCAATAAAATTTTCATATTAGCGCATTAGGGCATTATAAGTGGGCATTATCATAATGCCCGCTTATAATGCCCTAGGTGTGATAGCAGGTATTATTGCTACCATAACATATTCCGTTTCTAAGGTATTACAGATCAATAATAGATGGGTAAAACATAAAAACTATAATGTATACGTGTTCGTAAATTGTGGTGCCAAACAGCTATAGTAGAATCCTCTTATTATAGTAAAAAGGGGTTTAGATAAACGTTTGCAAATGCTCGTTCTTTAGAGACAGATAGTTGTTTTGCACTTAAGATGTTATTGGATTTTTTAAATTTTATTAATTTGGTACTAAATTAGCTCCTTGTTATCTTGCCCGTCATAAATACCATAAATAAAGAATTTGCGGACTGATGTGTATATTAACTATTTTTTTTTTTATTTTAATGAGATGATTTTGCCATAACATTTTAGAACCACAATCTACGAACACTCGGTATGTGATATTACCTAAAATTACTCGGAACTAGGCGTAGTCTTCTGAGTTTCGTCATAGGGTGGAGGATCCTCCTCGCTGATCAAATTCAGTCTAACAACTTCTAAGCTTGAGTCGTATTGCACTCCCATATTTGGTACCTGTAACCAAACCCATAATCAATGAATTAATAGTAAAAAATTTACGTTAAATACCAGATTCTATTTAAATGCACTTAAAAGCATAAAATAAAATTTATCTTTAAAAGATATACTATGAAAAAATAACAATAAAAAATAACAATATTAGACAATTTATATGATATATAGTAAGAACATTTTAAAAGCGCAAATTCGGTACCCTTTTGAAAATAATACAAAAAAAACATAAAAAAGGCCGCCTGCAATCGAACTATTTTATACAAAGGCGCCGCTATCCTTTACACCGACGCGCCGATACACTATGGGATAGAAATCCATTATTTTGGCCAAAAAGCAACGTTGAAATTTTAATGGCTCATTCTGTGTATTTCAAAGTAGATACTCCAAAGTACATGTGCGCAAAATTATAAAAGGATATGACGACTTCTATTGGGGTAATAAGAAACTTGAAAATGTATTTTAAATAAACATAAATATACAACATTTAATCTACTTAGTTTATTATTAGCCTTGTTTACTAAAAAAAGTAAAAGAGTTTAAATAATAAGAGCTATTGTTGTGTTTCCGATGTAATCTCGCGAAGTCTCGCTACTTTTGTCTAAGATTTTTTACCTTTTTCTTTATCAGTTTTTGTACTTACAATTGCCTTCCTACTTTTTGCTCCTTCTGAGTGTAAGGACAGATATAAGATATTTTTTTATAATTTACAAGGTTTTCCATTTTGAAATTTAATATGTTTTGTCCTACACTGTATATCCTAAAAGATAAAAGCATTCTGATGAAAAGGATTCTACAGAATCTACCCAACAAAACAGTGTTTTTTATTTATTTTATACGTTAAAAAATAAAAAAAGTTGGAAAGATGTATCTCTATTACGCTTCTAAGAATAACTTAAAATTATTTTTCAGATTTGGATGGTCATATTTCCGAAACTAATTGACATAGACACATCAAATGTAGTATTTTTTTAAAGCATTTTAAAATATTTTTTTGGTGGTGATATAATATTTAGAGCATTCCATTTAAAAATATCATACCTATTGTCGTACCCTGTAAATCATATGAGTTAATAATCATCGGATTACTGATTAGAATACTACCGAATTAACCAAACAAGCTATAATGTTAAGGGGGTGTAAATTTATAATAACATATAAGTTTTAGGTTTCCAAAAAGCATTTGTAATAATTTATAATATTTTTCCAGTAAAAAGCACCTCATTTTAAGTTAGATTGGTAAGTTTCAGAATTTTGACCAAAAAAATTAATTTCTATTCCATAGTGCGATGACCAGCTGCATCAACCGGCATATCATAAAAATAACAAAGGCGGCCGCGAAGACAAGCATGCCGATTTATTTGCTTTAAACTTTTTGTGATTTTTTTTCTTATCAAAGAGCATCGAATTAACATTTTTAAACTGTTCCTTCTATACCTACGTAATGTAATTCTTGTCGTAAAATTTAGGTAGTGTTAACATCTGGGGTAAAAAAATACTAATAATGAGATTGGGCTATTTAATCTATTTGTTTATCTAGTCAGGTAAATCTTACGACAAGCTTATATTTCATTTAAATTGGTAATGACGTCAGTTGTTTATAGTAAAAGTAAAAAAAAGTTTTTTTGTGCGTATAAATAGAAACTTGTTTAAAAATAAATAACTAATTCTAACCTGTAATAAAATTAGGCATTTGCATCAAAAAATCAAAATCCTTGGTCCATCGAAAATTCAGACGAGTTTAGGCAAGGGAGTTTAACTTATGTACATTTGTATTTTAAGTCAGTACTTTCATTAATTACCAAATTGTAGGAATGAACAACGACAAGTTTCCACAACCAACATATTGAATTTATAGTGAAGTTACTTTCTTTTTCAAGTTGCTCTCAGCACCCCTTTTATTTCATATTCATATTGTCGGAATGTATTAAAAAAGCCTGCTCGCCATTTAAAGAAGTCCGCCATATGTGATTTAGAGTCACGTCGCTATATTTTTTTAGTTATTTCCATCAAGTACTTTTATTTAATACCATATTAAAGAAGAGCATTAAAAAATAACTAATCCGCCATCTTGGCTGTTTCGCTATGTTGGATTGAATATGATGTCACCTAATTCTTCAAGTTACTTTTTGTAAAATCCTTCATATAATATATGAAAACATATATAGTACTGGATAAGATGAAAAGAGAAGTCATGTTAAATAAAACGATTTTTATTGTTTAGGGCAAAATAACCAAAATTTGAATTAGTTATGCCCAAAACTACGTTTTTTTTTAATTTAATGTAAATCTTGCTTTACATCGTTAAGAAGCTTGGAAAAAGGCCTTTTAAAAAATAAATAAAGAAAGGGTTGGTATTTCTTGTAATCTAACTCTTATTGCACTATGATATAGATGGTCCCATATTTAATTCATTCTGAAAGCGATGCCGCCAAGTACACAAAAATGATAAAGTAAACAAACCTTTTCGAATGCACATACCCTCGGACAGAGCCTGATTACATATTTTTACATAAAAAATAAAAAATAAATTGCTAAAACACGTATCACCTACTTACAAAACATTCCCTTATTTCGCCTCTGCCTACTATAAAACCGGTGGCACGTGGCGTGGTATTAGAAACTCGTCGGGTTAAATATTTTTTGTTGCAATAAACCATTGTCCACAAAAGGGTTTCTTTACTTTATCATTTTTTGTGTACTTGGCGGCATCGCTTTCAGAATGAATTAAATTTGGACCCATCTTTGCAAAATTTAAGATCTTCTTTTTAATGCTGCCGCCACACTTTGGGCACACTTGTAGCCGAACTATTTGTCGAAACATTTGGCGAACTATTTGTCGAAACATTTACAAAACCATGTCCGAAAGTTTGTCGTAGTTGGCCCAATGTCTGACGGTGGCATAATGCTGCCACCACACATTGGGCAAAGTTGAGGCCGAACTATTTGCTGAAACATTTGGCAAACTATTTGTCCAAACATTTGGCAAACTATTTTTCGAAACATTTGGCGAACTATTTGTCAAAACATTTGGCGTACTATTTGTCGAAACATTTGGCGAACTGTTTGTCGAAACATTTGGCAAACTATTTGTCGAAACATTTGGCGAACTATTTGTCAAAACATTTGGCAAACTATTTGTCGAAACATTTGGCGAACTAGTTGTCAAAACATTTGGCGTACTATTTGTCGAAACATTTGGCAAAGTTGTGGCCGAACTATTTGTCGAAACATTTGGCGAACTATTTGTCAAAACATTTGGCAAACTATTTGTCGAAACATTTGGCGAACTATTTGTCAAAACATTTGGCGTACTATTTGTCGAAACATTTGGCAAAGTTGTGGCCGAACTATTTGTCGAAACATTTGGCAAACTATTTGTCGAAACATTTGGCGAACTATTTGTCGAAACATTTGGCGTACTATTTGTCGAAACATTTGGCAAAGTTGTGGCCGAACTATTTGTCGAAACATTTGGCAAACTATTTGTCGAAACATTTGGCGAACTATTTGTCAAAACATTTGGCGTACTATTTGTCGAAACATTTGGCAAAGTTGTGGCCGAACTATTTTTCGAAACATTTGGCAAACTATTTGTCGAAACATTTGGCGAACTATTTGTCGAAACCTTTGGCGAACTATTTGTCGAAACATTTGGCGAACTATTTATTGAAACATTTGGCAAAGTTGTGGCCGAATTATTTGTTGAAACATTTGGCAAACTATTTGTCGAAACATTTGGCAAACTATTTTTAAGCAAGCGGACTCGAGTCCACACAATTGGTGTTTGCCAAAGTTTGTCGTAGTTGGCCCAATGTCTAGCGGCGGCAATAAAGGTAAAAAAACCATCTTTTGTTATAAAATCATCTAAACATAAAATTACTAGACATAAAAAATACATTAAAATTCCATTGGACACGACGACATTTGCCAACTCAAATTCGAAAATAACAGCACGGTGATGGTTATTGAATAAATATACATTTATAAATGAGAGATATAATGTGGTGCCTTTTTAATGTCGTTGGGTAAAAAGTATAGTATTTTTCAATATGTGCATTTTATGTACAGATCTGCAGAATAGGGCAATTTTAGGGAATATTTGATTGTGAAATAAAATATGGATCACGTGCTGGAAGGAATTAAAAGCGATACATAACATTTACTTACCATTATGTTTTCCATTTCCACACTATCTGTCTTTAAGGGCGGAGGTGGAGTCAATTTCTTTTCTTTAAGGGATGGCGCTCGATGTATTTGTGAAGGAAGAAGGGTTTCTTGTTGTGTTTCATTGTTTCCTGAAAAATAAAGTTGTATAAGACACAATTACTTATTTTAAAAATTATAGGCAAAAAGCATATTTTTACGCTTTTAAAACAGTCAAGCAACAAGTCGGTAATAATAACTAAGAACTACTATCAAATTTCTAAAATGTAACATTTCATGCTTTTAAAAAATACCCGCCATGGCAAATTAAAATAACTATGAGCAATTTATCAAAATGCATAAAAAGAAAATGGTTTAAAGCAAAACCGACGCACCAAACTATCTTCGAAGGAAAAATCCTTCGACGATAGTTTGATGCATATATACTTTTTTCTTTTTGTGGTATTCATAATGGACCTGGTGCAGCCACTTTGATAAGTTTCTGTGAGGAAGGCGAAACGGGTCAGGGGAGAGAGTACTGATATATAGATAAAAGGCAGAAGTTCTTTTCGTAACTGTTAAAAATGGGGCTTACAGTGGTATTTGTATTTTTTCGAGACATGATCAGAATTATTATCATTTTATCACGTGACAGATGTCATTTGAAATATTAATAAACATTCGGTATTAAGTTAACCACATAAGTGTTAAAAGAATGTTATCAGCTTCAGTTGAAAGAATACAATACAATGACATATCTATTTTCTCGGTTCAAGGTCACATTTCTTTAAAAAGAAACGATTAATTTAACCAAACATTTGACGAAAAAATTACAACTTTTATACTTCTTAAAAGTTCCACAGGTCGCAACGTTTTTAGAGAAAAAGACCATTAAGGGACTTTATGTCCTAAAAACGCCCTTTTTAAATTCACCCACTCTTTAAGGTTACGTTTTTGTAACGTTAAATTAATACAGCGTTTCTTTGGAAGTTCTTATCAAATGGACATCTCTTTATTACTATCTTTAGGAAAAAATGTTCTCAGTGTGTTTGATGATTTCCACAAAAGTAATTATATGTTGGATGTACAGGGTTATTCCTTTTAAATTAAACAGTAACAGTAAATTATTTTGAAACTTTTCTGTATTTAAAAAAGATAAATATAGCCATTTTGCGCATTATTTTCTGTAGAATTTATTATTCTAATCAGAAAAACATTTAAAACAAAAACAAGAGTTACAGCATGAGTGACGTGTTTTTTAAATGGAATACCCCGTATATTTTTATATCAATGGATTGAGATTTTCATGAGGAATTCGGTGTTATGGAGGTCGCTGGGTTTATTTCCTTCGGTTCATAAGGATAGTTTCACCTGAAAAACCTGGCTGCCACAGGTCTCAGGTGCTTATTTGTTAAAGTCAAAATTTTTTAAAATACCTTTATTACTTTTTGGGTTTGGAAATAGATATATTATATCATTTTTAGCATATAATATAATTTAAAGCCGTCTTCTGATAAAAACCTCATTTTAAATTTTAAAACAAAAGTACTTTTTCTAAAAACCGCCAGAGGGCACTTTACCTAAAACTTAAAATTTATTTATATCATACCTTTTTATTTTGACAGATATCGCAAAGCTTAAAACATAAGGTACTCTTTATTAAAGTCGATAAACCTCATCGTTAAGGCACCAATAGACACAAAGTTTTTATTAATTTCCATCAAATTACCTACATACATACAGGGTTTCCAGTAACTCAACCAACAAACTTAACCAAACGATTCTACAACAAAAAATAAGAAAAATTAAAACCATTTTTTTGGCATGGTTGCACCATGCATCAAATAAAACAAGGCCAGGAGACCAAATTTGTGTCGAACAATATGGAAATTAAAAAAATATATTTTTATTTTAGAAAAATGCAGTGGCGTACAATTTTTACCTTAAACCCCTTATGAACAACACTGGTAATTTTTTTCCTTGTATGCCAAAAAAATGTCTCTTGGTGCATAGAAGGCGAGCCTCAATTTTTTTTCATATATAAATTAATATAAAAGTTATTATAAAATTTATTTTTTTTATTATTTTTAACACCATGTAGTTTAAAAACTAAGACGTTCAGGACAAATGATTGTATAAGGTTTTTTCCCAATTTTCATTGTTGAATTTATATTCGAAGTTTCTCGGATACCTTGGTTGACCCCCTGTATTTTTATAGTAATACATTTACCATTTCTTATTCTATTCTGGTATTTTATTTCGTAATGTTTTAAAAAGCAGAACTTTTATAAAAAAACATGCTTGTGGAAAATTTATTTGTAAACATTGTAATTTATATGAAGCTTTTATATTTCTACCCTAAACCAAGGCAACATTATTTTGCATCGAAAATCACTAACAACACGTCTTTTACCTCTACACGGCTGTTTAATTTAAAGGCGCTCAAACATAACAAATTTGACAGGTTTGTAACATGCATCATAAAACAACGAGGAAAAAGCACCATTTTGTTTGGTTGGTAAACTTTTAACGCTTAGAAGATTGAATAATAAAAGGTGTTTAATGGATATAGTTTCTAGTCCAAGAGCCCGTAAGCGCCAGAACTTTGTTATTTCGTAAAAGCTGAATTTTATACATATATATATGTTACTTGACATAAGATATTTTCGTCGCCAGACAGTTTTAACAGTTCTAACCCTATGACAGACAAACTGTTGGAGTGGGACTCTTTGTTTGACCTCCGGACAGTGCGGACGTGCGTAGAGAGGACTACAAAGTTCTTCCCGGAGTGGCGGCTAGAGGCGTCGTGCGAACGTTTTTACCTTCGGGGATCAAGGAAAGATTCACGCTAAATTGACGGCATCTTTCTTCTGGATCTAAGCGCTGTGAGCGAAGATTCCTATAAGCTGATGGTATCCTGTTTGGTGGTGAACACGAGGTATTTCTTAAATGGCGGGAAACAGATGGGCGTGCCATGGGAACTGTCAGTAGTGAAAGTGAAGGTTATACGTAACACCAGTAGCAGATCTTGGTTTGACAGCCGACAATTTATGCATTGCATCGATTGTTAAATTATTTCTTTTCTTTTGGAATTTCTGGGAGCTACGAGCTCGATTATCCAGATTTTCCGCCGACGAAGCCCTGGAAAGCATAGTTCGGAAGGGGGAGAGTGGTGGATTAGACCTGAAGGGACCAAGAAAAAATATAGAGAGAGAGAGAGAACTGTTGGGGTGGCCCAATGGTCCGAGGAAGTCCAATATTACTGTTTTTTAACAAGATATAACAAAATGTCTTGTAAAAGATTTGTAGGTTTTCCAAATAGGCATGTTCTAAAAGTATTTCTATATATACAGAGTGTTTTGAAAATAAGTTAGTGCTGTGAAGTACGTTTTTTAAAAATTGTTTTTTGGGACACTATATACATCCAAATATTTCTAGGACATGTCTATTGGAAAACACTACTTCTCTTATACAGGGCGTCTCACCATCGATGGTACCTTGGACGTTTACGGAAAACGGGACATTAGATTTTTTTTAATTTGGCAACATCGGTAAAGGCTTGTGATGCAGCGTTGCCGCTTACACCAAAAAGTGGCATCAACTTTGATACTTCAAATGGAACACCCTGTATATTTTGGGTATTTTTGGATCTGCCACTACTTTCTAAATATTCTTGCCTTTTATTCTCCTATACCAATCTCTCGCGGTTTTTAAGTTAATAATTATTTTCCACATTTTTTGTTCAATACATGTCTCTAAATAAAAAGCTTTTATTATTCTATCTGCATTCGTAGACACTTAAAATTTAGGATGTAGTATAAAAAAATGTTTTAAATTATACAGGGTCGCTTAAAATTCCTGATATTACCTCTATATATAAAAATAGTAAAAATATTTTTTTTTATAAAACTTCCTGTTTGTTTTTAAAGAATCTGAAGGACCATCAAATGCCTTATCAAATGATTTATTATGTTCCCATACCTAAATGCCATTTGCGGAGATAAAAGCAAGTTTCTTTAAAAATCAAAATTTAACATTATAAATATGCATTAAAGATGGCCATGACATGTCATGACACACCAACTTTTAAATAATCACATTGTTATTTTTAAAAAGTACATAACCTCCCTTTCTATTCAAAAAAAAAAACTGCTAGTGCCCCCATTGCACCAGCAAATTGGGTTTTGCAGTTTGGCCTATAGTTTTTATATCAAAGTATTCATCCATTTTTCTCAAAGAGGCTTGATTGTTTAAGGGAAAGGAGTATGGCGCGCTTGTGGCGGCTTCGGTTGTATCGGCGAGCGTCGATCACCGGAGTTAAGCAGTGAAATGCGCGCCCATAATTTGGATGGGTGTCCGGCGACAGCGGTGTTTCGGGCAGCGGCACACGGTGTTCTGCTTGGGGATGCGGACCGAGCAACAACCATCCAAGTTATGGAATGAATGGTGTGTGAATGAGAAGGAGTAGGGGTCAAGGTACAATAAGCCTTCAGGTTGCAGTGCACCACCTAGGGGGCGGTCGTCGGACCTGGGTGGGATGACCCCGAAAGGGTGAAAAAAAAAAAGGGAAAGGAGTAAATATCAATGTCAAAGCCTCACAGTTTCTATAGTTTTTACTTCAGATTCTGGTTCAGCGAGGGAAAAATACAAGAAATATTTTTCGATAAACACAGATCATTTTTTTTTATTTTGTAGACCTGTTTTTGATATATTATTTTTTTTTGCAAGTTCTACATGCTCTTTAAAATAAACATTCCAATTTTATGAACACCATGTTTATAAAACATTAAATTTGCATTTATATTAGTTGAAATAAAGCCTGGACCGCTAACAATTTTAGTAAAACTAATCGAATAATAATAAATTTTTTATTTTTTATTGGGTTTTATTAATACTATCAGCTAAACCACTCAAAAAATAAATTCAATTTACTTTGGTATTGTTTATACTTTAGGAAAATTTAATTTTAATAAATAATTAAATGTTGTAGTTGGTTACCTAGATGCAATTTATTGGATTATCAATTTTATATGAACAATAAACAAATTATTTGTAAACTGCAAAATAACTATTTATTAAATTAAATTACCAAAAATGCAACTACTACGGTTTTTATTTAAAAAAGATAAAATAAAAAAAAATTATAAGGGTACTATGCTATACAATATGAGCCATGCGTTTTGGTTCATCGGCCGGCAATAGAATAACAAAACAAGCACTATGATTCACGCCTGTTTACATGCTGGTATTTAGTTAGATTGTCTCTTTTCTTCACATTGCCTATGTGTTATATTATTTAACTGAACCTGTATATACAGTTTAACTTCGGTAATCCGAACAGATATAGTTCAGGTATAAGTCCGTATTAACGAATTGTCCGGATTACCGAAGTAGAGCTTATATCCAGAACTAACCAGAACAGGTTGACTTTTTAGCATTATTTATTGTAACATTAACTTTATGTTTAACAAATCGACATAATACGTTGATAATGTAATAAAAAAATATAAATTTCTAATAATAAATGTAGTGTAAAGCACATGCATAAAAATACATATTGTATGGACTATCGTGCCTAAAAAAACTGGGACATTAAAATCCAGGTAGGAGAGTGTCTCCCGGTCTATAAGCGATCCCTTTTCCTATAATTGTCAATTTTTCTACGTGGCAAATTACATTGCTTTGACAACATCAAAACATAATATTCTAATCGATCAGGAATAAAGCTAGATTTTTTAAATACATTTTAGTTTTAATTTGCATTTAGGTAAACTTGAACAAATACCAAGGTTAGTTTATATTTATAAGGTTGCGACATATCCTCAACTTTTAGGCGGTTCTAGGTCGGGGACGCAAGGAAGGGCACTCCACGGAGGAAAGTTGGCAAGACTGGGTAAAATCAAAGCTGATGATCAATCCAGTGGCGTCTAAAATTTGCGCATTTCATTTTGCATTGTTTTGGAAGTAATATTTGTTGAAAGATGTAATTCCAAATGTTTTTTATTTAAAGTAAAAGAATTTACAACTTATTAATAATGAAAAACTGTTGTGTAAACGGTTGTTCTAATAATACAATAAACTGTATATCTCCGGCACTGAACAACATGGCCGAAAAATGGAAGATGTGACGTCATAACACGTCAAAGCAATATGGCCGAATGTCGTGACCTTATATAGACCGACTTTGAACAAATACCATCTTTTCTGGTTAGGCGCTCTAGAAACCCCAACAAATGGTAAAGAATGTATATATTAAATTTTGAAGCACAACTCAACAATACTTTGAAATTTTATGTTTAAAAGTTTCCACGACCCTTAGTCAAAGAACACAATGTTAAGATTATTAAATATTGGTTCTTTAACGTACTTATTACCAACAAACATTATTTAAAATATTTGCCAGATGGAATGCTTTCAAATTGCCAATACCGCATTCAAATTACCAATTGACCCTTACAAATTAAATTCCCAATAAGAAATATTTTAAAAATATTATTGGTTTTTGCCTAAAACTTTGTTACCGTATTGAAGCCATAAAACAAATTTAAAACTATATTAAAATATAGGCAAAAATTTATAAAGTATATCATTTTAGGCCATTTTTCCCCAAGATCGTTTGACTAGGTAAGGTTGCCTCGTAAACCTTGCAACATGGTGGACAATACGTCACGTATATATTTTGCTCATTATTTCATAAAGTTTTTAAAAGTGTAGTTTGTGTTTTTTGTCAATATTAAAGAAATACTTTTAAATACTGTTGATTCCAGTTGTTACCGTAACTTCTTTATTTCCTATTAATAAATTATTTAACAATGATTATTCTAGCTGATTTTTAAATATTGTATATCGCGCTCTTTCGCCCTCATAGTATTATCCGTCTAGACATCCTTGTTGGCGCCAAGGAACCAGCAGTGCGGTACATATGTGACGTAATGAGGCAACCTTACCTAGTCAAACGATCTTGATTTTTCCCTACATACGTATGACGTTACTGTTTAGCAAGAAAATGTAACGATTTTAATATGTTTTGAACCGTATAAACAACAAAAAAACTGCTTTATTTAAAGGTTAGTTAACTAAGAGTCGGGGCATACAATTACTTCTATTTTGATATACAAAAGCTTTTCTATACTGTTTTCTAAAATGGTCTCTTTGCTAAGAGGTTTCAAGCTTTTCCATTTTATTTTGTATTTATTATTAAATACGTGTTAGGAATTTTTTGATCGTGGAAATATTTGATGCCCTCCTATGCCCTGGGCTAATTGAATGCTTTGCTTCGCAACAAATTTCTTTCATTTTTTTTATTTGCAGTGGTTTTATATTATTTCTTTTTTTTAATTTGGGGTCTAATGACATCTCGTGATTTAAGTGCGATTTTTAATAATATAAAACAGATTGGGGATGAAAAATGTAAAAAATTTAAACAGCAAATATTTATGATTTTTTGTTGTTTCTAAAACAATATTGTCTTAAGAGTACGAAATTTGACTTTTGTATGATTACAACATAGGCGTCTCCTTCAGAATCTGATACTAAAAAAAAAATTAGGAAGGGAAATCATTTTTTAAATAATTTAACGGTCGTGCATGTTTCAGAAATATTCTTATAGCTTTTAAAAATCACTGTTGTAACCACTGCCCTTAATGACAGTAACCAAAACAGACTTGACAAAATATAAGATACGAAACAATTAGCAATTTTAGGCGTTTAACCAATTATAACCGCGGTAATTGGTGACAACTTTGACGTATAATTTTTTTTTTATCTTTGGACAATCCACGAAGGCTGAAAGCCAAAATACTAACGTACCGTGGGTGTCTTAAGCGAGGTAAGAGGGAGTTTGTTGACACGGGACTTAAATACTTGAAGATTTGAAGATTTGGGGGGAAGGAAAGACCTCCGCGGGCAGCAGGTTCCACAATCTAGAAACTCTAGGGATAAAAGAACGAACAAAGTGGGAAGTTGGGGGCCTGTCCAGTTGGACCGTATAGGGATGCATACGCGTAAAACCACGAGTTTCTTTGTTGGGAACCGTGAGTGGAGGAACTATACTGAACAATTCTTCAGAGCAGAAGCCATAAAAGTACCTATAAAAAAGCGATAAATCCCCCACAGCCCGACGATGGGCAAGAGAGGGAAGCCTTTCTGTAAGTGAAGGATCATTAATGAGACGAATAGCTCTTCTTTGAATAGAATCAAGAATGCTTAGGGCTGTGGGGGACGCCATGCACCAGATATGAGAATAATATGCCAAGGAAGGTCGGATTTGGGACATATATAAAGTGTATAAATTAGAAGGGGAAAAATACTTTTAGGCTCGAAAGAGAAATCCAAGCTTTTTGAAGCTGCCATGGCTATAGATACAATGTGTTTATGCCAGTTAATGTTACTTTCAAATGTGACGCCCACAAGATTGAAGGTGTCTTTGCTCTATAAAACTTGGCCGCTCATAAGTAGAGAATAAGTAGTTGATGAGCCGAGTTAAGATTGGTGCAAGTTCTGGAGCACATTTTTTTAAAACGATTGCTGGTATGCCATCCAGCCCAGACGATTTCTTGGTGTTAAGGGAAGAAAGGATACGCTTAATGTGTTTTACCTTAAAAATAATATCAGGCATTTTATGAGGAACTGGGGTAATCGTTGGAATTGGATGGTTTACGGGAGGAAGGGTTGAATTGGCAGCAAATTGTTTGGCAAATAATTCTGCCTTTCCTTTAGCGGTAGAAATAATTTCATCTTCCAAAGTTAGTGGTGGAAAAGAACTGGTACAAAAATTCCTACTTATGTTTTATGCAAAGGACAAGAAAGATTTGCTGCCATTTGGGCAAGAAAGAACTTTGTTTTTAATACGATTGTCGAAGGAGTCTTTGGCTTCAGAAATTGTTTGATTGTAGTAGTTTCTTGCTTCAATGCTGGTCTGTCGGTTTTCTGGACTAGGATCCTGTAGAAACTTTTTGTAATCCTGAACTTTTAAAATTCTAGCTTTATCACAAGATTTGGAAAACCAGGGTTTGTTATTGGATTGTTTGGGGTTTTGATGGTGTGTGGAATATAGGTTTCAATGCCCAATTGAATTGATTTAGTTGTTTGGCGAATTTGCCATTTGTAACACAAAATTTCCAACAGTAAACTTCAGTTTTATCACTATTTGATGTTTTTCAAATAAACGATATTTCCATGGAAATCTTTTCAAAACAGTTCAATGCTATTGCCGTACCTTGTATAATATATTTAAAAAGGCACAGTAAATTATTTTTTTATTTAAAAGAGTGAACTTTTTAGGTGATCCCATTAGAACCAAATCAGGATCTAATGGTGAAATCATTACTCACCCTGTTTTTTTTTTTAATGGCGCATCTTTAAAATTCTAATTAATGAGTCTAAACGTTATTGAACATGCACGCATTTATTTGTTATTAAATTTATTTTATTTGGCTAAAACACACTGTTTAATTTTTATTTTAAAAGGCTTGGTTTAAGGTTTTCAATTAATTTTACAAAGTCTTAGTGACGATCGAGTAATTTGAAATACTTCACCCTGATTAATTTAAATTCTAAGAAAGCCAGATATATTTACACCGACAACTGAGTTTGGAAACGGTTTAGAGGCAACAAGAGCTGAAAGACAAAGAAACATTTAATTGATAACCGAGCAAATTTGATCATCATTAATAGTATATTACATAACAAGTGTCGAAAGTGATATATTTCACACGAGTGAAAATGTTGTCGCACTAGCAACTTTTTTTTTTAGAGGGGGTCATGTAGCACCTTGCTTTAAAGCCCCTTTGATTCTTTACTCAACGGTACTTTGTTTTTAAAAATCGATCAAGCCGTTCCAGACTTTGAACCGTTTGAAATTTGGCTTAAATGATATTAAAACAATGCAGTTTTACTGGACGGGGCTTTTAAGTGTAAAACGACTGGTTCAATTTTAAAAAAACAAAGGGGCATTAAGTAGAGAATTAAAGGGCCTTTAAAATGAGGTGCTATATGACCCCGTTTCTATTTAAAAAAAAGTTGCTAGTGCCGCCTTAACACTTTGCCGCGTGACAAGAAAAAATCTGTCAAAAAATTGTTAAAATATTACTCTTTCATCCAAATTTAATCCGATATCATGTACGATTTAAAAGTTATAAGGGAGAGAACTTTTAAGAAATCGCAGTGTGTTTACCAATCGGAACTAAACTTCAAACGCTTGTAAATCTGAAACAAATTGGCCGATTTTTAAAAATAAAACGGTGTTGACAAGAAAATTAAAAGGCCTTTAAAAAGAGGTGTTACGTTACTCCTCCTTTCATTAAAAAAAAAAGGTGCTAGTTACACGAAGTTACAAACTTTACCTCTTTATAACATTAGTAAGGATTTACCTGACGACGACTCAAGATACAAACGGACTAAAACATGTTTTAATTGTCATTAAAGAAAATGAAATTCAGCAGTTTTACTCTTATTTTAATAAATTACCTGTCAATTCCCCTACGTTGCTGTTAACTTAACTCACGTACCATCTTCGTTTATTAATTCAGAATTCGTCAAACTTGACGCAAATACATCTAACTTTCATAGTAGTTACTGACATTTGAGTAAAGCGTTTCCATTTACGCAAAGAACAAATAATTCTCTTTAATATGTCTTTAAAGTGGCCCACAGACGATCAATATTATTGGGCAAAACTTTGTACAGTAATATTGCTAGTCGTCCCCAAACAGTGCAATATATTTATGCAAAGAATATATTTAATATATTGCACAATAACTAGTTTTGTTTTGTAACTAATGCTAAAAACATGGAAGAAAAAAGTAGGTGCTTGAGACATGTTTGAAAATAAGAAGAAAACCTCAATTTCTTTCTCTATTACTTTTAAACCAATATTTGTGTGATTGTTTTTGTAAAACAAATACTCTTTCGTATTTAAAAAGTGAAATAATTGTGCAATATTACCCAGACACGCCACAATAAATCACTATTGCATAAAAAAATCAAACTGTTTTTGATTGAAACAATCAAACAGTCAATAATATTGTACAATAATGATACAATTTTGCGCAATAATATTAATCGTCTTTGGGCCGCTTAAGACTGAACCAAGTTTGGCCAGTACAACCAAACTTCTTCCACTGATTCTTTTCAAAATTTATTGGAGATATATGCCGAATCATTTCCAAAAAATTAGCGACTCAAAAATAAACTTGACCTAATATTTGCTGATGAAAGTTATAGAAATATTTCATTGCAGCAGTTAGTGAAACAAGTTGGCGCAAATAAAGACATTTTTACCGAGGCGTATAAAACTTTTTAGCTAATTTTAACGATATCGTCGACAAGCGTGTCAGTGGAATGGAGTTTTTCTTGTCTTAAGCGTTTAAAAACTTTCTTAAGAAACACTATATCCCAAGATAGACTTTTATCTTTGGCCAATATTGTTAAAATTATATGCAACACATGCCTAAATTGTTCTTAGATTGGCAACACTATTTTATGTCAAAAGTTAGAAACTGTCAGTTAGTCTTGATTAAACTTAGAAGCAAGAAGCATCGTTGTTTTATTTTTCAACAAATATTTCAATTCAAAAGGAGCTTCTACAGGAACTGATAAAAACTTAACCATTTTATGAATATATAATTGATAAATTTGCTGCATTAAAAGATAGAAGTATTGATTTGGTGTATAAAATTTGAGTAAGTTTAGAAATTAAGACTTTTTACTCAGACTTTTGATAGTTGAGTATTTTCAATTTTGCTAAAATGGTGAATGCGCTTTTTTCCCTTCCTGCACTACACCTGTTTTTAAACCCGCGAGCCGCCACTGATTGCCTGTTACGTTGAATGTTGTGTTGCAAGATTCTACTTCTTTAAAACATACTAACAACTTTAGATTCGATCAAGACGTACATACTTGCACTTGCATGTTTTATACCATAGAGTAAGGAAATTATAAGAGTTATCATGGAATAGCCGATTTAAGGACAGGTCATGCGAAAACTCCCAATATAATTTTATTCGTTTCTCGTTGAAATACCGCCAGTTAGTCATTTCAGTAAGCTTACGTGTCTCCCCACCGCTAATGTTACACGAAGCGAGGCTTCGACCGACGCATTTAAAGTGTAAACTGGAAAAATGACAAGCCTGCCGCCAGGCAGAGCTGAGCCTGCAGCAAAAGCGGTACGAAAATTTTAGCATGCCATGGTTTCTCTTATCCGTAGGTATGTTACTTTATGTTTATACCAAATCTACGACTATCTATCTTACATGCTTTATACCAAATCTACGTCTATCTATCTACAATCTACACACAGATATGTTAGAAAAAAACCTTTATTCTGCGCACCATGTGGTTCATTACCATTGCAAGTTCGTTCGGACCTCCAATTGGTAAATCTGCTGGTGGATGGCACTCTTCCGCTTGAAGCATCGAAGCATGGTAGAACTTGTTTAAACTCTTTTCGAAAGTTTTCATTTAACCATGCATAAAGAAACGGGTTATAACAGGTTGATGACATGGCCATTTGATGAACTAAAAAAGAAATTAAAATTATTGAAGTCTTCCATTCTTGCAGTGGAGTGTTATACCAAAGTTTTGAAAAACTTGCAGGTTTTTTGACATATGTATATGTTACGCCAAATTTACTCTCTCCCCAGTCCGGTTTCGCCTGTCTTACAGGAATTCATCAGTGAGGCTGTAACGAGTTGTCTTTTGACTATCTTTAAAGGGAGTAAAATACTTTGTATAATACACCAAAACAATATATATATATATATATATATATATATATATATATGTATATATATATATATATATATATATATATATATATATATATATATATATATATATATATACATATATATCAATAAAAGGTAAAGTTCTTTGGGCATATGGCTCATTAATGACTGTAAAAATAAATAAGTAAATATTACACCTGTAAGAATTCGGCTACTATGGTTGGTTGTTTAAAAATTACGGAGTCTCCAAAAGAAAATGGAATACCCCGGGCCCGACCAAGACGGCGACACGTGTACTGATGGGCGGCCAGTTTCCTTATGGTTTGTCGGCATAACAGTATGTTGCATACTTAACTTTTGCCATATACAACTAGATGGCGCACTTTTACCTACCACCTTTAACCTCTCGATGCCATGGCTGGTTGTTTTTAAATTTCTTGGTGAGATGGCACCGGTTGTCTTTATTTGTTAGTTCTGGGATACAGAAACAATATTTATAGTCAATCGGGGCATCATCAAGGTGTCTATCGACCTGAAGCGGCTATGACAAGTCTTAACGAAGACGTAACACGTGTCGCCGTCTTGGTCGGGCCTGGGGTATTCCATTTGCTTTTGGAGACTCCGTAATTTTTAAACAACCAACCATGGTAGCCGAATTCTTACAGGTTTAATACTTATTTATTTATTTTTACAGTCATTAATGAGCCATATGCCCAAAGAACTTTTATTAATGTATTTATATTAAGGCTCAAGAAGCATTCACTTTTATATATATATATATATATATATATATATATATATATATATATATATATATATATATATATATATATATATATATATATATATATATATATATTTATATATATATATATAAAACTACACCACTGGATTCTTCGTAAAAATCTAGTTATTTCAGTTTTTACTTTTGTTGTAAGTTACAAGACAACTGAAATACGAGGGGTGTTCAAAAATGGAAAAAATAATTTTGTCCTCTAGGCTAATTTTAAGAGGGCCATAAAAAATATTTAACTGTTATATTTTGTTTCATTAAAAAGTAGCAACACTTTTTAAAAACTGCAAGTCTCTTTCTCTAATAATAACCAAGATACTTTGCAGTTGGAACGAAATCCGGACACCCTGTACATATTTTAGAGTATATTTATTTCTACTTTTTGTGGGTGTAAAGTACGCATAAATAAAAATAAACTTATAAAAGTCAGAACGTTTTTGGGAGTGTTATTTAATTACTTTTGATTTTATACCAAACACAAAAACTTTTTTGATTACTAACTTTCACCCTTCAAAAGGCTAAAAGTTAGTAAACAAAATTTGTTTTAAAACTTTTATATTCGGAGTTATGTAAAACAATGGATTGATACAAATCAAAAGCATTCTAAAAGTTATTTTTCAAATTTGTTATGATAAAGTTATTTTTTACTCTTGAACAGTAAAAATATATTTTTGTGTACTAACTTTTTAAAAAGATTAAATACCATCACGGTTGAAAAATTTAATTGTTGGGTTTATTGGTATTTAACCCTTAAATAAGCGCGCGGGGTCAAATTGACCCCCAGCTTTATCAATTTTGTAATAACTTTGAGATTTATAACAATTAGAAAAAAACTTTAGGTACCTTCTTAAAACCCCGTTAAGTATATGCTTATAACAAAAAACACAAAAAAACGACATCTTTTATTTAAAAATTTCACGTTTCTGTCGGCTGGGTTTTGACCTCCACGCGCCTCCTAACGTAAGAGTTTCGAGCAATATGTACAGGTACAGGGTGTCCAGATTTGGTTGGAGTGCGTATCTTGGTTATTATTAGAGATAGAGACTTGCGGTTTTCGCCAACTATTGCTACTTTTTAATGAAACAAAAGATGACACTAATGGATTTTTTATGGCCCTCTACGTTTTTGACATACAGGGTAAAATTCATTTTTTTTTTCAATAACGGCCCTCTCGTATTTCAGTTGTCTTGTAACTTACGACAAAAGTTAAAACTGACGCTAGTAGATGTTTTTACGTAGAATCCGGTAGTGTAGTTACTTTTTATATTTTTCTATATATGAAGCAAACATATGATTTTTTTTAATAAAAACCCTGTATATTTTTTATTTATTAAATTATATCGGATGAGAGCTTTTTAAAAATCTATAATACTTAATAGTTATTTTATAATTATAGACCCAAAATTAATGTTTCCAATTTTAAAATAAATAATAGTTTAAAAAACTAAAAACACGCTTTTATATGCAACCGAACTAAAAATTAGAAAATAATTTTTCATTACAAAAGTTTGTATTACAGTGATAAAGGTCAAACAATGAATCATAATTATATACCTCAAAATAAAATTATAATAAAATTTAAGATAATAACAAAATAATTCACTTCAGAATAAAAGAGTGGGGTGCTTAATATATTAAATGTTATAATTATTTCATTTGTAAATATCTATGAGGGAAAAGTTATAAAAATAGTAAAATGCACCCCACGCTTTTTACTTTGGAGTGAATTATTCTGTTATTATCTTAAATTTTATTATAATTCTATTTTGAGGTATATAATTATGATTCATTGTTTGACCTTTTATTACTGTAATACAAACTCTTTGTAATGAAAAATTATTTTCTAATTTTTAGTTCGGTTGCATATAAAAGCGTGTTTTTTAGTTCTTTTAAACCATTATTTATTTTTTATTTTTTAGTTCGATATATCAATTAGTTTTCTGCGGACATGTGATATTGAAATGTTTCACGAACTATTTCGTAATCTAATGATTTCATTTAAAGCTTCACTGTTGCATGGGGTTTCAGAACGCAACTACTCCGAACAAGTTTCTGTCAGCCTTATGCTGAGAGTACGTCCGAAACTGCGCAGATCGCGCACTAACTCTTTCTCTGTTACTCTCCTACAGGAAATCTATAAAGGAATTTATTAATCCTGGCAATCCTAATCAAGATAACGGGATACTGTTTGCAGATTATTGCATTGTCATGGGTCCTTGATACGTGTGCAAAGTTTCAAAGAAATCGAATCGCTGAAAGTTGGTGAAAATTCAGCTTAAAGATTCCGTTACATACATACATACAAACAACCCAAGCTAATAAAAGCGTGTTAATTATTTCGCATAGTTGGCCATGATATAGACTTTATAATAAAAAAATAAAGTGAGCTCTCAGTTTATAATTTGTTTAAATTTAAGAGCAATATAAAAGTTTTAACTCTTTTGCCTCGCCCAGCACTCCTATTTATCCCTTAGTTCCTTAAGTTTGTTCACTTATTCCATAATTAAAAACTGAACATTTTGGATCAGCGCCAATGTGTTTATACTCAAAACAGTGTCTAAAAAGTATGTATCTATAACTTCTAAAAAAATATTAGATAAAAACAAAACAATAGAAAAGGATGTATGAAACTGAGACCTTCAAAATTTAAACTTCAGTAATAATTTTGGTTACAGTATTATACACGATTTTATACTATTATCAGAGACAAGAATGAGACGAGTAACTGGTCCTAACAATTTGTCCATTGTATTTATCTCTTTCTGGTTTAACGCAAGTTCCAATAAATATGTCTTTGTCTTTCATCATGGCAGGCTATCGTAGATGGAGCAATCATCGTTTTGCCCTGGTTGCCAAGTTGTTTACAATTTCTGCATGTAAACTTTAATGTCCTTTTTTGGCTCACATCTAATTAAGAGAAAGAAAATATACCATGAATCGAATATTTTTAACTTGACAACGTTGCCGCAGACAGTTACGCCGAAATGTTAATCGATATTTGTGTTTGATATTTTTCAATGGCTTTATTGTGTGTTTCGTGGTTTTTTACCTTTAATTGGACTTTGAATATTGACTTTTATTAGTGATCACAGTGTATATATTAAATTTGTGCTTTTCAACAGATAATTTAAGGTAATATTGACATGGTTATCTGTAAGAAAAAATCTTTATAAAAATAAATGACATTTTTAATAAGGTGTGTGTAATTGTTGAACTAAACCTCAATATTTTATATTAATAGGAAACAAAAACAAGTACCTAACATTAGGGGCAAAAATAGCACAGCTATATAATTTGAATTTGGCGGGCAAACGATAAAGTCGACTCACGCGCCATCTGCGTTTGCCTTCCTTGAAGACAGACAAGGAAGGCCCAGCAGCTATCTCTCTCTCGGATAATTTATTTACATTTAGTTGCTCGTCTCATTGTTGTTTCTGCTATTATGTTTTAAATCAAATATGGTTCTAAAAATTATGAATACAAACTATTTTCTGACACTGTTTTAAGTATAAACACATTGGCGCTGATCCAAAATGTTCAGTTTTTAATTAATAAGTTAACAAACTTTCATATTGCTGTTAAATTTAAACAAATTATGAACTGAGGGCTGACTTTATTTTTTTGTTATAAGTCTATATAATGGCCAACTATGTGAAATTTAATTTTAAAACTAAAAACATTAATTTGGGGTTTATAATGATAAAATAACTATTAAGTTTTATGGACTTTTAAAAAGCTCCCATCTGCTTCAATTTAATGAATAGAAAATATACAAGGTGTTCAATTAAATAAATCATATGTTTGCTTCGTATATAGAAAAATATAAAATTTAACTACAGTACTGGATTCTATGTAAAAATATCTGCTAACGTCAGCTTTTACTTTTTTGTAAGTTACAAGACAACTGAAATACAAGGGGGTTTAAAAAAGGAATTTCGCCCTGTCAGAAACGAAGGGGGCCCAAAAATATTTTAGTAGCATCTTTCGTTTTATCAAAAAGTAGCAACAGTTCGTGAAAACCGCAAGTCTCTATCTCTAATAATAACCAAGATACCTTATCTATATCCTAAAATAAATTCAAGCTTACTGCTGAAAGTTTTTTTTTTATTATTTTTTAAACTTTCAAAAATGTACAGGGTAATGATGTGCAGGACTGGTGCTTGCCAGGTGATGATTGTCGTATAGAAGGAACAGTTTAAAAATGTAAAATCGGTGCTCTTTGATAAGAAAAAAAATACAAAAAGTTTAAAGCAAATAAATCGGCATGCTTGTCTTTGCGGCCGCCTTTCTTTCTTTTATGATATGCCAGTTGATGCAGGTGGTATCGCACTATGGGATAGAAATTAATTTTTTGGTCAAAATTCTAAAACTTACCAATCTAACTTAAAATGAGGTGCTTTTTACTGGAAAAATATTATAAATTATTACAAATGCTTTTTGGAAACCTAGAACTTATTATGTTATTATAAATTTACACCCCACTTAACATTATTATTTTTTATTGTACAAAATAAACTAAAATGTCAGCTTGTTTGGTTAATTCGGTAGTATTCTAATTAGTAATCCGATGATTATTATCTCATATGATATACAGGGTACGACAATAGGTATGATTTTTTTAAATGAAATACCCTGAATATTATATCACCACCAAAAAATATTTTAAAATGCTTTAGAAAAATACTACATTTGATGTGTCTATCTCAATTAGTTTCGGAAATATGACCATCCAAATCTGAAAAATAATTTTAAATTATTCTTAGAAGCGTAATAGAGATACATACAACGTTTTTATTTTTTAACGTATAAAATAAATAATAACACTGTTTTGTTGGGTAGATTCTGTAGAATTCATATCTTTCATCAGAATGCTTTTATTATTTTGTTAGGATATACAGTGTAGGACAAAACATATTATATTTTAAAATGGAAAACCTTGTAAATTATAAAAAATATTGTATCTGTCCTTACACTCAGAAGTAGCAAAAAGTAGGAAGGCAATTGTAAGTACAAAAACTGATAAAGAAAAAGGTAAAAAAATCTTTGACAAAAGCAGCGAGACTTCGCGAGACTGCATCAGAAACACAACAATAGCTCTTATTATTTAAACTCTTTTACTTTTTTAGTAATCAAGAGTAATAATAAACTAAGAGATTAAATGTTGTATATTTATGTTTACTTAAAATACATTTTCAAGTTTCTTATTACCCCAATAGATTCATATCCTTTTATAATTTTGCGTACATGTAGTTTGGAGTATCTACTTTGAAATACACAGCATGAGCCATTTAAATTTCAAAGTTTTGGCCAAAATAATGGATTTCTATCCCATAGTGTATTGGCGCGTGGCTGTAAAGGGTAGCGACGTCTTTGTATAAAATATTCCGCCTTTTTTATGTTTTTTGTATTATTTTCAAAGGGTACCGAATTTGCGCTTTTAAAATGTTCTTACTATACTTTAGCATGCTATGACTTCACTATACAAATTTCTAGTCTTACAGACTCAACGTTACTCGAAGGGTTCACTAGCCCTAGGACTATATGTGGTATTTTATTTTAAAAAATCTTTATGATTAAAAAAATACAATAGGTACTTACCCAAGAAAAAACTTAAAAAATAATATTCCCAAGCAATCATTTCCTTATTAAAATCGTTGATGATGTTCACCACGTTAAGAGGCAACCAGGATAACAAAAACACTGCTACCATGGCTATCAACATTCTGTTGGTACGTCTTTTTCGTTCTCTATCTGCTTCTTCTTTTCTACTATTTTTTGAACCTGGTTTTGATCTGAAAATATAAAATATATTTAACAAAAGCTTTGTAATTATATTAAAATATATTTTATTATACTATATTATATTATATTATATTATATTATATTATATTATATTACAGTATTTTCTTAGTTTATACAGGGTGCCATTTAAAACTTTCCACTCAGTTATCTTCGAACGAGACAGATTTGAGAAAATCGCCGAAACACGTCAAGATATTTATTGAGGGGGAACGTTTTTTAAAAAATTGGACGGCGCTCCTTAACCCCTTAATCACCAGGGCCACCACCACTTAAATGAGAAGGTGGGTCGAGTGATACATCATTTTAAAGCTCCTGACGAGTACTTTATAACCCTAGAATATAAAGTCAATATCTTCACCTATTACAAAATGGCGGTAATTTGTACCTAAATACCTGATTTGGATGGTCATATTTCCGAAACTAATAAAGTTAGATGTACCTAATGTGGTGTTTTCTTAAAGCTCTTTAAAGGTCTTTTAATGGTGATACTGGTAGTAATATACAGGGTAGAAGAAAGAGTACATATTTTTTTATTTAAGAACCCTGTATATTATTTTACCATTAAAAAAATCTTTAAATGAGCTTTAAGAAAATACCACATTAAGTACATCTAACTTTATTAGTTTCGGAAATATGACCATCCAAATCAGGTATTTAGGTAATTTTTAAAGTACCGCCATTTTGTAATAGGTGAAGATATTGACTTCATATTCTAGGGTTATAAAGTACTCGTCAGGAGCTTTAAAATGATGTATCACTCGACCCGCCTACTCATTTAAGAATTTTGGGGTGGTGGCCCTGGTGGTTAAGGGCTTAAAGGGGAGCTGTCCAATTTTTTGTAAAAACGTTCCCCCTCAATAAATATTTTGACGTGTTTCGACAATTTTCTCAAATCTGTCTCGTTTCGAAGATAACTTAAGTGGAAAGTTTTTAAATGAACACCCTGTATAAACAATCGTTCTCATGATACAAAGTGTTGAAACGTTTTCGTTTTCAATACAATATTTTAAATTTATCAAAAAGCCGTTAAATTATAGAGTGGCCGTTAGGGTTGCTAGATATCCGGTTTTCGAACGGACAGTCCGGGGTTTCTGATGTATGTCCGGTTAGAAAAATTTTAGCACACCGGTTTTTTTGTGGGACTTTTATAAAAATGCAATAATTAAAGTTTCCAAGTATACAAGTTTAAGTGTGTTTTCTGTATAATTAACGGACATAAACTAGTAACGATTTACAAAATTAAACAACTTTTATAAATACACTACTCAAAAAATTATCGCAAATGCTCGATTTCTTTCATAAGCTTTAATACAAAAATGCTTTGATTTAAATGGCCAAATCTCTTTATTAATTAAGTTATCAAGACAATTAAAAAAGAAAATGTTAAGAAAACGTGAAGCTATAACTTTATACTAACCGTTGTTATTTACTGTTAACAATAGATCCTACGGAGTGATAAAAAAAATTGAAAAAATGAATAATTTTTAATCGCCCTATATAATGTGCTGTTAAAAGGGAGAAATCTCATTTGTTAATAATTTACACCCTTACCCATTTCTGATATTTTATAATCACACATTTGACTACTCCCTTTCAACAGCACATCATACAGGGCCAAACAAAATTAATCGAGCATAAGCGATAATTCTTTTGAGTAGTGTATTAGTTTAAAGTTTTTCTCCGTAAAAGCGTATCTTGATAACTCTACTTATTTTAAAGTTATTGGCGAACAAAATGGATAAAAACAAGGATAGCCAATATAAATTTAATGTATATTTTAAATAAATAATATAAATAAATAATACACCTAATACACTTACCTGGCTCTGTCATTTAGCTTAATTGACACACATATATAACAATAGGCCATTATCAAAAAGGGTATCAAGAATTGAAGAGCTGTAGTTATAGCTCCGAACGCAGCTCTCCACTGCTCGACGGGCCAGTTTTCCTCGCAGTAAAACCTGCTGAAATTTTGCGTATCCTGAACGTGTTTCATGTAGATGCCGTAAGGACTTGTTACCAAAATGGCGAATATCCAAATTATCACTATAATGGCTACGCATGTTGATAGCTTCATTCTAGGGTGGAATGGGTAGATGATTACGAAGTATCTGTAAAAAAAAGCAGATTTAAAATGCTAATTGTACATGGTGTTTTTTGCTTGATATTATACAGACCAAGAATACCAATCCATAGAACCACACAAGTGAGATTTCTGCGTACCCTTAACATTTTTAGTACCTACCGCGACCAACAGATGGCGAAAGTAGTACGATGTCTCTTTGCTAATACGATAACCATCAGAAATTGATAGCAGTCGCTGACGAGCAGTCGGCCCGATCAGTTAGAGTGAGGATATACGCAAAATTTAATAAAAATAAAATCCCCGATAAATGGTAGTATCCATAAGATTATTAAATTTATGGTTTCAGAATAGGATATATCGATGGGTTTTTGACAAAACATCGTAAGCGACATTCGTCAGTTTTACGGAAACGTTTTTTTTCATTGGCTTTATTTCAGATGAAGATATGTTCTATATTGGTTCGGCGGTTAATTAAATTAATGGTAGTTATTTGGGTACACGCCAAAAAATACCAAACAACCAAAAAAAAATAAAGCAAGAAAATAGAGAACTAAAAATCGACGTTTTGGTGGCCGGTCTGCCACCGTTGTCAAGATAAATTAAATAAAAATAAAAAATTTAAAAACTAAGCTTTTTTTAGGAGATTCTGAAAATTTGGACATTAAATATTTAATATGTTTGTTTTGTAATTCAAATTAAGAAGAAATCTAAAATAAAAACATTCAGATCTCGGTTTTTCTTTAAAAATAACGCGATGGGAAGAAAAATCGTTTCCCGTAAAATTAGCGAATGTCGCTTACGATGTTTTGTAAAAACGCATTGATATATCCTATTCTGAAACAATAAATTTAATAATCTTATGGATACTGGGTCCATTTATCGGGGATTTTATTTTTATTAAATTTTGCGTATATCCTCACTCTAACTGATCGGGCCGACTGCTATCAATTTCTGATGGTAATCGTATTAGCAAAGCTACATCGTACTACTTTTGCCATCTGTTGGTCGCGGTAGGTACTAAAAATTTTAGGGTACGCTGAAATCTTACTTGTGTGGTTCTATGGATTGGTATTCTTTGCTATAAGGTAATAGATTAAAACTTAGCTTTCGTCATTTTGTAAAAACTCAATTTTGGATATGTTACTTGGGTACCTATTAGAAGATATTTTCTCAGTGGTCAAACAGTTTTGACAGTTCCAACCCCTTGGCAGACAAACATTTTGGGGTGACCTATACTCCAAGGAAGTCCAATTTTTGTGTTACTTACCAAGATATGACAAAAAACATTTAATAAATATTGTAGGGTTTTTAAATAGACATGTCCTTAAAATATTTTAATGTATACAGAGTGTCCCAAAAAACATAAAAAAACTAACCTCACAGCAATAACTTTTTGGGACTCTCTGTATACATCGAAATAATTTCAGGAGATGCCTGTTTACATTCCTTTTAACTCTTATCTTAGACTTTCTGTCATATCTTGTTAAATAATAAAAATATTGGAGCTTATTAAGCCACACCAAAATGTTTGTCAGCCAAGGGGTTGGTACCTACTGTCAAAACGATCTGGCGACAGAGAAAATATCTTCTAAAAGTCAAAGCCCACTATTCGCTCAGGTCCCGGTATGCTCACGCTCCGATCAAATATTTTACATGCTTTTTAAATGTCATTTAAGGTCATTTATTTTGAAAACATGTAAAATATTTGAACGAACCTTTGGTACCTGGTACCTGCCAAAGCCACTATGAGTCAAACTTCTCTACCGCCTACGTCTATCATCGTTTCCCCTATGTCAAGAGCATGCACCGACAAACTTTCAGCTTTTACAAAATAACGAAGGTCTGCGGCTTACAAGCTCTTGGACTATTACAAAAATACAAATGAATAAAATATTATATTTTCAAAAAAAATTATTCTCCTCAAAACATTTACGAAGACAATATTTAGGAGGTTAGATACCGGGTGATGCATCGCCGGGCGGGACATAGGAAATCCCATGTAATTTTTAATGGGGTCAATTATTGGCTCCCTAATTATTTTAGAGAAAATTTTTATTAAAGTTTATTGAAGAACATGCAAATCTACGTACATGGTAAAAACTTTAGATTTTTCGGTTAACCCGTTTGCTAGTTAGATGCTAATATATTTTTAAAAATTGTTACATTATTATCGCCTCATATTTATGAACAACAATAAAAATACTAGTTAGCGTGACATTACGTTGTCATTTTGATATACTTACAAGGATAAAAATTACTCTAATCTAGATGAGTTAAAAAATGCTATTTCTGCAGAATGAAATAAAATTTCAATTAACCAGTTAGCCAATGTAAGAAGACAATTTTATGAACGTCTGGGTTATTGTCTAGCAGTCAATGGAGGAATATTTAAAAATTTCTTAAATCTTAAGTTTATTTCCAACATATTAATTATTGTAATAATATTAATAATTTATTGAAGCATGTAAATATTATAAATGTCATAAGTTCTGGAAATTTGTTACTCTAGTTTAGTTTAACTTAACTTAATTCGTTTGTATAAATACAACTTTAATATTTTCACTGTACGATTTTTTGATAATAATAAAGCACTAAATTTCAAAATGACAATGTAATGTCACGCCAACTGGTATTTTTATTGTTGTTCATAAATATGAGGCGATAATAATGTAACAATTTTTAAAAATATATTATCATCTAACTAGCAAACGGGTTAACCAAAAATCTAAAGCTTTTACCATGCACGTAGGTTTGCATGCTCTTCAATAAACTTCAAAAGAAATTTTCTCTAAAATAATTAGCGGAGCCAATAATTGACCCCATTAAAAATGACATGGGATTACCTATGTCCCGCCCGGCGGTGCATCACCCGGTATATGATCGACAGTATATTTTTTAAATATTGTAACAGATAGCAGAAAACTAAAACTCTGTAGAGTAAATTCGTTTTTATAAAACGAAAAAGATATGAAAAATTCTTTTAAGAGACTTTTAAATTTTAGCCTGACTAAACCAAAAAAGCATACATTTATATTTTTTATATAAGGTAACTGTGGTGGCTTTGAAATAGGTTTTTATCAGAAGAAGATTTTATTGATAAATATTTCGGTATGTTTTTTCTTGTTCAGACAGTTTGTATATTGTACAAAATTATGCTATTTTGTATAGAAGGAACAGTTTAAAAATGTAAATTCGGTGCTCTTTCATAAGACAAAAAATCACAAAAAGTTTAAAGCAAATAAATGGGCATGCTTATCTTCGCGGCCGCCTTTGCTATATTTCTTTTTAATATGCCGGTTGATGCAGCTGATCATCGCACTATGGGGTAGAAATTAATTTTTTTGGTCAACATTCTGAAACTTACCAATCTAACTTAAAATGAGGTGCTTTTTACTGGAAAAATATTATAAATTATTACAAATGCTTTTGGAAACCTAAAACTTATTATATGTTATTATAAATTTACACTCCCCTTAACATTATTATTTTTATTGTTCAAAATAAACTAAAATGTCAGCTTGTTTGGTTAATTCGGTAGTATTCTAATCAGTAATCTGATGATTATTATCTCATATACAGGGTACGACAATAGGTATGATTTTTAAAATGGAATACCCTGAATATCATATCACCACCAAAAAATCTTTTAAAATGCTTCAAAAAAATACTAGATTTGATGTGTCTATCTCAATTAGTTCGGAAATATGACCATCCAAATCTGAAAGAATAATTTTAAATTTTTCTTTTTTATAGATACATCTTTCCAACTTTTTTTATTCTTTAACGTATAAAATAAATGAAAAACACTGTTTTGTTGGGTAGATTCTCTAGAATCCATATCTTTCATCAGAATGCTTTTATCTTTTAGGATATACAGTGTAGGACAAAACATATTAAATTTAAAATGAAAAACCTTGTAAATTATAAAAAAATCTTGTATCTGTCCTTACACTCAGAAGTAGCAAAAAGTAGGAAGGCAATTGTAAGTACAAAAACTGATAAAGAAAAAGGTAAAAAAATCTTTGACAAAAGTAGCGAGACTTCGCGAGACTGCATCGGAATCACAACAATAGCTCTTATTATTTAAACTCTTTTACTTTTTTTAGTAAACAAGACGAATAATAAACTAAGTATATAGATTAAATGTTGTTTATGTATGTTTACTTAAAATACATTTTCAAGTTTCTTATTACCCCAATAGAAGTCGTCATATCCTTTTATAATTTTGCGTACATGTAGTTTAAAGTATCTACTTTGAAATACACAGCATGAGCCATTAAAATTTCAAAGTTGCTTTTTGGCCAAAATAATGGATTTCTATCCCGTAGTGTATCGGCCCGTCGCTGTAAAGGATAGCGGCGCCTTTGTATAAAATAGTCCGATTGCAGGCGGCCTTTTTATGTTTTTTGTATTATTTTCAAAGGGTACCTACCGAATTTGCACTTTTAAAATGTTCTTACTATATACCGGTGTTGGGACAGAAATAAATGTTTGGAAAACCTGTGTTTTATTTTAAGTGTTTATATACCATAAAGTAGTGGCAAATTAAAGCATTTTACCGCTTTTTAAAAAAAAATAATTTTATAAATTTTTGCCCAGTATAATTTTTTACATATAGCCATCGTTCATAAACTAGAAATAGTTAACTCACTCAACGACGCGGCTCCGATCAGAACCCCCTGCCCTGCCTTTTCGCCGACCACTTGCTGGCATAAATAAAGTCAGTCGTTTCCGCTTCTAATGGTAAACGGTGGCTCGCGTTTGTCGGCACTGTTTAAAATCCGCTTTCAAACGCGCCGCAAAAAGTGAATTTACTATTCGTTGATTATGAACGATGGCATAGCTTAATTTTAATTAAGTACACTTTAGAAATGATGAGTTTCATTTTACTATATTTTTTTCTTTTTAAAGATTATCTATCCTACTTAAAGTTGAGTTTTAATTAGCTTTGCAAAATTTGCATTTCATAATGGTTTTATATTAAGGATTAAAAAGTAAAACAAAATAAACAATATTTAATGAATTTAATAATTATTTCTTCACAGTTTTAATTTATTATTAGGAAACCCTTAAAAGTTTTAGAGCTTTTTAAGAAAGGGGTGGCTTTGGTTCGTTAGGAAAAAAAGCGCGAAGAATCATCTATTAACGACCCCACTCAATCCTTATGAAAAAATATGTTGTACTTCTTGACTTTCTAATTAAACCATTTATAGGAAATTGTCTGATCGCCTCCAGCTTTATAGATACAGAGTCTTAAAGTTGGATATTTGTTAAGTTGAGATTGTAAGTATGATTTTAATTTATTTTCTATCTTACTAAAGCTTTTTCAAAACATCTGGTGCATTCCTATGGGTTATACTGGACAAAGGTTAAATATATAAAAACGTGCCGCGTTTGCTCACTCCGGATAACAAGCGCAACCGTGAGACAACTTCCGAGCAGTGTTTGACGCTTTTTCAACGCAATCCAAATGAGTTTCTGCGTCGTTTTGTAACCGTCGACGAAACGTGAATTCACTGGTACACACCAGAGACCAAGGAACAGTCGAAACAGTAGACTTCACCCAGCGAACGTGCTCCGAAGAAGGCGAAGACTGTCCCATCGGCATCGGCCGGAAAGGTGATGGCCACGGTTTTCTGGGATTTACAAGGTGTGATCTACATCGACTACCTGGAGAAGCGCAAAACGGTCACAGGGCTCTACTTTGTCGAATTATTGGGCCGATTCGACGCCGAATTGAAGAAAAACGGCTCCATTTGGCAAAGAAAAGTGCTTTTCTACCATGATAAGGCACCGGCACACAGCTCCGCCATCGCCACGGCCAAATTGGTCGAATTGGGCTACGAACTTCTGTCTCATCCACCGTATTCTCCCGATTTGGCCCCATGCAACTTCTTTTTATTTCCAAACTTGAAAAAGTCACTCGCCGGGCAGAAATTTGAGTCGAATGAGGAGGTCATGGCTGCCACGGAAGCCTACTTTGCAGACCTCAAGAAAACTTATTTTGCAGACGGGTTAAAAAAGTTGAAGCATCGCTGGGTGTATCGAGGTAAAAGGAGACTATGTTGAGTAATAAATCGTCACTTTTCCAAAATTTTCGTTTTTCTTTTGTAGGCTATGTACTTATCAGACCGCCCTCGTATGAAGTACATGAAAATCCTTCATTGCGACTCAATAATATTTGGTTTCAAATTTTTGTACTTCTCCGCACTAGTGCCGAAAAGTAGTGAGTCATAGTTTACTTTTCCGCTCTAGTGCGGAAAAGTGATTATTTTCCAAACTTTTGAAGTGATTACTTTCCAAACTAAATTGCGTGCGAAGAAGTGCTGCTTTTCACACGCTAGTGAAAAAAGTTTTTATTTAGAGTGGGGAATCGATATATGCAAATTTTGCTTGTTTTTTGGTAAAATGTAGACCTGCAGTCCTTTGCTTAGGTTCAAAGTGTCATAATTTTTTTCTGTAGTATCTGAGAATGTTTACAAATAATGGTGCAAAAATTTTAAAATACTTTTATACAGGGCAGCGTCTCCACGGATAGGTATAAATTTAAATAAACAGAAAAAGGAAAGTTCTATAAGAAATAAACTCTTATGATTGCTCAAATAACTCTAAATAATTGAACGTTTAAAGTAATTCCGGTATACCAAAGCAATTAGAATACCAAGCTTGATGGTAGGGGAAACAAAAAAATATTTTTGCATTTTTTGCAGAAATACTTTGTTTCTAAAAGCTAGTTCATACAGACGCGAAAAGCGAATTGCGAAAGCGAATATTTGGCCAAAAAAACGCGTTTTTTTGTCATGTTCATACTGCTGCGAAATTCGCCGAAATTCTAGGCAACAACATAATCTACAAATTTTGGTTGGGTTCTTTTAAGATTTTCTTTGTTTTTACTTTTAATAATATACCATTTATCTGATGTGATGAATAAAGAATATAGCACATTTATTTGCCGTAGAAACGATGCAAACTTGTTATAAATGAAAAAGGCTAAATAAATTAATATAAATTCAAATCAAAATACACAAAATACTTAAGAAAATGAACACAAAAATACCGTTTCAGACAACTAATAGAATGACATAAAAATAACAATAACAAAATTATTTTTGAAATAACATATGACTAATAACCTCCTGTTTCTACGCATGTGCACACACGAATATTCGCCAGAAATTGAAATGATCTTAAGTTTCCCGCCCACTAGATTTTAAATTTTGCGAATTTGCAATATCTTTAAACTGTCTTAATTTTGAATTACCCGCCTTTAATTTTAGGTGAATCTGACCAATAAGAATGAAATTCGCGTTTCGCAATTCGCTTTTCGCGTCTGTATAAACTAGCTTTTTGGCAAACATTACTTGCATCTTTTTTTTGCACTAGGGTTAGTTTTATAAGCTTAATACAGTGGTTGTCTAAATTCAGGACCCACCCTTTTAACGTTTTGTTTGGTATTTTTTCATAAAAATTTTAGGACTTTGGTAAAAAAAAAAAATAACCAATTTTTAGACAAGAAATGATAGATATAAATGTCAAACAAACAGCTGAGCGCCATTTTGAAAAAAAATGAATGGAAAGGGGGTTTTTGTGGCACATTATTTTAAAGCTTCTGACGAGTAGGTACTTTCTATCCCCAAAATAATATAAAGTTAATACCTATACCTACTACAAAATGGCGATATTTTGAAAATTACCTAAATAACTCATTTAGATGGCCATATTTTCTAATCTAATTAAGTTAGATACACTTGGTAGCTGGTAAATTTTTGATTGAAAATAAGGGTGCTTTTTGATGTTAGGTCAAAATAAGCTGGAAATATAATTATTTTTATTTCAAAATATTACAATGTATTTGGGACATACCAAGGTAAGTTCTCACCAAATTTTGTATTTTTTTCTTTCTTTTATAAAAGATAAAAATAAAAAATCAAAAACTTGGTAATTTAAAATTTTCACATAGAGGATAACGGGAAGAAAGTGGCAAAATAATATAAAGTTAATACCTATACCTACTACAAAATGGCGATATTTTGAAAATTACCTAAATAACTCATTTAGATGGCCATATTTTCTAATCTAATTAAGTTAGATACACTTGGTAGCTGGTAAATTTTTGATTGAAAATAAGGGTGCTTTTTCGATGTTAGGTCAAAATAAGCTGGAAAAATAATTATTTTTATTTCAAAATATTACAATGTATTTGGGACATACCAAGGTAAGTTCTCACCAAATTTTGTATTTTTTTCTTTCTTATATAAAAGATAAAAATAAAAAACCAAAAACTTGGTAATTTAAAATTTTCACATAGGGGATAACGGGAAGAAAGTGGCTTTAATGTTTATAGTTAATTCAACAGCGAAAGTACGTTATAGTCAAGGTAAATTCAAAAAATTGGTTTTTGTAATTTCGAATTAATATTTTGCCAGGGAATAAGTTGCAATTTTTTCGTATTTTTTTTATAATACCCTATGATTTTGTCGTGTGTGTACATTCAGAATTTTATAAATAGTTATTTAGGGTTATATCGTTAACAGTATTTTAACGTACCTATAAAATCGCCATTCTGTCAAATTTTACCATGGAAGAGGCTATGAACAGTCGTTCAACCACTACCTATATGTCCAGACCCTCCCATAATTATTCTTTAAGATAACCTTTCTCTTTTTTTTTTATTAAAAATGCCCCAAATGTACAAAAAAACAAACTGAACTTTTTATTCTGAATCTGTAGAGCAAGCTGTCATCGATGTTACTGATAATAACCTCAGTTATCGAAAAAGTCCCTAAAAGCACAGAATCACAAAGTCAGCTTTAGGCACCTATGTAAATAAGCAAAGCTTGAAGGGATTAATAATTAATGTAACTTTTTATCCAAAATACGTCACCACTCAAAAATTTTCGACGGAAACAGAAAACCAGTAAGCAGAATATTTAAATGTTCTAATATGTATTTTATTTGAGTATGCATTAAAAAATAATATGAAGTACCCAAAATCATGACAAACCAATAAAATGGCTGGCCCAAATTCAACCCCCACATTTTTCTTGATTTTTACAAATAAATAACTTCTAAAATTGTGTTAAAATTTGATGTTTATATGTCCAGATTCTTCCCGTATATGGGGTGGATCTGGACACTTGACATGTAGTCATTTATATATTACTAAGCGACTAAGCGATACTTATACACAAAAAACATTTTAAATATTTTATAATGTAGACGAAAAATAGTATTGATCAAAAAGTGTCCACACCCCCACCCCCGCTCTCCCCTACATTTAGAGGTTATGTAAAAAAGTGTAAATACAAAAGTTGTAGATTATTTTACTACCTTGCCATTTAATTTTTTTTTTTCGTAAGACTTTCAGTTTTGCCTGAAATCGATAAAAACTATTTTTTCCCTTAAACTCGCCCCCCATCCCTCTTCCTGACCTAAGATCACCTAAAATTTATTTTTCCTTTAATCTTTGTTATTTTTTTACCTTTAACAATAACTTTCGTTCAACTATAATTTTTTTTGTTTCCAAAATTATTTACCCTGGTCTAATATGTTACTATAGGGATATTTTCTAAATTCTTCTGTCTTACAGCTGCTAACAAGCTTGTCTAATAGCTAACATCATTATAATGTAAATTGGAAAAATAAAAGCGCTTGTCGCCAATGACAAATGACATAAAATAAATAATAATAATATTACCTAAAAAATGGCAACTCCAGTTTTAGAACAAAAATGCGCAATATCTCTAATGGCAGGTAAATTAATCCTTCACATGGGGTTTTCCACACATACTATTGTTATTGTTATTAGTATACATTTAGTCAATTTTGTTTGATTTTCAACTTTAAATTCGGCTATATTTCCCCTCCTTCTTTTTTCATCCTGTTAGATAGTGGTTAGACATCTCTCTCTCTCTCTTTATTTTTTTCGTGGTTTTGGTCCCTTCAGGTCCAATCCACCACTCTCCCCCTTCCGGACTATGCTTTCCAGGGCTTCGTCGGCGTAAAATCTGGATAATTGAGCTCGTAGCTCCCAGAAATTCCAAAAGAAAACAAACAATTCAACAATCGATGCAATGCATAAATTGTCGGCTGTCAAACCAAGAGCTGCTACTGGTTTTACGTATTACCTTGCGTGCCACTTTCACTACTGACAGTTCCCGTGGCACGCCCATCTATTTCCCGCCATTTGAGAAATACCTCGTGTTCACCACCAAACAGGATACCATCAGCTTATAGGAATCTTCGCTCACAGCGCTTAGATCCAGAGAGTGTGTCGGTTAGACATCTCCCGACGCCGCTTACAACCCCTGTGAGCTGCTGTAAGACTGGCGTCATTGATTTGTCAAAAAATGAAAGTGCTTACAGCAGCTGTAAGCAGCTAACAAAGAAAATATCCCTTATCTAAATAGAAAAAAATTAATTTAAACTTACCTATCTATAGCAATTGACATCAATGTAAGCGTAGAAATATAGACACTAGCTCCCTGCGCATATGGCACTAAATGACATATTACACCACCGAATACCCACTTTCCGAGAAATGTATATAACGGCGTAAACGGCACTGCTAACACGCACAAAAGTATATCCGATAACGCCAAATTCGTTATAAACAAATTTGTAACTGTTTGCATGGCTTTATTTCTAAACACTACAAAGCACACTAACACATTGCCAAAAGGCCTACGATAAATATCGTTGTGTAAACGACGAAGAAGAGTACCTGGACACCTTTTTGTCTATTATGTCGTGTTTGTGGGCAGTTGTTATGTTATTTATGGCTTCCACCACAGGAACCGGCATTTTCCTGCTTTCTAGTTTTATTTTTTAATAACTTTATTTGAATTTTACATTTTTGTTTTGATTATGAGTCTTTTTATCACCATTTAATAATTAGGTCATTATCGCGTTTGATTGTGGCACATATTTTACGGCGGTTTTGAATTATTAATTTTAGGATATTAAATAAAATTATTGCGGAATGAAATTTTTCAAACAAGGATTTATTTTTGTTTTTAAAAGTTATTTTTTAGTGAGTATTAAATTAACTAATGGTAGTGTGGTTTCTTGAAAACAAACTTGATGTCGGTAATTGATCCATTTTCACCTAGGTCTTGTAGAATTAGCACCTGTAACAAATTAATAGAGAGTTAACGAGGTGTGATAAACTTTACGTACGTGAGAAACTTAAAATAAATGTATTATTAGTTTTACCATAATAGAGACATTTTGCACCTCTTAAAATAACAGACGTTTTTTGGCCTCCTTATGGTTATCGTTATTAAACATAACGATTACGGCAGCAGTTTTAGACAGAGATTTTGCAGCCTCTTTTAAGAAATATATATTGCGTCTGCGCTTTCGACACATAAACTTATTTTTGCCTGTGGTTCACCCATTTTAAAGTTAACGAAAAATCAGTATTTACTTTTATTCTTCATAAGATATAAATTCATATTTAAATATATGCAAACACTTCTGTTGATTTCGTTTTTAAAGTAGATGCAAACAATACATTATAAACAAAACACAAAAAGTAAGGTTAGGTTTAGTAGTAGAATAAAAAGCAAGTGTGCCAGATTGTAACATCTAAATTAATTACTGGTTTAGAATATCCGTAAAAGTGCAAGTCCGTTTTAATTTCTTAACACTATTTGATTTTTATTACTGCTATAGATTTTTCGCTAATTAGAGCCTATGTATAAATGATATTTTAATTAATACGGCATTAAAATTTTAACCCTTTAAATAATTGATATTAAAATTTCTACAATCCGGCAACCACGCAGTTTAACAATAACGATAATGATAAGCTCTTCGGTATTCATCCGTAATTAAAGGAGTCCGGTATGGTTAATAACGATAACGGATCATGTTTTCGTTACTGCGCAGTCTCAGAATAACGTTAACCACAACGGAATTGCAAAATAAGGGGTGCAAAATGTCTCTAATACTGTAAGGGTGCCGAGATATTTTACTGATAAACTTGTAGGGGTGATTCTACAATGAAAAATATAAACAAAACTTTATACAGTACATTTCTTTAATGCCCCCCTTTTTATTTTAAGAACAAATAAATTAAAAGAAAAAAGTAAAATATTGTAATGTAAAATTGATGCATAAATACTATATTTTAGAGTGAAATTAACAGATGAAAATTTCAAGATGGCGACTGGGCGTCATATAAGGAATTTTTAAATTGAATGGGGAGCTTTGTGGCACATCATTTCAAAGCTCTTGTTGAGTACTTTATATTCCCAGACTATAAAGTCAATAATTTTACCTAATACGAAATGCCGGTACTTTAAAAATATATAATACTTGTATACCAACACTGCATTTTTCAAAAAGTTTTTGGTCTTCCCTTTAGGTTTAATTTTTTTTCTATAGATTTTTTTTAGTAACGAATATACGGCTACTCAAATTTATACTTCTCAGGTCATTGTGTAACTTTTTTTTAATTTGGTTAGCAAAAACGATAGAAGTAGACTATTTTCTCCATTTGCCTTACTTCTAAAAAAGAGAATACACTAAAAAGCACAGACACGTGTAATTTGATTGGTTTAAAGAGCTACAGATGGTCATACAGAACGGTGAGTTATGGTAAGGACAGCCCCCTGCATTTGTTTGAAAAGACCCCGTTTGTATTAAATTTAATTTTTCCAATGTCTGCTTACTAATTGGTACACCGGCACCCCGTACCCTCCGTCCACGGTCTGACCGTGACGCTCATTAGCTATCGTACTCCGAACAGAAAACCAGGACGCCGTCGACGAATTCTTTCCGATGTTGCGGACAGTCTGTTTGGCGCCAGGCGCGTTCAACCTCGATTTGTTTGCGCACAAACCCGTTTTTCGCCCATGAAATGTAACTTTTGTTTCGAGCAGGTAATACCATTGGCAATCCATCAAGATCAGTGGGCCACACCGTCACGGCGAAAATTAACATGCAAGGGCGCATTCGATTCGACAAAATCGGGGTAAACTTTACCCCAAACTTGACCTTGGCAAACGAATTTGTTCCTTATGTTTAGTTTTGATAAGGTCTTGCTTATTGCGCATGTGAGGCTGTTACCGGGCGTGGATTCTGAATACGCTGAATCGCTCACTCGCTTGTGTCTCTCGAGTTTTCAGAGACAGCATTTGTTTATTATGTCGATAGTCCGAAGTCGAACGCAGCACGTAAAATATGGTTTTTAGTTCTCCTTAAACATTTTTTTTAACTTTATAGCTCTGTATAACTCTTAAATACATTGTTTATGCCCAATCAGTAGGACTTCAATAAATTATTATGTTGTTTAAGAAAATCCTTTAAAATATAAAAATTTAAAAGTAAAAAGATAAAGAAAAAAGTACCCTATAGAAGAAATGAATAAAATATCAGCGTAGATTTCAACTACTTTCTTGCTATTAAAATTTTATTACAAAAGAACATTTCTTCATTCCGTAGGAAAATGCGCTGAAACTTACTTCTAAAAAGTTAAATTGCTTTTAAATAACTACTCTTTAAAAGTTTTTATATCACATTTAAAATTAACAGCTTTTAGTAAATACGCTGTAAGATTATTAACAGAAATAGCAAAGCCATAATAAATAAAATATTTTTAGAGATATTTATGGGTTCAAAAGCTAAACAAAATAAATTACAAGCAATACAAAAGTTATTAACAAAAATAATAAAATAATACAAAAGTTTTATAAGACAACAATACTTCTGATATTTTACAACAAAAAGAATTTCTGTTATTTACATTTCAGGAAATTCAATTTAAATTTCAAAAGTAAATTGATGTCTAATTTGTTTTTATAGAAAAGTAATGACCTAATAACTAGTTTTTATACATTGTATTTCTTTTATGTTAAAAGCTATTATAGGATATTTTCGAAAAATTCTTTTTAGGGCGTTTCTATAGGTCGATTATGACACAAATCTGTGTGCGCGTTTTCCAAAATCCATTTCTATAATTTATTATTAATAAAAACATATTTACGGGACGGTGGAGTGAACAGGGGTGCTGGGTGGGGACAAAACAGTATAAATCCAACGTCAAACACAAGAAAACATCAATACACTGCACTTGGGGCACATGACAAATGTAAATTAATTTCGAAAAGTATTAAATTTTTCGAAAAACTATCCCACACATATGAGATATCTCGTCCGCCATTAATTAAAGAAGGAAAATTCATTTTGGTCAGCTGATAACATGAAGTTTGTCATTATAAAAATGACATTCTTGATAGAAGCAGCGTTGCCAAACTTCTTATGAAGAATTAACACCAAGCCTATTTCGGGGATTATCCACCATTTCCACGAGAAACAGTGGTATTTTTGTAGAAATGCCTCCTTCTTTATGTTTAGGTATTTTCCTTTTTTCTCTACAAAGTATAATAGGAAGAAGGAATAACTTAATTTTTCATATGAATTTTGTCCTGTATCTTCCTATTTTTTACAGTTTTATTGCAAACTCTTCTTTTTCATGCAGTGACAGTCATGGCGGGATTGTTGTACTATTATTTATTTTTAATTTTTTTAACAATTTTTGGACATTTTTGTAAACAGAAAGTGGGGTGTGTACTGTGAAATACTGTTTTTGGGCGTTTAATGTAGAATTTCTACTGTTTCGTCCCCACCCAGCACCCCTGTTCACTCCACTGGCCCGCAATATGTTTTATTAATAATAAATTATAGAAATGGATTTTGGAAAACGCGCACACAGATTTGTGTCATAATCGACCTATAGAAACGCCCTGAAAAAGAATTTTTCAAAATCTCTTATAATAGCGAAAACCGCTATATCGAACTATTACCGTTCTTTTTAATTAAGTTAAAATTTCCTACGGGTTTTTTTCAAATCAAATTTTTATCAAAGACTTAACAATTTTTAAATAATGTTTTAATAAAACTTAAGTTTTTTAATCTTTTTAACATCCCTCGAAGGCATATGCCTAAATACCAAGAGTACCGTGGATGTCGGGTTTTAGATGTTTAACCCATCGTTCCCCCTGTTCCGTCAACGTTGTCCAAGCACTGAAACATGCAGTTATGCATTTCACAGCACCTTTTAGACAACGCGGTAGTGCCACCACGGACGTTATTTTTAAATAACTACTACCTAAATGCGTCTTCCGCGCTGGGAATCAAATCGGCAACTTCTGGCTTCGAAGATCAAAGTTATGTCCGCTGAGCCACGGGGGAGACAAGTATTTTTAAAGTAGACACAACATAATCGATTTAAGGATAAAACTAAAAAGAAAAAAATTATCTATGCATTGTTATCTCCATAATAAAATATTAAAAGAGCATTTTAAAAATAGTAATAAACTCCCCCCTTAAAAATCTACACCATTTAGTATATGCTTATAAAATTTATACAATTGTCTATGAGCAAGGTCTCCATTTAAGTGGTTTTACTTAGCTTGACCTGTTCCCAAGCAGCAAACTGACGTCTTATTGACGTCTCCTATTAGTCATTTTTGGTCATGTTTGGTCAGTAAAGACATCATAAGATGACGACAAAATGACGTTAAAATGACCTCCCTAAGACGTCCCGTTAATGACATCTTTAAAATGACGAAAAATTGACGCATATACTTTTTTTGCAAGAGCTAAAATGACATGATAGTTTATTTAATGAAATTATATTTCTAATTTTTAGAAAAAAAAATAAAATAGGTAAAACTCCTTAGTGCTTGTAATTTCCTTCCACTGCAAGGTAGCATCTCTCGGGACACTGTCCAACCTGGAGATGCATAAAAAAAATAGGGCATTATTTAATAAATGCGGGCGTTTTATATCTATTTATGTATCAAGGGCGTTACTAGGACTATAATGCCCTAAAGGTCTAGCTAGATTTCAACCTGATGGGCATTATAGTCCAGTAAAGCCCGTGGTGCATACTAATGCTTTATGTTTTACCAAAAAAGAGTTTTTCAGTGACTAATTACATTATTTATTCGCAATATAAAAAATAAGTTGCACCTGTACCTGTATACGTAAGTAGATAAAGACTGGTGTTAAGTTTGACTTTGATGTTTCTATCAGTTAGTCAGTTGGCATTTTTATTTAACGATTTGCTCAAAATGAAAGAAATTCCACAAAATATAAGTTAAATCAAGGCAACAGTATGATCGGGAGTATGGCATATTTGATATTTGGAAAGATGCGAACGCAATTCCTCAAATAACCGAAACCGTTTTAATGGCATATTTTCAGGAACTGGTAAGTTATTGATTTTATTTTAATACATATGTTTAACAAACTTTATTATTTTTTTGTATAAACTAGATCTTTATTGTGAGAGAAATAAAATTGGATAAGCAATAAAATTTCCATATTAGCGCATTAGGGCATTATAAGCGGGCATTATCATAATGCCCGCTTATAATGCCCTAGGTGTGATAGCAGGTATTATTGCTACCATAACATATTCCGTTTCTAAGGTATTACAGATCAATAATAGATGGGTAAAACATAAAATACTTTTTGCCCTAGGGCGTAAAAGATCTATTATACGTCCTCATTTATAAATGAGGGCGTTTTTGTTACTTTTTGCCCTAGGGCGTAAAAGTACAATTTTACACCCTTAAATGGAGTCGTAAAATTATATTTTACTCCCGGTCGTACAAAAAAGAATTTTTTCAAGCTGAATCTATTGTTTTATATATGTATTTCTCTTTGTTTAAATAAAACAGATTTTCCTACATATCTCTGTTCCGTTTTGTCCAAACGTAAGTGTAGTGTTGGTAAAACTGTGTTACCTTATTAGTGAAGGTTTTATCACAGACACATGTTCTCTTCTATTATATTTTTTTCTTGGTTTTGGTCCCTTCAGGACTAATCCACCACTCTCCCCTTCCGGACTATGCTTTCCAGGGCTTCGTCGGCGGAAAATCTGGATAATCGAGCTCGTAGCTCCCAGAAATTCCAAAAAGAAAACAAATAATTCAACAATCGATGCAATGCATAAATTGTCGACTGTCAAACCAAGATCTGCTACTGGTGTTACTTATAACCTTCACTTTCACTACTGACAGTTCCCATGGCACGCACATCTATTTCCCGCCATTTGAGAAATACCTCGTGTTCACCACCAAACAGGATACCATCAGCTAATAGGAATCTTCGCTCACAGCGCTTAGATCCAGAAGAAAGATGCCGTCAATTTAGCGTGAATCTTCCTTGATCCCCGAAGGTAAAAACTTTCGTACTACACCTCTAGCCGCCACTCCGGGAAGAACTTTGTAGTCCTCTACGCACGTCCGCACTGTCCGGAGGTCAAACAAAGAGTCACAGACACATGTTACTGCAATTTTATTAAATACAAAACTTTTTGCACTGCATGCCCCTACATTTCACCAGCGAGGCGCACGGCTGCGGACATGTTGCGGTTAAGTGTGGCCAGATCTTTATTCTGTACATTCTATACCGTTCCTGTGTTGTTATTGTATAGGAACTCTCTAACTACGTAATAAGGTACTAATAGAAAAACAAAATATGGGCTATAAATAAGCATTTTGGATTTTGAATGTGATCGCATCTAAAAACATAACAAATTTTTACTTTTATTTTTATGTTAAAATGTGTAATTGTTATAAAATAAAAAAGTAATTAATGTAGCTTAAATAAAAGTGTCTAACTCTATCTTTAAAGTTGCACAAACACAAAAAAATAATAAATAATAAATAATAAATAATAAATAATAAATAATAAATAATAAATAATAAATAATAAATAATAAATAATAAATAATAAATAATAAATAATAAATAATAAATAATAAATAATAAATAATAAATAATAAATAATAAATAATAAATAATAAATAATAAATAATAAATAATAGTTTAAAAACACGCTTTTATTAGAAAATAATTTTCAATTACAAAGAGTTCGTATTACAGTAATAAAAGGTCAAAAAATAAATCATAATTATATACCTCAAAATAGAATTATAATAAAATTTAAGATAATTTATAACAGAATAATTCACTTCAGAGTAATAAAAGCGTGGGGTGCATTTTACTATTTTTTTCATAACTTTTCCTCATAGATATTTACAAATGAAATAATTATAACATTTAATATATTAAGCACCCCTTGCTTTTATTCTGAAGTGAATTATTCTGTTATTACCTTAAATTTTATTATAAATCTATTTTGAGGTATATAATTATGATTCATTGTTTGACCTTTAATTACTGTAATACAAACTCTTTGTAATGAAAAATTATTTTCCAATTTTTAGTTCGGTTGCATATAAAAGCGTGTTTTTTAGTTTTTTTAAACTATTATTTATTTTTCATTTTTTAGTTCGATATATCAATTAGATTTCTGCGGACACGTGATATTGAAATGTTTCACGAACTATTTCGTAATCTAATCATTTCATTTAAAGCTTCACTGTTGCATGGGGTTTCAAAACGCAACTACTCCGAACAAGTTTCTGTCAGCCTTATGCTGAGTATACCGAAAGTATATGTTAGCTTTGATATTTAAAATGGGACACTTTGTATATATTATTAAGTTTTTAGATTTTCTGTAAAATTCTTTCTATAATCGTTTTAATCATTAAATGTATAAAATATAAGGTGTTTTATTTAAAATAATCAAGCGATTTCTATTTGTTTTCCTAAAATAATCCTTCTCAGGAACAATGTCACTAAAAGTTTAACAAAGCTATGTGAATATTTGGTTATAAGAATTTTAAACTTGTGTTTTTTTATACCATTTTGCTAACTTCCAGAACGTCCATTTTTTACATCATTTTCCATCTGATTAATTATCCCCGTCTTTCCATTATTTAATCAGGAAACTGGGTCAATTTTCTTTGCAGTCTTTGCTTAGGGCATGCAAATCATAATATTTCCTGTACAGGGTGGCTCGAATTCGACGCTCATCATTGGGATTTCGGAAACCGTAAGAGATACAGGATCGGTTAAATGGAGGCAAAGTTGCGCAATTTGATGCTCAATAAAATGCCGTTTTGCGTTTTAAAAAATTCCGAGTACTTCCGAAGATATTCGAAAAATACCGGAATTTTCAAATTTGGTTTTTATTGTTTCCTGGCTATATTTGTTAAGATAACTTAAAATGAAAAACACGTTTTTATGACCACTTTTTCTGCTCTATAATTCAGTATGATTAAATATTAAATCTGACGTTTCGGCTTCTGGCGACCATCATCAACTTAATTTTTTTAAATACGGACCTGATATTTTTTCAATATTAATTAAATCCTTTCATCACTCTTAAAACACTTTATATCGCCACTTTGATATTTGCCGACGTTTCGTACAGAAAATTCCATCGCCAGAATATTGCATATTTATTTTACCATAATACGGCCCTGAACTACATTTTTAGGTCAGAAGGTAAAAAAAAGAATAAACTTATTACATATTCGTAATCTTTTTATTGCAACTCATTGATATCTAACAGCGGAAATAACTTTATTAACCGAAAATTTCATGAATATTAGACAACAAAAAGGTAGACAACAAATCAGCTTACATAAACAATTTGTAATACTATCTTGATGCCCATATTAAAAAGAAACATCATTTAATCACTATTATAAGTGTTCCAAGAAATAACCTTTCGCCTCGATGCATTTTCTTGCTTTGCTTTGTATTTTTAATACAGCTCGATTAATTGTTCTCGCAGGAATGACAGCGACTTCCCTTATCAAATTTTGTCGTAGTACTTAAAGGTCGTGAGGTGCATTTTTAAATAAACGGTTCTTAAGATATCCCCAGAGGAAATAATCTAGGGACTAAGATCTGGGCTCCTAGCGGGCCATCTTGCAAAACCATTTATTAGGAAATATATGGTAGAGGAATTGAGCTTCTTCCCTTCCATTGTGGGCAGGAGCTCCGTCTTGCTGCCACCATATTTCTTGAAATACTGCCAAAGGTTGATTATCTAGGGCGTCTAAGACATCATTCCTAATCAAATTTAGATATCGTTCGGAAGTTAAAGTTAGGTTTTTACCTAAAAATGTAGTTCAGGGCCGTATTATGGTTAAATAAATATGCAATATTCTGGTGATGGAATTTTCTGTACGAAACGTCGGCAAATATCAAAGTGGCGATATATAGTATTTTAAGAGTGATGAAAGGATTTAAATAAATTGAAAAAATATCAGGTCCGTATTTAAAAAAATAATTTGATGATGGTCGCCAGAAGCCGAAACGTTAGATTCAATATTTAATCAAACTGAATTATAGAGCAGAAAAAGTGGTCATGAAAACGTGTTTTTCATTTTAAGTTATCTTAACAAATATAGCCAGGAAACAATAGAAACCAAAATTGAAAATTCCGGTTTTTTCGAATATCTTCGGAAGTACTCGGAATTTTTTAAACGCAAAACTGCATTTTATTAAGCATCAAATTGCGCAACTTTGCCTCCATTTAACCGATCATGTATCTCTTACGGTTTCCGAAATCACAATGATGAGCGTCGAATTCGAGCCACCCTGTACAGGGTATTTTTTTTCGAGACAATTTTTAAATACAAATGTTTTATAACTTTTTACTAGGAAACCAGTGGCGTACCCAAAATAAATATAAATGTTTCAATTTTTAAGGTATAACCCATACAAATGTTTAAAATTGGTTTTACACTTATAAAACTACGTGTCAAATAAGTTTTATCAAATACTTGATACAAGTATTTATAGCAAAGCTGCCAACTGAGGTGATTCTGGCAAAATACCAAATGTTAATCAACCCCAAAAGGTCTTTCAGTTTTCCGTAAATATTTTATTTATTTAAGCACATTTCAACATTGTCCTAAGAATCTTTAAATAAACACTCAATAAAAACAACAACAAAAACCAAACAATACGCAATTACCGTAAAATTGAGTAGTTGCCAAATTAAAAATATATATATTCGAATTTCAAATTTTCTTTTGTGTCGGAAGTGACCGGAATTGTTTATAAGGTTTTAGCTAAACTAAAAGAGATGATGATGATGTTTTTAAACTAATTTTGCCATTAGATTAGATTAGATTAGATTAGGAGGTGGATTGCATATCCTCTAACACTGCAACCTGCTCAGGTTTATTGTGTGTCCTCCGTCCATAGGTTAGAGCACGCTATCCAAGCCGGTCTGTTTAATCAGACTCCACAAGCTTGAAACTGGCCCCTTGGTATATCTTGCCGCTTTAGGTTTTTCTTCACCCAGCCTTGCAAACCGCAGACGACAAAGGGCTTCGCAGTAGCACCATACGTGTTCTGCGGTTTCTTCCTCCTCCTGGCAGAACCTACATAGGTTTTCTTCTGCCAGGCCCATAGTTTCCAGGTGTTTATTCAGTCTGCAATGACCTGTCAGTTGACCCACTATTATTCTTACTGCCTTCCGGTTATAATTCAGAAGGTCTTTTGTAAATTCTGGCGAGTAAGCCTTGATGAACACTTTCGCCTGACGCTGTCCTGGTGTTCTCCTCCACCAGTCTTGTGATTCCCTCATAATCCATGATCTAATGGATGACCTTACCTGGCATGATGGAATACCACAGTAGGGCTCAGGACCTACCATTGTCCTACCAGCCCCCTCCTTTGCCAATTTATCAGCTTCTTCATTGCCTTCGTGGCCTTCGTGTCCTGGTACCCAGGCAATGGTTAGCTTGTTGGACGCACCCACCTCTTCCAGGGCAATTACGCAGTCCCGCACCAGCTTGGAGCTGATTTTGCCATATCTTCGTTTCTAACAATTAGATCAATGTTTATAAAACGTCATTTTGCTGATTTTGTTTTAGGGAACAAATTTTATTTGAAAAAGATGTTTCCACCCCTTTTGGTTTATAAGCTAGATCCTTATAAACAGTTAAATTGAATATAACAAAATCTCGTTACTTTCAACACAAAATCAAGTTTAAAATTCAAAATCAGCGGCTCAAAATCCATAGGAATACATTCTGAAACTCCGTGGACACTGATCGGCCACGAAATAGCCCTGACCCCCAGACTACTAATCCTTGAAACAAATTTGACAACACGACCTTGATATCCAGTTTGCTGTTGTACACTGTCAAATTTCTTCAAGGTAAACTTAGTCCAACTTAGTTGACAAGAAGTTTAATAAGTGTAAAATTAGCATAGGAAAGCAAAAAAAATGTGTTTTTGTACGTTCTGCATAAAATATTGATATTTATGATTTTTTATTTAAACAAGTTTTACAAAAAATCTGATATAACGTTTGTCCTAAAAGTTTTGGCACAAAACTCATTGTCTTTAATTTTAACAAAAACAAAATAATATCAAGTTGCCTTTGAAAACAAAAGTTTATTTACTTTATTTACTGTCAGTTGAGATTTATTTATTTTGAAGTTTTCGCTTTAAGATGTCGTATAAATAATTAGAAATAAGAAAAAGTATCTACAAGTTAGTTGGGCGGATACCCAAAGCTGAAATCTGTCGAATATTCCAGAATGAAAACATTTCACGCAGAACCATTTATAGAACAATAGCGGAGTGCGAGCAGGGAATACCATGTCTGAATCTCCCAAAAGTGGAAGACCACGTGCATTTACCGCACAGAGGTCAGAGAGATTGGTGAGAAGAGCAAAAACCAGATTGGAATGTCAACGAGGAGACTGGCTAGGCAATACAGATCTTCTAAGAGTACGATATCGTTGGAATTGAGGAGGAATGGTCTTAAATATCGAAAGAGACGTGTGTGCCCCAAATACTCGCAAGCGCAGCATTAAAAAAAACTATAAATATTGTGTGCCAAAACTTTTAGGACATACGTTATGTTCTAAAAGTTCTATTATTCTTTTTTTTATGTTTTTATTATACTTAAAATATAATTTAAAAAAGTCGTGTAACAAAATAAAGTTGAAAATTTGTTAACCATTATTATGTTTTTAATAAAATTTAATTTTGCATTTAAATTAAATTTAAATTAAGTGTTCCCACACAAAAGTAATGAACTGTTTTGGACTGTTAATACATTAATGAAACTGACACATTTATTCCCGGAAGTTTTATTAATTTATTTTTATATTTACTTATTTTCTCGTACAGTCCTATTTAACCAGAAGGTATCAAAAAATATATTCAGACAATAAATATTCGGATCAGGTTGGGGTGTTTTCAGGTGTACCTCAGGGTTCCATTTTGGGTCCATTGCTTTTTCTGGTGTATACTACAGATATTTTAAAATCATTGACTTATTGTAGTGTTTGCGGATGATACACAAGTTTATTGTTCTTTTGACGCTAAGGACTGTGGGGAGGTTGAGTTAAATGTGAATAGAGATTTAAAGATTTTGAGTGAACTGTCCGTTAGTCATAATTTGCATCTGAATCCGTTAAAATCAAAGGTGCTTATTTTTGGAAGTAAAAATAAAAGAGAATTCTAGAAAACGAAATTAACGTGCAAATAAATGGCTCAAGATTAAGTGTGGTTAATGTTGCAAAAAATTTGGGATTATTGTTAGACACACAGTTAAGGTTTAGGGAACACTTAAAAAATATTTTTCAAAAAACGTATATTTCTTTAAAATTATTATACAATAATAGGCAAATTTTAAGCAAAGGTCTAAGAAGAAACTTGTGTGAATCCCTTGTTTTATCAAACTTTAATTATTGTGACTTTGTGTATGGTTTTTGCCTTGACCAGGAAGGCAGGTCACGGATACAGAAGGTTCAGAATATGTGTGTACGTTTTGTGTATGGAATTTGAAAATATGATCACGTTTCTCACTTATTCTCTGAAATAAAGTGGTTAAAAATGGATGAACGTAGAAATCTTCATTTTTGCAGATTCTTATTAAAAATATTTAATAATCCTTCTTCTCCGGTATCGGTTAGGGAACGCTTAACTTTTCGTCGGGATATACATGACAGAAATATCAGAGATATATATAGGCTAACAATGCCACATCATCAGAGTGCCATTTTTCGGCGCGGATTTACTTATAATGCCGTTCGGCACTACAACTCCATACCCCTGAATTATTATATCTTAAATTATCTACCTTTAACTATAAGTATAAAAGGCATTTATTGGACCGTCAACATAACAATTAATGTATTTTAAACATTCCTTTGAATGAAATGATTGATGGCGTGTCGTCTTGTTTTATTTTAAAGTGCATGCTCGATGAATGAGATTTTTTAATATTTATTCATTTTAGATTGTAGTTTACTTTAGGTAACTTTGTTTATTTTAAGTACTTATTAAATTAATATTAAAATTATATTTTTTACTCTTTGCCTTGGCCTGGTTCAGTAGAGTAGCTAATAAAGCTAGACTGCGCCAGGCTTTGGCAATTGATTTGATTTTTTTCCCACTGTATATTATTAGTATTAATAAAAGGCATTTTTATTATTATTATTATTATTATTATTCTTTTTTGGTAAAAACTCTGTAAATAAAATTTAACGTTTCAAGTTAAATACAGGGTATTTAAAAAGTATTTAATTTATTTTTACTATGCACAAATCCCAGTTAAATGATAAAATTACACATAAGTCAGTGTATACAGGGTGTTTTTTTTGTTGGGTATATAAGGCATAGGCTAAACAATACGAGATACAAAAAACTTGTTGTGTTGTTTTTTTTAGTGTTAAGTTTAATGTCGCAATCAGATCCACGCTAAAATGATTGGTTAAGAAAATACAAACGCATCGAAGAAAATGAATAGTACGTAGGGTGTTCGAAAAGTTTTGAGATATACGTACATTTATTTGATTTTTTCAAAATAATTTCCACCACATTGAATACACTTTTCCATTTTAACAAACCAGTCACTGAAAATAGCTTTCCACTTTTCATTTGAAATTTCAGCGCATATTTTATCCCAGGCCTCCAGTAGCGTGTCTTCAGTTTTAAACTTTTGTCCTTTCAGTTGGCTCTTGACAAAAGAAAACAAGCCAAAGTCACACGGCACCAAGTCGGGGCTATAAGGCGGATGTTCCAAAAGTCTCAAGCGTGCATCTATCAAAAATTGACTGGTAAGTTCAGCTCGATGAGGTGGGGCATTGTCATGATGAAGGTACCAGCTAGCGAGTTGCGAGTTTGGACGAATCACTCCTAACTTTTCTATAAGTTTTGAAAGGCATACTGTAGTGTACCAGAGAGCATTTACGGTCTTCTGTTCTCGTGCACAACGCTTTCAATTATTCCTCTTGAACCAAAGAAAACAACTATCATTATTTTTTTACAGATCTTGATTTGCAAACTTCGGTCGGAGTTTCTTCACCTTCGAGAACCCATATCTTATTCTGTTGTTTAGTTGGGACGTCGTAATAATAAAGATAAGTTTTATCTTCCGTGACGATCGACACTATGTCTTTAGATTTACCCTTCTGGAATTTAGACATCATTTTTTTACACCAATTCACTCTTTGTGTCTGCTGCTCGGGAGTTAACTTGTGTGGAACCCAAAGAGTACAAATTTTTCTAAAACCCAAGTGCTCATGTATGATCGTGTGTAATGTTGCTAAACTAATGTTCAATGTCTCTTCTAACTGTCGATAGGTAATTCGTGTGTTTGTTTCTATACCCTTTTGGACGGCAGATATGTTTTCTGGGGTAACTACTTCACACGGTCGACCTGAGCGTGAAGCGTCTTTAAACAAAAACGAGCCCCGCTAAAATTTTTTGTACCATCTGTATATGTTCGCACGAGATGGACAGTCATCACCAACTATAGGCTTCATTTCTTCTAAACACTGTTCTTGAGATAACCTACGTGAAAAGTTGTATTTCAAAATTGCACGGCACTCGATAGTCGTCCACGACGCCATTGCGCTAAAATCGCTGGACACTAACTGGCGCAAAACTGATAGTTTACTAATAACTATGTAGGACTACGACATGTCATGATATGTACAAACAAAAAACATCAATTTTACTTTCCTGCACCGTTTACTTACAAAGTATCTCAAAACTTACTGAACACCCTACGTATTTGAGCACATATTGTGAATAAACACCAGTGAAAAAGAATTTTTTTTTGGTTTTATTTCTTTTGACATTCCACAAAAGCATATGCCTAAATAATACTGTTGGTGTCGGGTTAATAGATGTTTAACCCATCGTTTCCCCTATTCCGTTCAAGCACTAAAACATGCAGTTATGCATTTCACAGCACCTTTTAAACAACGCGACAGTGCCACCACGGTTGTTATTTTTAAATAACTACTACCTTAATATGTCTCCCCGCTGGGAATCGAACCGGCGACTTTTGGTTTCGAAAATCAAAGCTCTGTCAAAGAATATCAATCCATAGAACCCCACAAGTGAGATTTCAGCGTACCCTGAAAATTTTTAGTACCTACCGCGACCAACAGATGGCAAAAGTAGTACGATGTCGCTTTGCTAATACGATTATCATCAGAAATTGATAGCAGTCGCTGACGAGCAGCAACTAAGACGTTTAGGACATTGTTTATATGAAGTTTTTTCATATTTTTTAATGTAAAATGTAGCCCTGAAATTTTGTCGAATAAGTTGTGAAACACCCTGTATGTATCTCGTATACCACTGCAAATAATTATTTGGTATTGAATTTTAGGTTCTAGACCAAAGACGTATGGACCAGGTTTGTTTACGTTTGAGCTGTTGTCATCAATACATCACAGTAAAAGCGCTAAAATGCGATTTGCCAAATTTAAGTTTTCCACTCTAAACTTGCTAACCACACGTAGTTGTTGGATAAGCCTCTATATTAAAGAATTTTGTAATATAACTTTTTAAATAAACAATACATATATTTTTATCATTTTTTGATATCACAATAAAAAAATATTTTCAAATATTATTTATTAAGTTATTATCTTTTTTAAAAAGCAAAATTCTGAAAATACGTGATTATTTGTTAATCCCGGCAACGCCGCCCAGGGATTTTTACTCCATCGTAAATAAAACATGAATGAAATCTTCCTAAAGGCTTGTGGGTGACGCCCCTTTGCTTTGTCATTTCTGTAGGTTTCTGTCATTTCACAATTTGGAAAGCCAAAAGTGATCAAATAAAGCTTATAAAGCGTTTTTTGTGTATTTTCTGGTGTTTGTTGGTGATTAGAAAGTGTTTTTAAAGACAATATGGATAGGCAGTTCTTTGTTTGTAGAAAGGTAGACTTTTCATTTCCGCACCTCACTTTTCACAGATAAATAGAGACCAACGTCGTTGGGTGCATACTATCGACCAAGGTCAAAAAGTAAGTCCGCCATTTTCATTTCTCGCTTGCCTCACCCCCTTTGCCTATTAGGATTGTTGGCTTAATGTTTATCATAAAATTATGAATGAATCGCTGGGTCCATACGTCGTTGTTTTAGACCATGCAACCTTTTATAAGGAATAACGTTTTTTCGAATATTAAAAAAGTTTTTCATAAGGTTGCACACTTAAGTGAACACACTATATAAATTCAAATGGGTTTGAAATTGTTATAGAAAGTAACCCAGCAAACACTATTTGCCGGCAATGTACATTTTTCATATTGGCATTGATGGTAAAGCATTGGCAATTGGTGGCAATATTATGCCAACATCTAATACGCATTAAAAAGTCAACCCTAAATAAACCCTTAATTGCCAATAAATTTTACATGCAGGAGAATTGCCGGCAAGCATACAAAAATGGCGGCATACCAATCCTGATTAAATAAAGCACGCGTTTTTGTTGCAGGCAAATAAATATTGGATTTTTGAAGGCAAACCTTCAACGCATATTCATACTTTTTAAACCATGTTATTAACATTGGTATTTAACTAACATTAAAGCAATTTTTTGATCTGTTTTATTTATAATGGCAGCTAAACAACATTATTTTATGTTTTTTACATAATTTTAAGGAAATAGCCTTTTTATAACATTTTATTGTTAAAAATCATGCAAATAAAAATTAGGTCAAACAAAATGTTTATTATGTATTTTGGAGCGAATAAAAATAAAATGATGGTAAAATTAGCTACGTTAATTTCGACCGAAGGTGACCGCTTTGTGCATTTGTTTTCTACGTGGTTTTTAGCTTTTTAGTTTCTTTTTAAAGAAAAGAGTTTTTAATAGACATAATTAAATGTATTCATTACCTAATAAGTGTGTATTGTGTGATTAATTGGTGATGGCTAGTCGAGAAGGCAAGATATTCAAGTAGACTGTTAGGAGCTGTAAACATTTTGTTTAAAACTTTATTAAAAGTTTTAAAGACGTATTAATAAAAAATATTATATATATTTAATAGTTTTTTGACATACCGATAGATGGCGTAATGGACAATAAACTACTACGTTTCTGCAATATATTCGCTTTATATCGTCTAAACCGTACCCATTAGACAAAAATAATTCGAGAGTGGTCTGCGGTAGGTGATCTCACTTATCTTTGAAAGAAATATCTTCGGCTAGTGTAAAAATCTGCATCTCCAAGTGCATGCAGTAAGAAGTTTTTTCCTATTTTAATTTTCAAATAAAATGTCGCATCATTTTAGCTTTAAAAAAATATATGCGACAATTTTCGTCAATAAGACGTCAGTTGGCTGCTTGGGAGTATCTGCATTTGCCCACTTTCGTGTACTTTTGTTATCTTTTTGCCAATAACTTATTAATGATGGATGCCATCATCTTAAACGCATTTTTTGCCAATAACTAATAATGACGGATGCCATCACTTTATCTGCAACATGCAATTGCCCACTTTCGCGTCTTTTTGATACCTTTTTGCCAATGCCTTGCCATTAAAGAGTGTTGGCAATGCCAGTAAATTAAATGTACAACGCCGACAAAAATGTTATATGGGAATACATTTGTGTGTAAACAAACTTCATTTTAATTTATAGCAATAATAACACAATAGATAGGCAAGTAAATAAACAGCTTTTATAAACTCGTGGAACATACAAAAACACAACAAACTGTATGGTGTAAATTTATAAACTGAGAGCAGGTAAATTGAAAATGTATTTTCCCTGAAAAACAGTAATTAATAGACTCGCAGATATTTTTATTTCAATGCTTTATTGAAAATTGCGTTTTAACAGCCGCTAGCCGTCATTAAAGTATTATTTTATGGCTCATAAAGTAATCGATGACACCATAAAGTAAGTAATAAATTCTATATAAAAAAGACGTGGGCATATAATTATTGTTTTACAAAAAAATAAAAATAATGGGTTATTCATGATCTGTCATTTAAAATTTTAGTAAATACCTTTTTAAATGGTTTTACTTATAGTTCTATTCTATTTCTATTTTTTTTTCTTGGTTTTGGTCCCTTCAGGTCCAATCCACCACTCTCCCCTTCCGTACTATGCTTTCCAGGGCTTCGTCGGCGGAAAATCTGGATAATCGAGCTCGTAGCTCCCAGAAATTCCAAAAAGAAAACAAATAATTCAACGTTCGATGCAATGCATAAATTGTCGGCTGTCAAACCAAGATCTGCTACTGGTGTTACGTATAACCTTCACTTTCACTACTGACAGTTCCCATGGCACGCCCATCTATTTCCCGCCATTTGAGAAATACCTCGTGTTCACTACCAAACAAGATACCATCAGCTTATAGGAATCTTTTCTCACAGCGCTTAGCTCCTGAAGAAAGATGCCGTCAATTTAGCGTGAATCTTTCCTTGATCCCGAAGGTAAAAAACGTTCGTACGGCACCTCTAACCGCCACTCCGGGAAGAACTTTGTAGTTCTCTACGCACCTCCGCACTGTCCGAAGGTCAAACAAAGAGTCGGGATTTAATGTTAAACGTTTTGTTCAGAATATTTCAAAACTAGAACTTAAATTTTAAAATGTGTAATCTAATAATAACAGTTAACTTTTTAATTTTTTTATTTTGTATTTAATTTTATCCTAATAACAGTAGCAGAATAGCTACTCAAAACGTCGATTTTTACTTTTTTAGTTACCTATTTTAAAAAAAAAAAATCTCCATTATTAACAACTGCAATTTCAAATTGATTTATTGGTTAAATAATCCCAGAGCTTTAATCTATACTTCAGTGTAATTTCAATGGCAAAATAAGCAAATTAGGTTATAACTTCGCTACAGTTATAACTTCATAAAGTTATATTGGTATCAAGCAGCACCGAAGGCACTATTTGGGAGAAGTGTGCATAAACATGTTAGGGAGAAATCACGTTATCTGTAGGGTAAGTTTTGGGGTTTAGGAATTTACGGTTCGGTTGCTCAACAATTACGTTTACTTTAGAAGCAGGTCTACCTTAAGCCTGTAAGGTTACAATCATAATATTAATTAATTTTAAAATATGATATATATTGATTAGGCGGATTCATTTATTGGGTGGTCTTTTTGTTGGGTACACGCCGGGAAAGAATGGGACCACTTCGGTCCTGGTCCCGGGGTATACGAGCTGACCCTGTTCAGCCCTATTGACCCTTATGAACTGGCCCGGTCGCCTAAAACAAAATAAAGAAGAACATCCCAGAAACCCAAAAAATTCTAATTAAAAAACGACGTTTCGGTGGAAAGTTAGCCACCGTTGTCAAGTTACAATTAAGTTAAAAATATAATAAAAAATTAACTTTTAATTAATATTTAAATTAAAAATGATTAAAATTGTATGCTTTTTAATATTGCAAACCGAAAATTGTTTGACATTTGTGTCATGAGTGACATAAGTAACTGGTGTATTTATTATTTGTAAGACAAAAAAGGTGATGAGTTAGTTGATTTTTAGTTTTCCTGAAGATACTTCGGTATCGAGCAAAGGCAACCAAGTGTTATTTAAATTAACTGAAATTGATGCTACACAATTATCTTTATTTAATAATTTAAAAGCACTTTCTTTGATTTTGCGTTGTTTAGAACAACTTTCCTTTGCTACAATACTTGAAGCATCCTAGTTTATTCCATGATTGTTTTCAAATGCGTGTTGGCAGATTTTGAATTACGAAAAGAAAAGAACACAGATCATATATAAAAAACACAGAAATTCATAAATCAAAAATATGCCAACACGCATTTGAACACAATCATAGAATAAACTGGGATGCTTCGAGTATTTTAGCAAAGGAAACTTATTCTAAAAACGCAAAATCAAAGAAAGTGCGTATAAATTATTAATTAAAGATAGTTGGATAGCATCAATTTCAGTTAATTTAAATAACGTGGTTGCCTTTGCTCGATACCGAAGTATCTTTAGGAAAACTAAAAATCAGATAACTTATCACCTTTTTTGTCTTACAAATAATAAATACATCAGCTACTAATTTTACTCATGACACAAATGTCAAACAGTTTTCGGTTTGCAATACTAAAAAAGCATAACATTTTAATCATTTTTAATTGAAATATTAGTTAATTTTTTATTTTATTTTTTACTTAATTTTAACTTGACAACGGTGGCAGACTTGCCACCGAAACGTCGTTTTTTAACTAGAATTTTTGGGTTTTTGGGGGTTTTTCTTTATTTTGTTTCAGGCGACCGGCCAGTTCATAGGGGTCAATAGGGCTGAAGAGGGTCAGCTCGTATACCCCGGGACCAGGACCGAAGGCTCCCATTCTTTCCAGGCGTGTACCCACCAAAAACAATTTATCCGTTTGTGTATTATTGTTTTTCTGTCAGCCAAAGAATTTTACCATTTTTTTAAAATGTTTTCAATTATCAATAGAAAAGTATGCTTCATCATGTTCGTCATCCCAATAAGTAAATGTACATCAAATTTCACTTTAATCTGTCCAGTGGAACGAAAACCAATAACATTTTGCTAAGCTATGTTGTGCTCAAACGCGTTATTTTCATGTCAGGTATCCTACATTAACCTATGCCCAATTAATTACGGGACACCCTGTAGAAAGTAATAATATTGATGCAATTATTATCTAGTTATTTATTTGTTAGCCCACAAATTAAACGCTAATATTTGGACAATGTCCACGCTCCATGCAAATAAACAATGACAGACTCAAAAGAACATCTTACACGTGGCTTCATATTTAATTAATGTTACATTGAATTGTTGTACAAACCTGGCGGACTTCAGTTCTCTGCAAATAATAATATAAAGTGTGTCCACGAAAGGACTTAACTATACATGTAAAAATTGTATCTAAAATACTAAAAATCGACGTTTCGGTGGCAAGTCTGCCACCGTTGGGAAGATAAAAACAAAATATAAATAATAATTTAAAAATTACTTATTATTTAGGTTTTAAAATTTAAAATTAAGCGTCAGCTTTAGGAGATTCTGAAAACGTTTAACATTAAATGTCAAATATATTTGTTTTGTTATGTTTCTAAAAAGTGTTTAAAATTAACCGACAAAATACCTTGCAGCTTATAAGAATCTTCGCTCATAGCGCTGAGCTCCAAAAGAAAGATGCCGTCAATTTAGCGTGAATCTTTCCATAATCCCCGAAGGTACAAACGTTCGTACGGCACCTCTAACCGCCACCCCGGGAAGAACTTTGTAGTCCTCTACGCACGTCCGCACGGTCCGGAGGTCAAGCAAACAGTAAAAAAATATTATTATAATTATCAGCTGATAAATAGATTTAAAATCATCGAATTTTTTTACCACATTTTAAATGACGTCATTTTTGAAAACGGTTTTAAATGTTATTTAAATAGTTGGCAATAAAAATACGGCTTAAGAAGAGAAGTTATTTTAGACACTTAATAGAAAAATAATAATAATAATAATAATAAATGGTTTTTTATTCCAACAAAAAAAAACAATTTTATACAATTTTCAATAAAATACATGTGTTTGGAATAAAGAAAGGGCCACATCAGCTTGCCCCATATGGAAGCAGCTGCTAGAGCCTAAAAAATATGTATAAACATAATATATTTGTATACTAATAAAATAAGAAACCTATTACTAAGCCTAAAAACTAAACCAAAAGAAATATTTTATCAAACAAAAATAGTAAGAGAACTATAGAAAAAGAAATAAGAAAGGTAAATAGAAAAATCAAGAGACAGAGATAAAGAAAGAAAAGGAAAAAGATAGACAAAGAGAAAGAAAAAGGATTAATGGGAAAAGGAGGAAGGGGAGGGTTAATGCGGTTGCAATATATTTTAATTTGTCAGCAAAGTGGATCGCATTTTTTTCTTAAACGATGCTATTGACATTCCATAACCTTAAATTTATTTATTAGCAAAGCAATTTGAAAGGAGAATGATTTTTTAAATATTTCCCTATTATGCGATGGTATTGTAAGTAAATTCAACCTACGAATATTTAAATTATGAATATCAGTCCTGTATTTTATTTTTTGACACAAGTAAGGAGGGCTTTTGAGTTTGAAAATTTTGTAAAAAACACTAAGGAGTGCAGGATACGACGTCGCTCCATATTAAGCCAATATATGGGCAATTCAGCAAGAATACTAATTTTTCAAATAAACTTTACGCCGAAAGCAGAAAGCGGTGTTTGCTAAAATGTGTGTTTTACGATATCATCATTAAATTAATGTGCTGCATGTATTATAAATCGATTTTACATAAATCTAGACCAAAATGCACGATGCTGACGCCTGTTAACATCCATTTGAAAATTCCTAATATTTTATTAATTTATCATAAAACTACACTGAACCCGCCGAATTTCGACGGGCTTTATATAGCTATACAGGGTGTCAATGGTAGGTACACAGAAAAAAACTACAGACTTTCTATGCAAAAATATTATGATTTAACCAAATATACCTATATCCAAAAGATGATAATAGAAAAGAGATAGGGTGTTTAAGTAAAAAAAAAATTTAGAAATTTTTTTATAATTTTTGATACAGTTTGAATTTTTATTAAACTCGGTATAAAGGGTTTTTAAGATAATATACAGGGTGATTTAAAAATCGATCACGAAACTTAAGGGAGTGATTCTACTTGACAAAATATGGGTAGAGCTTCATATATATTTTTTCAAAATGTCATTCCTTTTGAGTTACAAGCCGTCAAAGTACAATTTTTATTTTGGTAGTTTCGCCATATTGCATTCATTTTTTAACCAATTCACTTGATATTTGGCACACAAATCGAGCTTTGCAGATTCTAAAATTTTGGGACAAAAGTTCTGTTTTTAAATACCGCCAGAGGGCACTTTACCTAAAACTTAAAATTTATTTACATCATAGTTTTTATCAATTTCAATTAAATTACCTACATACACATAGGGTTTTTTTAATATTTAACACACCGTAGTTCAAAAACTAAGACGTTTAGGACATATGTTTATATAAAGTTTTTTCCTATTTTCTATTGTAGAATCGCCCTGTTAAGTTTGTCGGTTGAGTTACTGGACACCCTGTATGTATGTAGGTAATTTGATTGAAATTAATGAAAACTATGATGTAAATAAATTTTCAGTTTTAGGTAAAGTGCCTATACATTTTTTTGATGACTATTGGTGCCTAAACGGTGATGTTTATGGACTTTAATAAAGAGTACCTTATTTTTTAGGTTTTTGATTGTCTATAAAATGGGGCCCCAGCTTTCCGATAACTGTCAAAATAAAAAGTTATGATGTAAATAAATTTTAAATTTTAGGTAAAGTGCCCTCTGGCGGTATTTAAAAAAGTACTTTTATCTTAAAATTTTAGAATCTGCAAAGCTCGATTTGAGTGCCAAATATCAAGTGAATTGGTTAACAAATAAATGTAATATGGCGAAAAAACCAAAATAAAAATTGAACTTTGACGGCTTGTAACTCGAAAACAAATGACATTTTGAGAAAAATGTATATGAAGATTTACCCTTATTTTGTCAAGTAGAATCACCCCTTCAGTTCCGTGATCGATTTTTAAATCACCCTGTATAAGCCATTCGGATCTGATATCTGTTTTATGGGTAAACTAAAGGTTGCTTACAACACTATTTAAATTTCTTTAAAACGTTTCAAATTTTTTGTGCTACTCAGTATGTACCATCCAAGTAAACCAGTAAACGCCCTTATGCTTTCTACACAAAAAGGTATACCTTGTAAAAATGGCTCTGAGCAACCGTTTTCAAGATATTTGCATTTAAGTAGCTTGGTGCAACCAAAATGTATATGTAATAATACGATAAATCATTCGTTTATCATAAGCCAGTTGTAGTTATGTTTAATACGCTGTTTTTAACAGCATTTTTTTATTTTTAATAAAAAAATTAAAGATGAATGAAAAGTTTTTAACTTTTCTTTTTAATTTTAACACCCCGTAGTTTAAAAACTAAAACGTTTAGGACATATGTTTATATAAAGTTTTTTCTTTTTTTTTTTTGTTGTAGAATCACCCCGTAAAGTTTGTCGGTTGAGTTACTGGACACCCTGTATGTATGTAGGTATCTTGATTGAAATTGATGTAAACTTTGATTTCTATTGTTGCATAAACGGTGAGGTTTATCGACTTTAATAAAGAGTACCTTATTTTTTAAGTTTTTGATTCTCTATAAAATGGCGCCCCAGCTTTGCGATATCTGTAAAAAAAAGTTATAATGTAAATAAATTTTAAGTTTCAGGTGAAGTGCCCTCTGGCGGTATTTAAAAAAGTACTTTTGTCTTAAAATTTAAGAATCTGCAAAGCTCGATTTGTGTGCCAAATATCAACTGAATTGGTTAAAAAATAAATGCAATATGGCGAAGAAACCAAAATACAAATTGAACTTTGACGGCTTGTAACTTGAAAACGAATGACATTTTGAAAAAGATTTATATGAAGCTCTACCCTTATTTTGTCAAGTAGAATTACCCCCTTAAGTTTCGTGATCGATTTTTGAATCACGCTGTATATTCCAACACAAATACACATATAATGCAACTTAAAGAAAGGCTTTTAAAACGAAAAGTTCCACCTATAAAGTCTAAACAAAAGAGACACAGAGATTAATCCTCTATATTAAAAATAATTTTTCCTTTTGCTATTTATTTTAACGGCCATAAGTTTTAGAAAATAATATTATGGAGCATTAAACATTTTTGAGCTTATAAGAAAATTACAAAAGTCTGAAATATAAACCCAGAAACTTATTACTTCGTGGATAAAATTAACTACGCCATAAACTAAAGAGTCTTAAGTCTATGACATATTTAGTTTTCATGGGAAATGAAAACTTAAAGTTTTACTTTGGTCAAATGGTTGTGTTTATAATAATAATAATACATTTTTTTACATGTTATTTAGCTTTTCTCCAGAAAAAAAAACATTTTAAGAAAATTAAACCTTTTATTTACTATAAAAACTATTTTGTCCTTGCATAATATCATAAAAGTTAAGATTACTTTAAAACAAATAAATTAACGGAATATTAATTTTAAAATTACTTACAATACAGAGAAGGTTTCAAACTCTACACAAAGATTTATAAGCTTTCGGTCAAAACTATTTTATTCCAATAAAATAAAATCTTAACAAGACGCCAAAACGTCAACTGAGCTTATGTCGCGTCTCAATAATGTGTTAAACTAGGAACTAGGCTGTTGATTCTGTACTTTAATAAATAATAGTTAAATAAACTAAAAAAACACGCTTTTATATGCAACCGAACTAAAAATTAGAAAATAATTTTTCATTACAAAGAGTTTGTCACTTCAGAGTAAAAAGCGTGGGGTGCTTAATATATTAAATGGTATAATTATTCTATTTGCAAATATCTATGAGGTAAAAGTTATGAAAAAATAGTAAAATGCACCCCACGCTTTTTACTCTGAAGTGACAAACTCTTTTGTAATGAAAAATTATTTTCTAATTTTTAGTTCGGTTGCATATAAAAGCGTGTTTTTTAGTTTTTTAAACTATTATTTATTTTTCATGTTTTAGTTCGATATATCAATTAGTTTTTTAAAATAAATGCTCCGGTTTATTCACTAAAAAATTCCTTCGCCATTTTGTCAAGAGTAGTATTAGGACATTTATTTATCCTGGCGGTCCTAATCAGGATAACGGGATACTGTTTTTAAATTATTGCATTGTCATCGGTCCTTGATACGTGTGCAAAGTTTCAAAGAAATTGAATCGCTGGAAGTTGGTAAAAATTAGGCTCAAAGATTCCGTTACATAGATAGATAGATAGATAGGTAGATAGATAGTTACAACCCAAGTTAATAAAAGCGTGTTAAAAGGAACTTCAACGGTAAACGGGTTTTATTATTTCATATCATCAATGGACCCCTAACCATTAAAAAACCGCAGAGTGCTACCATTTTTTTATCTTTGGAGAAACTACGAAGACTAAAAGCCTAAATACTAACGTACCGTGGGTGTCTTAAGCGAGGTAAGAGGGAGTTTGTTAACACGGGACATAAATACTTGAAGATTTGGGGGAAGGAAAGACCTCCGCTGGCAGTAGGTTCCACAGTCTAGAAACTCTAGGGATAAAAGAACGAACAAAGTGGGAAGTTCGGGGCCTGTCCAGTTGGACCGTATAGGGATGCATACGCGCGGAACCACAAGTTTCTCTGTTGGGAACCGTGAGTGGAGGAACTATACTGGACTATTCCTCAGAGCAGAAGCCATGGAAGTACCTATAAAAAAGCGATAGATCCCCCACAGCCCGACGATGGGCAAGAGAGGGATGCCTTTCTGTAAGTGAAGGATCATTGATGAGACGAACAGCTCTTCTTTGAATAGAATCCAGAATGCTTAGGGTTGTGGGGGAAGCCATGCCTTAGATATGAGAACAATACTCCAAGGGAGGTCGGATTTGGGATACATATAAAGTGTATAAATTAGAAGCGGAAAAATACTTTTTGGCTCGAAAGAGAAATCCAAGCTTTTTTAAAGCTGCCGTGGCTATAGATGCAATATGTTTATGCCAGTTAAGGTTACTTTCAAATGTGACGCACACAAGATTAAAGGTGTCTTTGTTCTGTAAAACTTGGCCGCTCATAAGTAGAGGATGAGTATTTGGTGAATTTTTATACGACAAGGAACATGATTGTGTTTTGGATGCATTAAAGTGGACGAGATTTTTGGCGCCCCAATCCAATATTAAATTAAGATCCTGCGAAAGAGATATCTGCATCGCACTGCGTATGTTTTCCAAATCAGCTTTAGTAATGGGTTTAGGAACCTGAAAACTGGAGCGAAGGGTACTATCGTCGGCGAAACTATGAAAATTCATACTGTCTGTCGTGCAAAAATTACAACAAATATCTAATTAAATGATAATATGAATTATATCTAGTCTAAAAATTTTAGTAAAGAAATTTTTTAAAAACTTTTCACACCCTGTATCTTAAGAGCAAAAAATTTAAGGACCCATATTTGTATAAACTTTTTTTAGAAAAATGGCTCAGGAACACGCATTTAAATTTTTTTGCAGCAACTAGAAAACACCCTGTAAAACAAGTTTTTTTGGATTGCAACCAATTTTGAAATATTTAGATAGAAATACAGGGTGGACCAAATTCAATTTGCACACTTTTTAATTATTATTAACTTTTTTATCTGTTGTTTTAACCGCTAGAATTAACTATAACCCCCCTGTGACAGTTCTCAATGAGCGTCTGTAAACCGGCATATACACGGTCATGCAAAACTGTCACATCTGTCAAAAAGCCAATTCTGGCGCGCAAATTTGACCCTGTGTATTAAAAAACTGGCACATCTGGCTTGGCATGCGACCAGGGGCGGTCATATCGACTTTCTGAGGGGGAGCCATAGTCCAAGTGTGTCCATAGTGTGTGAGGTTGCCAAAAAAAAATCTTGGCGCCCCTAAAAGAAACAAAATTTTCAAATTATTTTCAGAGCTACCAACCCTGTATGTTATTACCCGACTTGATTTTTTACTTTTTTTTATTTATTTTTATTTTTTTTTTAGGTTTAATCCTTTTTAAAGTCTTTTTTTTTAAATGTTTATTTATTAAATAAAATAAAAGTATCCATGCATTAACCCACACTTATATAACATCGTTTTTCGACATTGCCTTGTATGTTAGATCTGTCACCTAACATTTACGTTCGTCTGACAAGATAACAGCCGTATAAGTGCGTCTAGGGGAAACTTAAAAGGGTTTCAATGGATGGACAGCTGGATGATTTCACAAGACGGAATAGATATATTTTTACACAACCTGTCTGAAAAAATATATAGAATGTTAAAACAAAACTGAAAAGTGAATTATTTTATTAACCTTTATAAATCCTTTTTTTATTTTTTTTTAATATACCTAAAATGTATTTTATTTAAAGAAGAGCTGTTCGTCGTTGTACTTTTACGGTTTATGTTTTGAGGAATGGTCCAGTATAGTCACTCTACTTGCAACTCCCAACAGACAACGTATGCATCAATATGTGGTCCAACTGGACAGGCCCCAAACTCTCCATGTTGTTCGTTCTTTTATGCTCAAAATTTCTAGAATGTGGAACCTGCTACCAGTTTGGGCTGTTCTTTCTCCTACAAATTTTCAAGTTTTTAAATCCCCTGTTAACTAACTTTCTCCAAAGAATACCAATCCATAGAACCCAACAAGTGAGATTTCAGCGTACCCTAAAATTTTTAGTACCTACCGCGACCAACAGATGGCGAAAGTAGTACGATGTCACTTTGCTAATACGATTGCCATCAGAAATTGATAGCAGTCGCTGACGAGCAGTCGGCCCGATCAGTTAGAGTGAGGATATACGCAAAATTTAATAACAATAAAATCCCCGATTAATGGTAGTATCCATAAGATTATTAAATTTATGATTTCAGAATAGGATATATCGATGGGTTTTTGACAAAACATCGTAAGCGACATTCGTCAGTTTTACGGGAAACGTTTTTTTTCATTGGCTTTATTTCAGATGAAGATATGTTCTATATTGGTTCGGCGTTTCATTTAATTAATGGTAGTTATTTGGGTACACGCCAAAAAATAAATTATTAGTACCAAAAACCCAAAAAAATAAAGCAAGTAAATAGAGAACTAAAAATCGACGTTTTGGTGGCAAGTCTGCCACCGTTGTCAAGATAAATAAAATAAAAATAAAAAATTTAAAAATTAACTATTATTTAGGTTAGAATTTTATAAATTTTAGCTTTTTTTAGGAGATTCTGAAAATTTTGACATTAAATGTTAAATATGTTTGTTTTCTAATTCAAGTTAAGAAGAAATCTAAAATAAAAACATTCAGATCTCGGTTTTTCTTTAAAAATAAGACGATGGGAAAAAAAATCGTTTCCCGTAAAATTGGCGAATGTCGCTTACGATGTTTTGTAAAAACGCATCGATATATCCTATTCTGAAATAATAAATTTAATATTCTTATGGATACTGGTCCATTTATCGGGGATTTTATTTTTATCAAATTTTGCGTATATATCCTCAGTCTAACTGATCGGGCCGACTGCTCGTCAGCGACTGCTATCAATTTCTAATGGTAATCGTATTAGCAAAGCGACATCGTACTACTTTCGCCATCTGTTGGTCGCGGTAGGTACTAAACATTTTCACTTGTGGGGTTTTATGGATTGGTATTCTTTGCTTTCTCTTACCTCGCTTAAGACACTCACGGCACGTTAGTATACAGCCTTCGTAAATGGTCCAAAGATAAAAAAAGTTAAACTCATAACAAATTAAAAAATGCAGGTTCGACTTTAATTAAAAAAACAATAAAAAATAATTAGCTACCTTAGAAATAGATAAAATTTAATTACTAAAATGAAAATACCATCTTATATAAGATCTAAAATGCTAATGACAGGGTAAATTTATTTTTAATTTCTTCCAAAATAGCTAGAGAAAACAATAGCATATTTTCAACAAGGAAATTTATTATTTCCGCCAGCTGTGTTAGTCTAAAGAATATTTTTGTTTCGCTCTCAATTTGTTTTATACAGAGTGTCCAGTAATTTATTCGACAAACCTTAAGGGGTGATTCTACAATAAAAACTGCGAAAACGAGTTTTATAGTGAAGAAGCCTAAGAGGCGGATTTCGGGATTTAATACAGGGCGGCAGATTAATATACCAAAGGACACCTTGTACCCGGTTAAGTACCCCTACCAAATATGAGCCCTGTATACAGGGCCAATCGTTAAAAACAAAAATATAACCATTAGAAATTTTCGAGCACGTCAAATTAAGACATGGTAAGTTAATTACCACATGCTAAACATTTTTTTGTATTTCAAAGAATGCAAAGGAGAGTTATTTTTGGATCAAAAGTATCAATTTTTTGGCAAAAAATTTGACGTTTTTAATAGGGTTTTCGTGAATAACTCAAAAGTTCTAAATTTTATTTAAAAAAAAATATAGCTTTTGAAAAGAAAAAACAATTTTTTTATAATTTTTTGCGACCAAAACGAACCGAGATACGGCGTGTAAATTGTTAGCTTTTTTCGTCAAATGCAAAATTTTATAAATATAATTAAAGTCAAAAACCGGGAAAATGCTGCATTTTTCGAGAGAATCTCATCTAGTCTTTTATAAAGTACATAATCAGCATAAAATTTCAGCGAGTAATGATAAAAATTAATTTAGTACTCAATTATTTCTACGAAAAAATTAATAAAAACGTTTCCCTTACTACCCCTTATTTAAAATTGACCTTCATCTTTTTGCGATTTTCTTTACGTGTGGATAAAATGTTTAAGAACTTTCACTTATTTAAAATTTCCAATTTTAGAGAAAAGTTCAAGCCTAAAGTAAAAAACATTTTTAAACAATTTCGTATTTTTCATATTTTTTAAACAACTTCGACATACTGAAAATAGGAAAAATAAGGAAGTACCAAATTGTAGTTTCTAAAAATTTCTTTGTGCGTGTTTTTTTTTTTTGGAAAGTAAATTTTTCACTGTTTAAAGCCTCTATTCTCGAACGAGCACTATCTTTTGCAGCCCTTTAATCCTATAACCATTAACACGACTAAAAAAATTATAACAAACAATTTTCTTTGTCTTTTGAAAGATACAATTTTGCTTTCAACAGTTTATTAAATAAAATGCATAATTTTCGAGTTATTAAAAAACCCATTAAAATATACTAAAAAAATTTTACCTCTGAGGTGGGGTGAGAACCAACCTCATTTATTTAATTACAGTCGAATTTATTCAAGACTTTTGGCCTTCGCTGTAGATTTTGATTTTTGGGATATTCCCTACCGTTTGTAATAATTTTAATTGAATTCGTGCAGGACCAACAAATTGCCAGGTTTTACCTTTTTTAAGCTTTATTTCCTGTACTAAATAAACATTTATCGGGGACAATAATGGCATGTCACGTTTTTTCCTTAATTAATTGACTCAATACTAAAGCTGTTGCCGGCATTTTCTAATAAAAAGTGTATGTGTATGGTAAAGACAACAATCTGTTTCCAACATGCTTGTGTTTGTGGTGTTGTTTTCTTTATTTACATTATATACAATGTACCGGGTGTCAAGTTATAAACTTAGATCGCCTTTTTTTATCTTTGGACAAACCACGAAGGCTAAAAGCCTAAATACTAACGTATCGTAGGTGTCTTAAGCGAGGAAAGAGGGAGTTTGTTGACACGGGACCTAAATACTTGAAGATTTGGGGGAGAAGGAAAGACCTCCGTGGGCAGCAGGTTCCACAATCTAGAAACTATAGGGATAAAAGAACGAACAAAGTGGGAAGTTCGGGGCCTGTCCAATTGGACTGTATAGGAATGCTTACACGCGGAACCATGAGCTTCTCTGTTGGGAACCGTGAGTGGAGGAACTATACAAGACAACTCTTCAGAGCAGAAGCCACGGAAGTACCCATAAAAAAAGCGACAAATCCCCCATAGCCCGACGACTTTCTGTAAGTAAAGGATCACTAATGAGACGAATAGCTCTTCCCTGAATAGAATTAAGGATGCTTAGGCTTGTGGGGGACGCCATGCCCCAGATATGAGAACAATATTCCATGGGAGGTCGGATTTGGGACACATAAAAAGTGTATAAATTAGAAGCTGGAAAATACTTTTGGCTCGAAAGAGAATTCCAAGATTTTTTGAAGCAGCCGTGGCTATAGATATAATGTATTTATGCCAGTTAAGGTTACTTTCAAATGTGACGCCCACAAGATTGAAGGTGTCTTTGCTCTCTAAAACTTGGCCGCTCATAAGTAGAGGATGAGTATTTGATTACTCTTTTCGCGACAAAGAAGTGTTTTGGATGCATTAAAATGGACGCGATCTTTGGCGCCCCAATCCAATATCAAATCAAGATCCTGCAAAAGAGATATCTGCATTCCTCCGCGTTTGCTTTCCAAGTCAGGCCCAGTAACGGGTTTAGGAACCCGAAAACTGGAGTGAAGGGTACTATCGTCGGCGAAACTATGAATGGAATTAGTTTTGGACGAGAGAAGGTCGTTGATGTGAAGAAGAAACAATGTTGGTGCTAGAACTGAGCTGTGAGGGACTCCAGCATTTACTTGGTGAAAGCTTGAAGAATGGCCGTCCACAATAACTGATATACGTCGATCAGATAACTAGAGAGCCAAGTACAGAGTCTAGTTGAAAGACCATAGGAGGGAAGTTTATTAAGAAGTGCGGCATGCCAAATCTGGTCAAAAGCTTTGGATATATCAAGAGCAACGATCTGGGACTCACCTAGAAACTCAAGAGACTTATTCCAACAGTGTGATACAAAGGAAAGAAGATCTGCTGTAGATCTTTTGTGGCGAAATCCATACTGCCCGTCATGCAAAATTTTGTGTTTTTCTAAGTACTCAAGAATTTGTGAATTAATTAATTAGTTAATTAATTAATTAATTTACTTTTACCTTTACTCCTTAATTTTAAATCGTGCAAAATATAGGTTTAAAAATATTAAATCTTTGGCTTAATTTTGTAGGTTTTTATTAAATTGGTAATAAAATTTTTATAATTTCTTAAGATATACAGAGTGCGTCAAGAAATATGATTTTTTAAATGGAACCAAAGTCGGTTTATATAGGGTCGCGACATTCGGCCATATTGCTTTGACGTGTTATGACGTCACATCTCCCATTTTTGGCCATGTTGTTCAGTGCCGGAGATATACAGTTTATTGGATTAGTAAAACAACCGTTTACATAACAGTTTTTAATTATTATTAAGTTGTAAATTCTTTTACTTTAAATAAAAAACATTTTGAGTTACATCTTTTAACTAATATTACTTTCAAAACAATGCAAAATGAAATGCGCAAATTCTAGACGCCACTGGATTGATTTACAGCTTGCTTCTGCCATATTTAATGACAAATTCGTATACTACATATTTAACTTTACAAAATAGCATTTTTTTTATACGTTTAAAAAAATATTATTTTTATCGTACTCTATATACCTTAAAAGGTAATAAAAATTAAAATACTAATTTAAAAGCTACAAAATTAAGTATGTAAACAAATATCATATTATTAAAGATGGATGTAGAAAATCCATTTTTCCTAAATAAGCTGAAAATTCACATTTTTGTTTTCCTTTGTACACTTTTTTTTTTCCTAAATATACAACCTTATCAAAAAGTTTTTTAGCTTGCTTAACCCTGTTTTAAAGGGAAAATGTTTACTGCCACTAAACCCCGGATCCTAAATCAACCACTGTGATCTAGCCAGACTAACAAAGTTTTTAACTAACCTATATAATTTTTATGTTTTACCCATATATTATTGATCTGTAATACCTTAGAAACGGATTATGTTATGGTAGCAATAATACCTGCTATCACACCTAGGGCATTATAAGCGGGCATTATGATAATGCCAGCTTATAATGCCCTAATGCGCTAATATGGAAATTTTATTGCTTATCCATTTTTATTTCTCTCACAGTAAAGATAAAGTTTATACATAAAATCAATAACTTACCAGTTCCTAAAAATATGCCATTTAAACGGTTTCGGTTATTTGAAGAATTGCGTTCACATCTTCCAAATACCAAATATGCCATACTCCCGATCATACTGTTGCCTTGATTTAACTGGCAAAAGATTTTCGGTCGCTTTTATGGCCTTTTCTCTTATATTTTGTGGAATTTCTTCCATTTTGAGCAAACCGTTAAATAAAAAATGCCAACTGGCTAACTGATAGGAACATCAAAGTCAAACTTAACACCAGTCATTATCTACTTATGTATACAGGTACAGGTGCAACTTATTTTTTATATTGCGAATAAATAATGTAATTTGTCATTGAAAAACTCTTTTGGGTAAAACATAAAGCATTGTATGCACCACAGGCTTTACTGGACTATAATGCCCATCAGGTCGAAATCTAGCCCTCGGGCTATTTCGACCTTCAGGGCATTATAGTCCTAGTAACGCCCTTGATACATAAATAGCTATTCTTTGGGTGTTTTTTAGACTGGGCCAAAAATTAACTTTTTGTTGGATATTATATCGAAAATATAGTTTAGGGTGATAAAAAAATAATGAAAAGATTAGAGCCCTAAATATTATTATTTAGAGGTCCCTCTGCTTTAATTTAGATTTTTTATCCGTACTTTCATTTTTGCGTCCAAGCTTTCTAACTATCAAGGTAAAAAAATTATGTGCAGATATGTTTTTATAGCCCAGTTAATTTAAACTTTCACCTTGGAATCTCACAGAATAAGCTGAATACCTGCACAAACTTTTATCTTGGTACAAAAATACTCTCCTAAAAATTACTTATGATATCGTGTAAGGAACTCGAAATATGACATGTCAAATGTCAAAATGAATCAGTTTTTGCAAATATCTCGTTTCCTTTACTCTTAATCGCATTTATACTTATAATTAAATTTGTAGAATACAAAATTCTTTACAAGTTTAATTCTTAGCATTTTTTGTCAGACCAACGGATCCGATAATAGGGGGCGCAGAGTGTAAAGCACTTTACTCTATATACATACCTTAGCACGCAATCAATCGTGATTTTTACTCTAATATGTCATCTTTTTACCTAAGTATTTGCTAATTGTCACGATTAATTGCGTACTAGGGTATGTACAAACACTAAAGTGCGTCCTCTATTATCGGATCCGTTGGTCAGACAAAGAAATGCTTAAAATTAACTGTGTAAAGAATTTTGTGTTTTACAACTTTTATCCTACATATAAATGCGATTAAAAGTAAAGAAAACGAGGTATTCGCAAAAAACTGATTTTTTTACTATTAACCTGTCATATTGTGAAATCCTTACACGGTATCATAGGGGATTTTGGGAGAGTATTTTTGTACCAAAATAAAGGTATGTACAGGGTGTCCCATTTTGGTTGTCCCTTATGGGAAACTTGGAAACCATAAGAGATATTAAAAATCCGATACCCCATCCTCGAGCTCTTTTTGGAGAAAACATTTATGGTAAAAACAGATCATCGCTATCGCGAAGCGTTTCAGAGATACAGGGTGATTCTCGATTTTTTCACTTTTGAAAAGGCCCTGTAGCTTTGTTGTTATTACAGATACGAGAAAACTAATTGACATTTTTTACGTCAAATATTGGAAAAGTTATCATTTTAAAGACGAATTGCGACTTCTATCTGTTTTTTAAATTGTTTTATATTTTTGTTTTAAAAGGAATCTGTCATCCCTTAGCTCAGGAGACATTTCCGTAGAAAAAAACAAAAAATTAGTTTACAACAACAATAATAAACAAGTTATATTAATTAAACTTAAAAATTTATCAAGTTTTTCTTTAATTTTTGATTTTTTTATTTTTTTATTTTTTATGAATTCCCCATGTCAACTTTACCAATAGAGAAAAAAAATTAAAAAAAAAAAAAAATAAAGTCCAAAAAAAAAATCGAAAATTTTTTGACACACCCTGTATAACTTTGATTTTTATTTTTTTATACAACATTATCATACTAATACAGTACCAAAATTTTTTGTTTCAAATTCATAATTAAGGACGCTATGAATTTTTAAATTTAAACAAAAATAATTATTTTTAATTTTTGGGACACACTGTATCATTTATATATATATATAATTATATTCTTCCTTATCATAAATATTATCCACCATAATTTCATCCTTATATATTCATAAATAAAATTGTAGGAAATTTTTAAAGTTAAAAATAAAAAAAAAAATCATTTTAATTTTTGAGACACCCTGTATCATTTTTTTATGTATAATAATATTTCTCACCATCACATTTATCAAATACCAAAATTTCATCCCTTTATTTTCATAAATAAAATTGTAGAAAATTTTTAAATTTTAAAATAAAAAAAAAATATTTTAATTTTTTGAGACACCGTGTATCATTTTATTATGCGTATTAATAATCTTCTACATCATATATATTATTTACTAAAATTTCATACTTATATATTTATAAATAAAGTGGTAGGAAATTTTTAAATTTTAAAATAAAAAATGCGTTTAAAATCATAATTTTTCCAATATTTGACGTAAAAAGTTATTAAACCACCTACTATGATATATTATTTTAATCAGAAAAAAACAAGCAATTTAATTACCTAATCATTTATAGGGTGTCCCTAATAAAAAAACATGTTTGGGTCATATGTCAAAAGTGACAGCTCAAAAAATTTTTTGTGTTACGCCACTGGATTCTACGGAAAAAAGTGTCTTTATAATGTGCAATTAGTTTTCTTTTATCTGTAATAACAACAAAGCTACAGGGCCTTTTCAAAAGTGAAAAAATCGAGAATCACCCTGTATCTCTGAAAAGCGTCGCGATAGCGATGATCTGTTTTTACCATAAATGTTTTCTCCAAAAAGAGCTCGAGGATGGGGTATCAGATTTTTAATATCTCTTATGGTTTCCAAGTTTCCCATAAGGGACAACCAAAATGGGACACCCTGTACAGATATTCAACTTATTCCGTGAAATTCCGAGATTGACCCTTTAATTTGAGTGAGATGACTGGGGTCTTAGAGAATTCAATTTCCTAAAAAAACGTCTCATCGAAAATTTTCGCCAAACAAACCGTTTTAGAGTAATCAAGCTTTAACCACTGATATATATTTTAGATTTAACTTTTTATTTTAAAATTTTGTAACTTTGTAAAAAATAATTATCTAGAAATAACAACTTATTTTTTTAAAAGTAATTTAATGCTCTACAAAAAAGATCCCTTAAGCGGCAGACGATCAATATTATTGTACAATATTATTGACCGTTTATAGTTTATATTGAGAACTTGTACAATATATTGTGTCAATCAAAAACAGTTTGATTTTTATTGTGCAACAGTTATTTATTGTGCCGTGTTTGGGTAATATTGCACAATTATTTCAGTTTTCAAATACGAAAGAGTTTTGTTTTACAAAAGCAACTACACAAATACGGGTTCAAAAGCAATAGGAAAAGAAATAAAGGTTTTTTCTTATTTTAAAACATGTTTCAAACAGCTTCTTTTTTCTTATCCATGTTTTAACCGGTAGTTACAAAACCAAAATAGTAATTGTGCAATATATTAAATATATAGTCTTTGCATAAATATATTCGAAGAATACATTGTACTGTTTAGGCACGAGTAGCAATATTACTGTACAATATTTTGCCCAATAATATTGATCGTCTGTGGGCCCCTTTAATGTTTTTAAATAAAGTAAAGTTAAAAAATAAAAAGTTTCCCATTTGGTAAGAACTTTCTAAGACACACTGAATATTTAATTTTAAAAAGTAAATATAATTTTTAAGCTTCACTGGATATAAAATAAAAACCTAATATTTTGCTTTTTTTTGTCAAGAAGTCTCCAACTTTGCTTTTCTAGACAACAGCTCTTTCTGAAACTTTTCCCTAAGCCAGTTATCTGATGAACTGAAAAGAATAATTTCTAGAAAGAAAAACAAACACAAATCAATAAGAATGGGAACAAAATATAGCCATTTACCGTTTGCTGATTCTTGAGAAAAGTTCCCTTTTAATAATTGGGTAATTTATTTTGGTAACCACCATTTAATTTAATTAAGTAATGTTTAAATAATGGTTTTAAGGGTACACTAATCAAAAACATTTTAATATTAATAATAATAGTCAGGGATCTGTCGACCATTTTTACCACTCATTATTACCAGTATGGATGGTGGAGGGAGGATAACCATCTGAATGTTTTAAAAAGTGTCCGTCGAAAGAAGCAACTTAAGGTGGCGCCACAGTAGCCAGAGGAGATTTTTTTAACCAATGAGCATGAGTTATGAGAGTGAGATACAAAATGAAAAAGGACAGATAGATACAAAATAAAATAGGAAAGAAATATTAAAATCTCTCCACTGGCTACTGTGGCGCCATCCCAATTTGCTACATTCCGATGGCCACTTTTTCAACTTGTCCGCCATAAAAGATGGTTATCCTCCCCACCACCATCAATAATTACTAGGCAAATTTTTTGTGAGTAGTTTCATTTGGTGAGACGACCAACTTTTTTCCCTACAACAATTTTCGTTGGAGGTAGCATACACCATAGAGAATAAATATGTTGATTTGATGAATATCAAAAAACCAGGTCGACGTACAATTTGTAGGACAATGTGGGTGTTAAATTATATAAATATTATTTAATTACTAAAAAAATAATAGTAGTTATTTTTTACGACATCGTTAACCATACATGTTGGTTGTAGACTGTTTGATTAAACCTTACATTTTGTGGGATAAAGATTTTTTTGTTTTTTTAGATAAATATCTTAAAAATAAACAAAGAAAATCTCTGTTAGTAATAAATTTTTGATATTCGTCAAATTAACAGACTTAATTCCTACTAATCCTATAAGCTACCACCAACGAAAAATTGTTGTAAGGAAAAAAGTTGGTCGTCTCGTCAAAATGAATCTACTAACGAAAAATTAGCTTGTAAGTAATGACTTGTAAAAATGGTTTAAGGATCCCTAACTATAAACAAAAAGCAAAAAAACTTAACATTGAAAAAAGTTAACAGACATTAAAAAAACTAAATTAGAAAACAAAAAGCCAAATAACATAAATAAAAACACACATTTTCCATATTTTATTTTTACTAGATGCTACGATATAACAACCCCATATTTTAAATAAAAAGCTTTCGTATTTTTTGTTAAAAATGTAGTGTATTATATCTCGGGAACAAATAGAGACAGAATTTTAATAAATAATAGTTTAAAAAACTAAAAAAACACGCTTTTATATGCAACCGAACTAAAAATTAGAAAATAATTTTTCATTAAAAAACAGATTGTCACTTCAGAGTAAAAAACGTGCGGTGCTTAATATATTAAATGTTATAATTATTATATTTGCCAATATCTATGAGGGAAAAGTTATGAAAAAATAGTAAAATGCACCCAACGCTTTTACTCTGAAGTGACAATCTTTTTTTAATGAAAAATTATTTTCTAATTTTTAGTTCGGTTGCATATAAAAGCGTGTTTTTTAGTTTTTTTAAACAATTATTTATTTTTCATTTTTTAGTTCGATATGCATGTATGTATGTATGTATGTAAAAATGCTCCAGTTTATTCACTAAAAAATTCCTTCGCCATTTTGTCAAGAGTAGCTAATAAAAGCGTGTTTTCTTTAAAGTTCCTGAGAAAAGTTTGGGATGTTGCCAAAAGATGGCAACACAGGTGTTGTTTTTATAATATAAAGGAATTTTTTTATCCTGGCGATCCTAACCAGGATAACGGGATACTGTTTGCAGATTATTGCATTGTCATGGGTTCTTGATACGTGTGCAAAGTTTCAAAGAAATCGAATAGCTGGAAGTTGGTAAAAATTAGGCTCAAAGATTCCGTTACATAGATAGATAGATAGATAGATGGATAGTTACAACCCAAGTTAATAAAAGCGTGTTAAAAACTTATAAGCTCACTAAATTTGATCCGCCCAATTTAATGGAATTAAAATGTTATGCGGTATTTTATTTAAAAAAAATATTACAAAAAATACGTTTAGCGCAAAGTCTGGCAACAGTGTCAATCTCACTATTTAATTTTACACATCCAAAACATTAAGCGGTTTTAAAGATTTTTAAGAATATAAGCCAGTATGTACAGGGTGGGCCAAATTCGTCGCTTTTTATAGAAAACTCATGCTTTTATATGTTTTGCACGAAAACTGACCCCCATTTGCGAGGCTCAAATTTTAAGCCAAAGTTACTGGGGAAAACCGCAAATCGCTATCTTTTGTCGTTTACTCGCTACAGCGTGTTTTTAAATTCGTGCGTTTTTTCAATTTTTTATAACTTTCTTAGTTTTGGTGATTTTTTAAATCTGTAAAATCTATTTTGCAGCAAATTTTTATGCATTTTATTACGGATATGCTCTTTGTTCTTTTCTGGGGTGACGCTTTTACTCTGAAGTGAATTATTCTGTAATTATCTTAAATTTTATTTTAATTCTATTTTAAGGTATATAATTATGATTCATTGTTTGACCTTTTATTACTGTAATACAAACTCTTTGTAATGAAAAATTATTTTCTAACTTTTAGTTCGGTGATATTGAAATGTTTCACGAACTATTTCGTAATCTAATCATTTCATTTAAAGCTTCACTGTTGCATGGGGTTTCAGAACGCAACTACTCCGAACAAGTTTCTGTCAGCCTTATGCTGAGAGTACGCCCGAAACTGCACGCATGCGCAGATCGCGCACTAGCTCTTTCTCTGTTACTCTCCTACATAAAATCTATAAAGGAATTTATTTATCCTGGCGATCCTAATCAGGATAACGGGATACTGTTTGCAGATTATTGCATTGTCATGGGTCCTTGATACGTGTGCAAAGTTTCAAATAAATCGAATCGCTGGAAGTTGGTGAAAATTAAGCTTAAATATTCCGTTACATACATACAACCCAAGCTAATATAAAAGCGTGTTAAAAACCACCGGACGACAGTCGTTTAGCTAGTGCCGTTATTAAAAGATAAATTTTAAAATGGTATTTTTACTTTTAATTTATTACATAAAATAACACACTTTATGCTGTTTTAAGAGTATTTAATTGAATGCATTTTTCGTTCACTATAAAAATTGTCTCTTGTATATTTTACAGTCCTAAGTCGGCAATAAATTGTATGCTTTGTAGCTACCTAAATCCCGTGGCTAAAGTGCAACTATTTGTCACCAGTCCAAGCGGAAATAATCGGGCAGCCAACATATTTCACATTTATTTTATGTACGGCCAAGATATTTATCTGTCAGTATCAGTTTAAAATGCCCTGATATGCTTTACGTATGCAAGTTATTATTGACAATAATTTTTTTTTATTTAAAAAATACGGCAAAAAATAGTTATTTACATTAAAAGATGCGAAAGTTTACTTTTTGGTGTGAGGTGGTTTATAAATGGCTGAGGCGAAGCTGAGGCTATTTAAAACCTCCGAACACTTGAAAGGCCTTTCGCATCGTGTAATGTATTATATTTTTCTACTACTGTTCTATGTATCCCATAACTTAAAATCATTAACATCATGTTTTAATAGAAATATCAGAGATTTTGAAATTTTACCTGTTAAAAATTAATCCATAGCAACACATTTATTGTTGACATTGTCTGTCATCAGCACTTGTCAGATATTGAATTATTGTTAATTTAGTATAAATTCATTCCCATTTTAAAATGTTAAATGAATATGAAAATGGCATCCAAAAGGCAGCTGACCTTGCGTGTGCCTCACTTCTGCCAACAAATCTAAAGAGAGGTACCATCAAACATATAAATCGTTTTCTGAATGGCTTGCTACAAAAAATGTGGGGCGGATTGACGAGAATGTGATGTTGGCGTATTTTCAAGAAAAATCCGAGTCTTTATCACCACCAACCCTCTGGTCTGTATATTCCATGCTCAAGTTAACAATTTCCGTAAACAAAAATTAAGATATTTGGGAGTTCAAGAAACTAGTTGCTTTTATTAAAAGGAAAAACGATGGTTATGAGGCAAAAAAGTCAAAAAATTTTAAAAAAGAAGAAATCATAAAGTTTTTACTTAACGCGCCTGATCAAAGTTACTTAGCAATGAAAGTAATAGCCATTATGGGAGTGGCTGGGGCATGCCGGACAGACGAAATATTCAGAATGAAGCTAAGTGATGTAGAAATAAGAAATGACGTGGCTATAGTAAAAATAGTGGGGTCTAAAAATAAAGTTAAAAGAAACTTTGTAGTAACCAACGATGAAGGCTCAATTTCTTATGTCAGATTTCTACAGGAGCTGAGACCAAGGAATGCTCTAGATGAGCGCTTATTGTATCGTTATGGAAGAGGTAAATGTGTGAATCAAGTAATTGGAAAGCTCACTATTTGAAATGTACCTAAAGAAACTGCGAAGTTTTTGAAGCTTGAAGACATCAGTAGATACACTGGCCATTCTTTTAGAAGAACGTCAACTACGTTTCTTGCCAATGCTTTGGATGTCGATATTTTGGACTTAAAAAGGCATGGAGGTTGGAAGTCTTCTTCTGTTGCGGAGGGATATATTGCTAAATCCTATATTAATAGGGTGAAAATTTCAAAGAAGATTTTACACGAAATTCCTACCAATATTTTCTCTAATAAAGTAACAGTGAAAAATATGAATATTAACGTAGTTAAAGGTGATAACGATACCCCAACAACAAATTTAAAAACTGTTAATTCAAGTATTATTGCTCCAATTTCTTTTGCTAATTGCTCAAATTGCTAAAATATTTTGTCATAAATTAGTTACTTTTTATAAATAAATCCTAATATTTCCCACAAGCATATTTTCTTTTTCTTTTACTCTTACTTTTTTGTCCAGGCGCTGAAAATATTACTTTCGTAGCTAGCAACGCTTAGCAACCAGGTAACACGAAGGTTCTCTTTCGTTATCATTCGCGTTGCTAGGACCACAAAGTTTTCTTATTTATACAGTAGTAGAAAAATGTATTTGACGAGTATTTATTCAAAAAAGGGACTATGCAAATTTAAAAATACACACAACCCCAAAAGTCTTGAACCCCTAGGATTTTTACACTTCTAACATATTTAGAAAAAAATTAAAAGGACTAATTCAAAGTGTTGTCCATGTTGACTTTAATTTAGTTGAAAAAAATATTTTGTGTTCATGTAAGTGGCTACAATAAAAGAAATACCAAAAAATTAAAAACCAGTGTTAATTTATAAATAATGTTTATTGCAACAAAACTTGTAAACCTGTATGACAATACAAAAAAGAAAATACAGCTAATACTCTGTGAGCCCCCCTACTTCTGAGTAATGGGTTTACACGTTTGGGCTTGGAATAAATTACTAATTAATTCCTGCGATATGCGGTCCCATTCTTCTACGGCGGCTACCGCAAGTTCCTCCTCGGTTCTAGGTGGTGGATTGCGACTGTGGATAGCTCTGGAAACAATATCCCACAGAATCTCAATTGGATTCATGTCTGGGAAATTAGCTGGCCACTCTAATCTGTTGATTTCTTCAGCATTAAGAAGCTCCTGAACTCCTCTGCCTCGATGTGGTCTGGCGTTATCATCCATGAAAATGAAATTCTCTCCAGGTTCATGATGGAGGGAAATTACAATTGGCACAATACCATTTTTCATGTAAATTTCACTAGTCATATTTTGTTGTATGCGAATTAATGGGGTTCGACGCTTGTACATTATTTTCCCCCAGAACATTACTGTTCCCCCTTGATAGGGAACTACTTCACGAGGATAATTGAGGTTTCAATCTGACGCCCTGGCTCTCTCCATACCCTTTGACGATGGTCATCACTGACCTAACCGAATCTTGATTCGTCAGAAAAAAGGACTCTTTCCCACTGGGCTAAAAGCCATTCCCTATGGTTTCTCGCCCACTGGTGGCGGGCAGCACGGTGTCGAGGCAATAAAACAGATACCCTTAAAAATGTTCTGGCCCGTAAATTTGCTCTGTGAAGTCTTTTGCGAATGGTATTGGTGGAAATTACGCAGTTAAACGTACCTTGGAAATGATCTTCAATGGCTGGGGCCGTTGCATTCTGATTTCGGCGAGTAAATTGGATAACATATTTGTCCTCCTTTTCGGTAGAAACACGTGGCCGTCCACTACGAGGCAATCTTTCCAAATTTCCAGTTTCTTGATACCTGTTGATAATTCGACTGACAGAAGATGTTGAAACATTTAAAGTGGCTGAAATATGATAATTGGAAAATTCAGATTCATGCAGAGCAATTATTCTTGCTGTTATAAACACAAATTTTATATCCTGGCATTTTCAGTTAGAAACAATGAAAACTTTGCGTATTTAAAAATGCAAATAAAATACATAAAAGTACATTTTTCAGTTGTCTAACAAATTTATTAGTAACTTTTTAGAAAAATTGTTTACCACATTTTTGGTAAGCTATTTATCACATTTTTGAGACGCAATCATTGGCCCAGTTCTCGTCTGGCGTCTTGTTAAGATTTTATTTTATTGGATTAAAATAATTTTTACCGAGTGCTAATGAACTTTTGTTTTTAAATTGAAACCTTTGTGTTGTAAGTAACTTAATATTAAATATTTCATTATTTATTTCTTTTAAAGTAATCATAATTTTTATTACATTGTGTAAGAGCAGAATAGTTCTTCATAATATACAGGGTGTTCATTTATAAACTTTCCACTCAAGTTATCTTCGAAACGAGACAGATTTGAGAAAATCGCCGAAACACGTCAAGATATTTATTGAGGGGAACGTTTTACAAAAATTGGACGGCGCCCCTTAACTCCTAACCACCAGGGCCACCACCCCAAAATTCTTAAATGAGAAGGCGGGTCGAGTGATATATCATTTTAAAGCTCCTGACGAGTACTTTATAACCTTAGAATATGAAGTCAATATCTTCACCTATTACAAAATAGCGGTACTTTAAAAATTACCTAAATACCTGATTTGCATGGTCATATTTCCGAAACTAATAAAGTTAAATGTACCTAATGTGGTGTTTTCTTAAAGCTCTTTTAAAGGTCTTTTTAATGGTGATACTGGTAGTAATATACAGGGTAGAAGAAAAAGTACATATTTTTTTATTTAAGAACCCTGTATATTATTTTACCATTAAAAAGATCTTTAAATGAGCTTTAAGAAAATACCACATTAAGTACATCTAACTTTATTAGTTTCGGAAATATGACCATCCAAATCAGGTATTTAGGTAATTTTTAAAGTACCGCTATTTTGTAATATTGACTTCATATTCTAGGGTTATAAAGTACTCGTCAGGAGCTTTAAAATGATGTATCACTCGACCCGCCTTCTCATTTAAGAATTTTGGGGTGGTGGCCCTGGTGGTTAAGGGTTAAAGGGGCGCCGTCCAATTTTTGTAAAAACGTTCCCCCTCAATAAATATCTTGACGTGTTTCGGCGATTTTCTCAAATCTGTCTTGTTTCGAAGATAACTTGAGTGAAAAGTTTTCAAATGAACACCCTGTATAAACGATTTAATTTTCTTAAAATGTTAAATAAACTTCTTAATTTTATTTTAAAGAAAAGCCAAATATTATTTTGTTTACATAGTATCAATAACTTTATGTTACCAAAAATCACTTCTTTTAAATAACATTTTTTAAATTTAATATATAAATATACAATTATTATATTTTATTGGTCATTATGATTTTATTTTGTAAATTTACCAATTAATTTACCAAATAACTTTTACAATATGTTACCCTTCTCTATTCGACCTAAAATTCCCCAAAACAAAACTTTAATATTTATCGTCAAAGCCAACTCGACCAAGTTTATTGCTCTAACGTCAATGTTAATTTTAGGCTTAACCCAATAATTAAATACGCATGCTATTTCCTCTATAATACATTTTTGGGTAATATGTGGTGCCACCTTTTGTTTGTGTTTTAAATTATTAAATGAATGGTGTTATAGTGTATAGAGTGTGTCCCAGGATAGGTGTTACAAGAGGACAAATGGAACAAAAATTTAGGAATTTTAAAACGAAATTTTGGGAAAATTGGCCGCATGGACTGAAACTAATAAGTACAAAAATTTTACTCCAGTTGGTATTCAAAAATCGATCACGAAACTTAAGGGGTGATTCTACTTGACAAAATAAAGGTAGGGCTTCATATATTTTTTCAACCTGTCATTCGTTTTCGAGTTACAAGCTGTCAAAGTTCAATTTTTATTTTGGTTTTTTTGCCATATTGCATTTATTTTTAACCAATCCAGTTGATATTTGGTACACAAATTAAGCTTTGCAGATTCTAAAATTTTAAGACAAAAGTACTTTTTTAAATACCGCCAGTGGGCACTTTGCCTAAAACTTAAAATTTATTTACATCATAACTTTTTTATTTTGAGAGATATCGCAAAGCTGGGGGCGCCCTTTATAGACAATCAAAAACCTAAAAAATAAGGGACTCTTTATTAAAGTCGATAAACCTCACCGTTTAAACACCCCGTAGTTCAAAAACTAAGACGTTTAGGACATATGTTTACATGAAGTTTTTTTCTTATTTTTTGTTGTAGAATCGTTTGGTTAAGTTTGTCGGTTGAGTTACTGGACACCCTGTATGTATGTAGATAATTTGATTGAAATTGATGAAAACTTTGATGTCTATTGGTGCCTAAACGGTGAGGTTTATCGAATTTAATAAAGAGTACCTTATTTTTAAGGTTTAATTGTCTATAAAATGGCGCCACCAGCTTTGCGATATCTGTCAAAATAAAAAAGTTATGATGTAAATAAATTTTAAGTTTTAGGTAAATTGCCCTCTGGCGGTATTAAAAAAGTACTTTTGTCTGAAAATTTTAGAATCTGCAAAGCTCGATTTGTGAGCCTAATATCAACTGGATTGGTTAAAAAATAAATGCAATATGGCAAAAATACCAAAATAAAAATTGAACTTTGACGGCTTGTAACTCGAAAACGAATGACATGTTGAAAAAAATTATATGAAGCTCTACCTTTATTTCGTCAAGTAGAATCGCCCCCTTAAGTTACGTGATCGATTTTTGACTCACCCTGTATTTATTTTGGTTAGATCTTTGAAAAACTATCTTGCTTAGAATATCTTTATTCTTGTATAAAGAAACTTAAAAGAAATTGTGGATTTAAAGAGTTTAAATAAAGTTTTTAAATGTTTTACTTTATTATGTAACTTATTTTAGAAAACGATTTCTCTGTATTAGTTAATAAAAGTTTTCCAAGTCTTGATTTTCCAAGCTAAATTACCTTTGTTGAAAAGACTTTAATAAAAATAAATGGAGTTCCATATGCAAGTTGTTATGAAATGCATTTAAGTCAAACAAAACTCAGTGGTGTTACAATTTTTTTAAATAATTATATTAATAATTTAATAAGAATGTTTAAAATTGCAATAAAATAAAGAAATTTTACCCCAAAAAACATTAAACAAAACGCATTAAATCAGTAAGTGCAGCAAATACTTTTGGCAGCGGCATTTACAACCTCATCATTTGTGTTATAGTGTATCTCAAAGTATATCGCTTTGGCTTTTGACGGCAATACCCCAATAAACCTTTAATGATTTGATGACCTATTGTTATTGGGCAAACCCATGAGTTCATAATGACTGGGGTGGGCCAGGTATAAGTATCTCTTGAGTTTTGACCATTTATATAAATATTTGTGCTAATATTTTAGTTGCAGTGTTGAATAACCGTTTTTACTGTGCGTTTTGAAAAAGTTGTTTTACGAGAATATATATAACTATGTCGCGTCGAAATCATTTGTCATTAGATGCAAAACAGGTTGTAAAAAATGTGTATGAAACTTTAATCAGTAGGGGACTTATTAAACAAGAAGCTTTAAAAGAAACCTGCCTACTTACAAAAACTCCAATATCGTCGATAAGGGATATTATTAATAGTGGAGAATTGAACAAAAGAAAAAGCGTAGTGATTTTCGATCACCGTATAGACAATAGTGATCAAGACCTAATAGGAAGGAAAACATATTGTCTTTATGAAAGCGGAGTTGTTCCTACCTTGGATAAACTGAAAAAAAGGTAGAAGAAGACGAAACCAATATAAATATTAGCCGTGACACACTTCATAGAGTTGTTTCTAAAATTAAACCTACTTAAATAAACAATAAATTATAAAGCTTCGTTATTAATGCAGATAAAAATGTAATTAGGGTACGTATAGATAATATAGTTATAAATTTATTTATAATTATTAAAACTTTGCATATATTTAATTTCTTAATGTAATTTTAAGATTATACCTACTTAAATAAACCATAAATTATAAATCTTTATATTATTAGAGTCCGCCCCTAATGTTCTGCCCTTTAATACCTACTGATCTGCAGTTTTATTGCTGTCGGCAGGTCTATTGGAGTATTGCCGTCAAAAGCCAAAGCGATATACTCTGAGATACACTATACCTCTTGATAAAAATTTTACTTTAGAATTTAAAATACACCGGTGCCTACAAAGATAATTTCAGGTTGCCATTTTTTATTTCTTTATCGATACTAACATAACTTGGTAGGATTGTTAGACTAACGAAAAGTCATATAAGTAATTTAAAGTTCTGCAGGGGGATCACGACACTTAATTCGAGAAAATCGAGCAAGTCGATGTGCATCTGCATAAATTCAGCCACGAGATTCAATCGAGTTTACCTTCAACCACTTTTGTTTTTCTGTCTGTTGCGAAAGGTAAACTCGATAAATGTCGTGGCTGAATTTACAGCGATGCACATCGACTTGCTGAATCGTAGTAGGAGAGAAAGAAATGTCGAACGCTGCCGAATACGAAGATTGTGCCTCTTTGTCGCTCATTCCGTGCTCTCGCTTGCACTTCAAGCCTTAAATGGAACGTACAAGGTAGTGCCGCATAAGTCATGTTTTTTGGTGCGTGCAGCCGGGTTCATCAAATTATATGACATTGTCACGTCAATAATGTATTCTAATGTAAAATGGCCCATAGAATAAAAAAAATATTCTTAATTTTCTTTTTAATGTTGACAGCCCTTGATTATTTTAGAATAATATTGCTTCCTGGTAGTAATTACCATATTTCAATATATGTTTAATAATACATATGTACTGACGTACTGAGGTATGTAAGACTTTAGCTCCAATACTATTACCGTTTATTTCCAATAATAACCCAAGCAGCAAGCTGACATCCTATTGACGTCTCTTTTTAGTCATTTTTAATCAGCAAAGACGTCATAAGGTCGTCACCACAAAATGACGTTAAATTGAACTCTCTGAGTCACAGACAAAAGACGTCCCGTTAATGACGCCATAATGACGTCTTTAAAATGACGAAAAATTGACGAATATACTTTTTTTGGATGATACTTTATTTGAAAATTGAAATAGGAAAAAACTCCTTACTGCTCGCATCTCTCGGGACACTGTCCAACCTGGATATGCAGATTTTTACACTAGTCGACGATATTTCTTTTAAAGCTATTTGAGATCACCAACCGCAGACCGGTCTCGAACTATTTTGGTCTCATCTGTACGGTGTAGGTGATAAAAAGCGAAGATGTTAAATAAACGTAGTAGTTTATTGTCCATTACGCCATCTATCGGTAGAGTTTTTTCCTATTTCAATTTTGTCAAATTATTAGTTTTTTTTTTCTGTCATATGAAATTTCGGTTGGATTTTGACACGAATCATATATAGTCACAAAATTTTTCTGGCGGGTTTTCTAAACATGACGTCATAGATTTTTATGAGCTAGTATAACGAAAAATGACGTCGAACGACGTCACTTTAACGACGTCAAAAACACGTCAATAGAATGACGTCATAATTTTAGTCTGATGACGTCCTATGACCAAAAATGACTTAAATATGACGTCATAATGACGTCAACTTGCTGCTTGGGAAGTGCATCTTCGTATGTATATGTATATTTAATTTAATTCAGTAAGCCTACTTGACAATAACCTATGTTAAATATTTTAGATCTATTCAGAAACTAATGAGAATCAAAGGGAAAATATAGTCTATGTAAGATAAGCTGTTTCCGCTGGTAATATTAATATTCAAAGATTCTAGAATATTCTATTTCAAATACTTACTACCCAAAATTTACCTGATTTAATTAACCATTTTACGCTTAAATGCTAAATTTTGGCAAAACTTCTTTGAAATATCAAGACGATATGAAGTCGTCTTATAAACAGGGAAACTGACATACAGTGCATTTCAATTAACCCATTTCTAACCAGAACTTTAAATTTTAAATACAACATAACAATAAACGTTTATTTTGCTTATTTAAATCTCTAAAAATTGTTTGCAACTTACAAAAAATATATACAGGGTGTTCATTTAAAAACTTTCCACTCAAGTTATCTTCGAAACGAGACAGATTTGAGAAAATCGCCGAAACACGTCAGGGTTTTTATTGAGGGGGAACGTTTTTACAAGAATTGAAGGCGCCCCTTTAACCCCTTAACCACCAAGGCCACCACCCCAAAATTCTTAAATGAGAAGGCGAGTCGAGTGATACATCATTTTAAAGCTCCTGATGAGTACTTTATAACCCTAAAATATGAAGTCAATATCTTCACCTATTACAAAATGGCGGTACCTTAAAAAATACCAAAATACCTGATTTGGATAGCCATATTTCCGAAACTAATAAAGTTAGATGTACTTAATGTGGTGTTTTCTTAAAGGTCTTTTTAATGGTGATACTGGTAGTAATATACAGGGTAGAAGAAAAAGTACATATTTTTTTATTTAAGAACCCTGTATATTATTTAACCATTAAAATGATCTTTAAATAAGCTTTAAAAAATACCACATTAAGTATATCTAACTTTATTAGTTTCGGAAATATGACCATCCTAATCAGGTATTTAGGTATTTTTTAAACGTACAAGGTAGTACCGCCATTTTGTAATAGGTGAAGATATTGACTTCATATTTTAGGGTTATAAAGTACTCATCAGGAGCTTTAAAATGATGTATCACTCGACCCACCTTCTTATTTAAGAATTTTGGGGTGATGGCCCTGGTGGTTAAGGGGTTAAAGGGGCGCCGTCCAATTTTTGTAAAAACGTTCCCCCTCAATAAATATCTTGACGTGTTTTGGCGATTTTCTCAAATCTGTCTCGTTTCGAAGATAACTTGAGTGGAAAGTTTTTAAATGAACACCCTGTATATTTAAAAAACATCGAAGAAAAGTGGTGTTGCGTTTACGCAACATTGGTCAAAACCATGAACTAAAAATACAATTATAGTTTTTACTGTAAATAATTTAAAAATGTTGAATGTAAAGATAGACCTTACATCTTTTACACAAAAATACTATGGCAAATTTTACATCAGCGCCGTGAATTGGTGTTAAATTTGGTACTGACGTAACCAATCTTATTAAACCCATTTTTTGTTTTTAATACGGTTCAAAGGTTAGTTTATATTTTATAAGGTTGCGACACATCCTCAACTTTTAGGCGGTTCGAGGTCGGAGACGCAAGGAAGGGCACTCCACGGAGAAAAGTTGGCAAGACTGGGTAAAATCAAAGCTGATGATCAATCCAGTGGCGTCTAGAATTTGCGCATTTCATTTTGCATTGTTTTGGAAGTGATATTTGTTGAAAGATGTAATTCCAAATGTTTTTTATTTAAAGTAAAAGAATTTACAACTAAATAATAATTAAAAACTGTTGTATAAACGGTTGTTCTACTAATACAATAAACTGTATATCTCCGGCACTGGACAACATGGCCGAAAAATGGGAGATGTGACGTCATAACACGTCAAAGCAATGTGGCCGAATGTCGTGACCTTATATAGACCGACTTTGATACGATTCAAAACATTTTAAAAACATTACATTTTCTTGTTAAACAGTGACGTCATATACGTCGCGTATTTAACCAGAACTAAAAATTTTATTTTTCATTTTACAGAATAAATAAATATGCCCTTAATATTTTATAATTATCATTTTAAACAACTAAAAAATATGATTCTTAAGGCTATGCCTAGAAATAAAGCCCCTAAGACAAAGTGGTTCATTTATTCATAATTTTATAAAGTACGATATGAGGGTTATAAAAAATTGGTACATGTCCGTGTCTTTCTATGTTTTTAGATTTTATTCGTCTATTTTCTGTTACAATCTACACGTATCTGCAGTCACGTAACGTCATACCTCTTGAAAAGTGCTTAACTGAATCGCTAGCACGGGAAATAAAAATAGAATTTTAGTATTTTGTTTGCACGTCAAAAGATTTTATTAAATTTTCTAAAATTTCCATCTTAAAATTTAATTTATAAATTAACGAATTCACCAAACCAAGACAAAATACAGTGTGTCCAAAATAAGGATCCTAAGCATGGGAATCTCAGTACCTATTGGAGATACAACTTAGGTTAAATTAGGAAAAAGTTGTATTTTTTAAAGCTTATTTACATGCCGTTTAGAAACTTGAAAAATTTTCATGACCTGCTGAGATATTTGGCAAAAACGAAAATTTGACTATATCTATATTATTTTTTTCTGACTTTATTTGAAGAGATATAAAAAACTAATAACACTTTTCTTTGGCACTTTTTAGCTACTACATGATGGTATTTTGAGATTTTATACTCGACGTTTCGTTTTCAAGAAACCATCATCAACTTTATTTTTTATATGGCTCGAAAAAAGTACACCCTGTATCTGATCCTATTTTTGTTACAAATTCAACGATGTATCACATGTCATATATTAATTTTTAGTTAATAGAAAAAATTGATTTTTTAAGTTATTTTTAAGTAGGCCTTGCAAACAAATGCTTGGACGTTAATACCTGTTACCGTATCTGCAACATAATTAATTATCATTATAAAATAGTATTTGTCGTTATTACCCTGTTTGTCAAGTAGTTGTTTTTAGAGCAATTATTCTTATTGTTACTGTTGTCTTTATACGCAATACACATTACTAGGCTCAACAAAATCCGCGTGTTAAGAAAATAACGAAACATTAAGAACGTTTTGGGTTTAATATGTGGTGTGGAGTTTTAGGAACTAAAATACCAGGTCCATGTATTTACCATAATTTATTAACTGCAGAAATGATACCTTCATTTATTTTTGCAGCACAAAATGTAGCATGTTAGCATGTCAAACTTATCTTCATGGCTATAATGGCCATCCTCCATATTCGACCATAATAATACAATAAGATATTAGCTATTCATCAATAAACAATAATAGAGACAACAGTTACAATAAAAACAAATGCTTTAAAAACAAAAATTCGACTAGCAGGGTAATAAGGACAAATACTATTTCATAATGATATTAAATTATGTTACAGATACGGTAACAGGTATTAACGTCCAAGCATTTGTTTGCAAGGCCTACTTAAAAATAACTTGAAAAAATAGAAAAAATGCAATTTTTCTTTTAACTAAAAATTAAAATATGACATGTGATACATCGTTGAATTTGTAATAAAAAATGGGATCAGATTCAATGGGTACTTTTTTTCGAGCCATATAAAAAAATAAAGTAGATGATGGTTTCTTGAAAACGAAACGTCGGGTATAAAATCTGAAAATACTATCATGTAGTAGCTAAAAAGTGCCAATAAAAAAGTGTTATTAGTTTTTATATCTCTTCAAATAAAGTCAGAAAAAAATAAAATCGAGATACTCAAATTTTCTTTTTCTTTAAGTTTTCAAACGGCATGTAAATAAGCTTTTAAAAACACAACTTTTTCCTAACTTAACCTAAGCTGTATCTCCAATAGGTACTGAGACTCCCATGCTTAGGATCCTTATCTTGGACACACTGTATATCTTTAAAAATACAATTTTAAAGTAAAATAGTTTTTGGACGCCAGTCCAAATCCAGTAATTTGTTATTTATTAAGTCTTTTTTTCTCACACAGTTAGCATTGCGATACTTTGGTAAAATAGGAAGAATTACAACCCAACCTCACCTTTAAATAACAGTGCCCAACCGAGAGACCATCCGACCGGTTTATACCTAATCGATTAGTAGGGGCAATATGGGCATTCATGGGCCTCCCTCCTTTAAAGAAGCTTATTATCTAACCAAAATTAACTAAGAAACTTAGTAATCTTCCATCCAAGATGGATGAAGGAGTGGGGGCGGGAGTCTACGGACCAAGATGTAGACTTGCAAAACCCCTAGGAAAATCTCCCACCATCTTTCAAGCTGAAATCTACGCTATAGATATCTGCACAACCGAATGCGCCAAAAAGGCCTACGGGGAGCAAATATCTATATTCTATCGGACAGCCAGGCAGCCTTAAAGGCATTAGCTTCATGCTGCTTTGACTTAAGGCTTGCCTGGGAGTGCCGACAATCACTTAATCAACTGGCTACAAACAACAGAGTAACTCTGATGTGGGTGCCAGGACATGAAGGAGTGGAAGGCAACGAGATTGCTGACCAACTAGCCAAAGTTGGTGCACAGGCCCCGTTTTATGGACCGGAACCATTCTGCGGGATAACGAGAGGTCACCTAAGGGAAGAACTTAGAGAATGGGAAAAGAGGCAAAAGAGACTCACTGGAATAACGCTCCAGGACAAAGACAGGCGAAGAGATTTATCTCTCAATCGCCTAAATACACTAAAAAGCTATTAGAGCTTCAAAAGAATGAACTCAAGATAGTTACAAACTTCTTGACGGGTCACGGCCCTCTGAGGTATCACCTTAAAAGATGGGAAAGACCGACAACGACCGCTATAGGTTTTGTGATCGATCGAGCGAAACCTCGGAGCATATACTATGCCAATGCACGGAACTAACAGGCCAGAGACTAAAATATCTGGAAGGAGTTTTCTTGACTCCAGAGGATATAAAAGGCTCGCCCCCGAAATATTTCTAGCTTCGCGAAAAGTTTGGGAATTGAGGGGATTAACTAATGTAGGGTATCCACAAAAGATCTTTTAGGTCGAAGTGGGAGAAGAGCTAGCTTAAGCCGAACGACCCCATTCACTACAATACAATACAATACAATAGTAATCTTCTTCCTAATCTCCCCTTTACCCTATTAGTTATAAACCGGTCAGGCGGGCGGTCTGTCAATCTATCTCTTTGTTTTATGGCTTTGATACTAAGTCAATTTGCCAGTTCTCCCGTTCCGGTCATATAAGCTATTGCTTATAAGCTTTCCCGGCTTTCTCCGTGGAAAATCTGGATAATCGAGCTCGAGACTCCCAGACTTTCCTAGCATATGAATAAGAAACACTTCAAACAATCAACAACAGCGATGAACTTCTGAACATGCAAAAAATTGTGGCTGTCAAGCCAAGGGCTGCTACTGGTATCGCGCGTAACCGTCACTTTTACCACTGACGCTTTTCCGCAAGGCATGCGCATCTCCTTGACCATACAAAGACACCATGGGTTCAAAACCAAAACGTAAACACCTTAGGCTTTAAGAATCTTCACTCACAGCGCTTAGCCCCAGAAGAAAGTAGCCCCAATTAAGCGTGAATCTTTTCTCGATCCCCAAGGGTACAGCAACGTCCGTACGACTCCTTCAGCCACCTACCCGGGAAGTCTATGTAGACTTCTACGTAAACGTGAACCGCACTACTCAAAGACCGCGGAAAGAGTGCAGTTGGTCTGTCGTTAAGTCTTTTTAAGTAAGGTTATGTTGTAATTTTTCTTGTTTTACCCAAAGTCGGTCTATATAAGGTCACGACATTCGGCCATATTGCTTTGACGTGTTATGACGTCACATCTCCCATTTTTCGGCCATGTTGTTCAGTGCCAGAGATATACAGTTTATTGTATTAGTAAAACAACCGTTTACACAACAGTTTTTAATTATTATTAGGTTGTAAATTCTTTTACTTTAAATAAGAAACATTTAGAGTTACATCTTTCAACAAATATCACTTCCAAAACAATGCAAAATGAAATGCGCAAATTCTAGACGCCACTGGATTGATCATCAGCTTTGATTTTACCCAGTCTTGCCAACTTTTCTCCGTGGAGTGCCTTTCCTTGCGTCCCCGACCTCGAACCGCCTAAAAATCGAGGATATGTCGCAACCTTATAAATATAAACTAACCTTGGTTTTACCAAGGTATCGCAATACCTACTAGCCACCAATCACAAAATTAGAAAGAAAAAAGTTTTATGCCAAAACTCAAAGTAAACCTTTTAGGATCTCCTACATACTAAAACATTGTAACTGTGGTTAAAAAGCTGTCTGTTCCTTGATACGCCATTGAAGGCTGCCTTTAAATTTTCCGCTAAGAAAATGTAAGATTTCCTTTACAAAATAATTTTACAGTTTTCCTTTATTTCAGCCACAAAACACTTTGTGTTCTTCCTTTTAAATAATTTCGTACAATAAAAGACTCCAATTTAGGTTATTAATGGGTATTTATTATATTTAAAAATAATTTTTAAAAAGTTTCTTATGAATTAAACAAGTACTTTATTAAAAGAAGAACAAGGTTAACGACATATTTTGATAAAAGCAAAAAAATTTTTTTAAAACATATTTTTAAATAAATCTCTAACAGATCTGTACAGAATGCCACCATAGACTTCTTGGGCCAAAATGCAATGATCTAACTCAATTTACCTTTGTCGAAAACTTTGCGAGATTCAGGGTGTCAATTTTTTTATTGTATTTTAGTGTTTTTAAATATTTTATTTATTATTACAATTTTATTAACGAAATTTGGTGTATGATATATCCTTTAAGTAAGAATTCGTAAGCTACATATTTTTGCTGTTGAATGTAGAAGAAGCAACCTGCAGTACTTTGCTTTTCTCTTTCTCTATTTTTTTCTTGGTTTTGGTCCCTTCCGGTCCAATCCACCACTCTCCCCTTCCGGACTATGCTTTCCAGGGCTTCGTCGGCGGAATATCTAGTCGTTTATCTATTTTAGATAAAAATTACTTATTATAGTTGTTTAAAACTATTATTTTTTGCTAGTTGTTTACTTGTTTAAAATTACGTAGTAAGTAAAGTGCCTTTTATTTTCATGTTTAAGAATATTTCCAACTTTTAAACTATATTTTGTCTTATGTTAACTAAATCTTAAGTTATGTATTTATTTTCAAAATATATGACGCTTTCACTATATTTTAAGGTGTTTAAGTATGTGGCCTCTTTTAATAAATAATTCATCGTTTTATGGTCGTTCTTCAAACGAACAGAATGCGTTGTGGTTGCTTCTAAATTGAACACAACGCGATGCGGTCATGAATTCACGACCATAAAACGAAAAACTATTTAATTTCGGTGTTTGGTCATTTATCATCGTCCATAACGCGTAGTGTGCGTGATTTTCGCTCAGTGAGCGTTTTCGATATTTGTGCGTAACATATAGATTGTTTATTTCTTAAAATTTGCTTCATAATTGGCCCATTAAATGAAAAAAATGTGGATTCTGGCAAAAAGGGTTACCCATTTCTGCTATAACCTTTTATTAACAAAAAATCATGCAATAATAATTACTATAAATAAATATTTTTTTATTTAACAGATAACAAAAAAAAACTTTTATTACCACTGATAAATAACTATCACCAAAAACTGTTTTCAACTCTTTTTAGAATAAATACTTGACTTAAATTATGATCAATTTTATTTGGTAAAGCAGAGAAAAGCAATAAATATTATTCGGAAATTTCTTGGAATCTCACCGTCTTGATTTATTTTTCATTCTCCAAACAATTCTAGCAAATATAGCCAATTACAACGCGCTGTTTGGTGAATAATTGGTAAAATAGGTCCTAACTTTTGTGATTAAACAGCAAACAATTCAATTGAGTATTAATTAAGCTTATAACTCATTAAAGCAGTCTAGTTTTTATCAAAAACCGTTTTATTCTTAATTATACAGGGTGTTCGAAAAATAAACGAAGATATTATAATGGGCGACTCCTTGTTATAAAATTTAAAAAAGTTTCTATAAATATGGGTCTTAAAATACAGTTTTTTTTTATCTGTGGACAATCCACGAAGGCTGAAAGCCTAAATACTAACGTACCGTGGCTGTCTTAAGTAAGAGGAAGTTTGTTAACACGGGACTTAAAAACTTGAAGATTTGGGGGAAGGAAAGACCTCCGCTGGCAGCAGGTTCCACAGTCTACAAACTCTAGGGATAAAAGAACGAACGAAATGGGAAGTTCGGGGCCTGTCCAATTGAACTGTATAGGGATGCATACGCGCGGCACCACGAGTTTCTCTGTTGGGAACTGCAAGAGGAAGGACTATACTGGACAATTCGTCGGAACAGAAGCCGTAAAAGTATCTATAGAAGAGCGATAGATCTCCCACAGCTCGACGATGGGCAAGAGAAGGAAGTCTTTGAGTAAGTAAAGGATCATTAATAAGACGAACAGCCCTTCTTTGAATGGCATCAAGAATGCTGAGGGTTCAAATATTCGGTATTCGAATACTTTCTTTTCCGGTATTCGTATTCGAATACCGATTTTCAGTCTTCTGCCCAACTCTAGTTGCTTAGTATCTTTTCTTTGGACTAAGAGCAAGTGGCTTATTAGTACGCACACTGCATAAGCAATAGCTAATGGTATATCCAGACCAGTAAAGCAACAGCAAAGGATATACGTGAATCATCCAATACGAAATGTTTATTAATTATTATTTTATTTTATTTTTTAAATGTTAAATTACATTAATTTATCCATTAAAAGCACAAACAAAATACAAAATGAAATTGCGTCAACAGAAGGATAGGAAAAACAAAAAACAGTAATATACTTAGGTTACTATATATATTTATAAAAAAAACAAAAGCACAAATCATACATTAGGGACGTTCTCAAGGAGTAGTGCGACCGGTAAAGTCTCTAGAGGCGTAGAAACATCTTGAGTTAATAATAAATACCAATTTATTTCCTTGTGTCGTATATATTACCTTTTTATTTACAGTAACTCTTATTTAATGTACCTACAGGGTGTCTACTTAGGTTTGCACATTATGATTTTTTTATTAATTTTACGAAAAAGAGTTGTGACTTATGAAAAGTTTTGCATAGTTTAAAATCTAAAATGCAATTCGATTATTTTTTTCAGTAGTATACAAGAAAAATACACTTTGCTTAAGAGTAATGTACCGTTAATTTTGTAAATATTTAAAATTAACATAAAAAAAAAGGTTTTGAATTAAAAATATTTTTCAAATATGCAGACCTGTGTATTTATAAGAACTTTTTTAAAAAAATTATGTGATTATGGTAAAAATTAAGGTTTGTACATTGCAGTGCATAAGTAAGAGTGGAGAAATGGTGCGCACCTAAGCAAAAATTGTAATTCCCACCAAACTTCCCTCCTACGATCTTCCAACTAAACTCTGCTCTTGGCTCTCCAGTTATCTTTCTAATCGACGTATATCAGTCATTGTTGATGGCCACGCTTCAAGCTTTCACGAAATTAATGCTGGAGTGCCTCAGGGTTCAGTACTAGCACCAACTTTATTTCTTCTTCACATCAATGACCTTCTTTCTTTCACAACCAATCCCCTTCATAGTTATGCTGACGATAGTACCCTTCACTCCACTTTTCAGGTTCTCAAACCAATCTCTCACGACTTGGAAAGCAAACGCAGGGCGATGCAGATATCTCTTTTACAGGATCTCAATTTGATATTGGATTGGGGCGCCAAAAATCTCGTTCAATTTAATGCATCCAAAACACAATCATGATCCTTTTCGCGAAAAAAATCATCAAACACTCACCCTTTGCTTATGAGTGGCTAGGTTTTACAAAGCGGGGACACATTTAACCTTGTGGGCGTCACATTTAAGAATAACCTTAACTGGCATAAACACATTGTATCTACAGCCACCGCGGCTTCAAAAAGTTTGGATTTCTTTTCCGAGCCAAAAAGTATTTTTCTCCTTCCAATTTACACACTTTGTATGTGTCCCAAATTCGACCCTTTCTGGAATACTGCTCTTATGTCTGGGGAATGGCATCCCCTACAACCCTCAGCATTCTTAATGCCATTCAAAGAAGAGCTGTTGGTCTTATTAATGATCCTTTACTTACTCAAAGACTTCCTTCTCTTGACCATCGTCGAGCTGTGGGAGATCTATCGCTCTTCTATAGATACTTTTACGGTTTCTGCTCCGACGAATTATCCGGTATAGTCCCTCCTCTTGCAGCTCCCAACAGAAAAACCCGTGGTGCCGCACATATGCATCCCTATACGGTCCAATTGGACAGGGCCCGAACTCTAGAACCTACTGCCAGCGGAGGTCTTTCCTTCCCCCTAAATCTTCAAGTTTTTAAGTCCCGTGTTAACAAACTTCCTCTTACCTTGTAAAGACACCCACGGTACGTTAGTATTTAGTCTTTCAGCCTTCGTGGATTGTCCAAAGATAAAAAAAAATTAAAAACAGTAAGATACTTTAATTGTTTTACTTCGTGTGTACACAATAATAAGTTAATAAAATAAACAGATATTTATGTTCTGGTTAAAAAGTAAACAAATGTATTTGTGCACGATTTCTCAACCTATGGGGTAACTGTGCGCCTGGGATGGGTAATTATGCGCATATTTAAACATCTGACATATGTGTTGGTTGATTCTATTAATCGTTTTTTTAGGCTCTCAAAGCTTTATAAAGGGCTTTTTTTGTATAATTTGTATAGTAGGCCTTTTCCAACTTTACCATTATATTTACTAAACTTATGACGAATGTTTCTTTCTGCAGCGTTCCGAAAAGCTAGGCATGTAAGCCCATTTGGTGTTAAAGTAAAAAAATGGCCAGCAGCATAACAGAACTTTTACCTTAGTTTCTTTATTGTCGTTAAATACCAGTTATTGCAACAAACGTGGCCAAACAAGATTATTTTTTATAAGTATTTCTTTTAAAGTATGGATTCAATTACCTTAAAAGGGCTACCTGCTTCAATAATTTTTTTGTATCATTTTTTTTTTTTTTATTTAATTTGATACTTTTTAAAGATCTTTGAATGAACAAGAAATAACTGTAGCCTTTGGCATAATTTCTAGAAATAAATAAAAATACCATTAATCTGTGTGCGGGGTAAAGGCGCGCATACGTTCGCAAACTTCCCCGTTCGTGATTCACATCTTAAAATTATTTTTTTATTACTACCACTTTAAGATGTTAAGTGTAAAGGAAACTTAAGAACTTTCAAAACAGGACAAATAACACAAAAATGTTCGTTATGGCAAAAAAAAATTAAAGCAAATAATGTCTTTTAAATTAACATGTTTGCATAAATGTAGACGCTATTTTTAATTATAAACATCTTTTTTATATCAACATTTTTAATATTTAAAAAATAATAGTACTTGCCTCTTGAGCAAAATTCACATTTTTTGAGATACCTCGTATACGAGTAGCGCTCGTATGTGTTTTGTTTAAGAAAAACATTTGTTATACCCTCGATTATTGATTTTTGTTTCAAATTTATAATACTCTGTATTTATTATTTACTGTTTTCTTTGACATGCTTTACATGCAGGTTTTTCTAAGTTTTTTAATATATTAATTTGTTTAGTCTTTAGTATGACATGCTGTAAAAGCGAGTTTTTTAATTTTCTAAACTATATTTATTTTTATTCACTTTTATCAAACCTTAAATAGCTATGAACGTCCCATTAAGTTTGAAATGAAGCACTCGACTTAAAGATTTTTCAATTTCCGGCAGCCGGCAAAAGCAATAAATATTATCGGGAAATTCCTAAGAGTTCGCGATACCGTCATGATTTTTCATTCTTCAAATAATTTGAACGAATAAAGCCAGTAGTAATCCGCCATTGCTGAAATAATAACACCAACACACAAAAAAAAGTAAGATGTGCACAGGAGGCGATTCATCTACGGGTGTGTTTTTGGCCCTCTGAACTCGAACTTTAAATTAGTTTAGGCCGTACGGATCCCACTTTTAAGTAAATTGCAAAAAAACGAAAAAAACAACCAATCCCATTCATAGTTATGCTGACGATAGTACCCTTCACTCCACTTTTCAGGTTCCCAAACCAATCTCTCAACCCGACTTGGAAAGCAAACGCAGGGCGATGCAGATATCTCTTTCACAGGATCTCAATTTGATATTGGATTAGGGCGCCAAAAATATCGTTCAATTTAATGCATCCAAAACACAGTCATGTTCTTTGTCGCGAAAAAATCATCAAACACTCATCCTTTGCTTATGAGTGGCCAGGTTTTGCAAAGCGGGGACACAATTAACCTTGTGGGCGTCACATTTGAGAATAACCTTAACTGGCATAAACACATTGTATCTATAGCCACCGCAGCTTCAAAAAGGCTTGGATTTCTTTTCCGAGCCAAAAGTATTTTTCTCCTTCCAATTTATACACTTTGTATGTGTCCCAAATTCGACCCTCTCTGGAATATTGTTTTCATGTCTGGGGAATGGCATCCCCTACAACCCTCAGCATTCTTGATGCCATTCAAAGAAGGGCTGTTCGTCTTATTAATAATCCTTTACTTACTCAAAGACTTCCTTCTCTTGCCCATCGTCGAGCTGTGGGAGATCTATCGCTCTTCTATAGATACTTTTACGTCTTCTGCTCCGACGAATTATCCAGTATAGTCTTTCCTCTTGCAGCTCCCAACAGAGAAACTTGTGGTGCCGCACGTATGCATCCCCATATGGTCCAATTGGACAGGCCCCGAACTTCCCATTTCGTTCGTTCTTTTATCCCTAGAGTTTCTAGACTGTGGAACATACTGCCAGCGGAGGTCTTTCCTTCCTCCCCAAATCTTCAAGTTTTTAAATCCCGTGTTAACAAACTTCCTCTTACCCTGCTTAAGACACCCACGGTACGTTAGTATTTAGGCTTTCAGCCTTCGTGGATTGTCCAAAGATAAAAAAAAGAAAAAAGTGTCAGTCAAAATCAAGAGTCGTTTTTAAACGCACCCTTACCATTTATTTTCTTTAAACTAAATACCATATATTTAAAATTTTTGGATTGCAAATGGTTTTTTTTTAATTGACCGGAAAATTGAATTTTCCACTCAATTTTTTAAGCGGAAAATGCTATTTTACAGGACTAATTTACTTTCCGGTCCCTAGTTTACTTTCCGGTCTCTCATTTACTTTTCGGTCCCTGATATCAAAAAATCCTGTTAGCCATGACAAAAATTGTCAGAGTTCAATTGTTACTATTTGACAGTTCAAGATATTGTAAAGTAAAGAAAGCATCATTTTGCCAAAATGGAGTCAGACATGGAAAATCCAGATGAAATAATTGAAGCAGCCTTGCCTTATTGTCGTTTAAATATAACACTAAAAATTTACACAGTTTTTTTCCGGTCATTTAAAAAAAAATTATGTACGATACTTGACCGGAAATAATTTTTACGGGTCTCCTCAAAACTACAGGACTCGCCTACGGCTCGCCCTGTAAATGTTTTTCGTCGACCCGTAAAATACCATTTTCCGGTCTAGTAACGTAAATAGCTATTGTAACCCGTCTATACTAACAAATATCTTCTCTATTTTCTGCCTTGTAAATTCTGACAATATAATTCTCTTTCAAGACAGTTGAAAGCTCATCCTTTGTCATTAATATACAGAGTTATGTACAACCTATACACATAAACTTGGAAAATTGTTGCTGAACACTAATTATAGGATTAAAGTTAGTAATGTTCAGAGTATCCGGAAATTACGCGTCAGGATTTCTGTGGACGATTGTGCACGAAAAATTAGTGCTGAAAACTTCTATACAATTTTTTCGATAATTCAAAATTAACGGATATATAAAATGTTGAAAAAAAAACTGTTTTTGTTATTTTTTTCAATAACTTTAAATGACCCTAAATTATTAAGAGTTAGCCGGCACACAAAAAAGTTTATGTGCACCGGACGCGACTTATGTAAGGATAAGTTTTTATACCAATTTTGAAGGTCAATATCTTCCTAACGAAGCGCAATAGAACTTTTTTGTATAAAGTACTAACATTATTTTGGCTCACTCAATCACCCCTATCATTTATGACCTAACCTTTTCGGACACCCTGTATAAATTCATTAATTAACTACCCTTTGGGTATACTCTAATACGCAGCAAGGGCTGCATCAGTTCGTAAATCAACCAACCGTAACGCACACAATATAGGAAAGCCTGGATTTAACACAACTTTAATACGAACATGTCCGCAAGCAATCAAAGGAAATGCTGATAAATAGAAAACATCGGACATTTATACAGTTTAAAGTTTATACCGGGTGATGCATCGCCGGACGGGACATTAGAAATCCCATGTAATTTTTAATGGGGTCAATTATTGGCTCCCCTAATTATTTTAGAAAAAAAATCTGTTAAAGTTTATTGAAGAGCATGCAAATCTATGTCCATGGTAAAAACTTTAGATTTTTCGGTTAACCCATTTGCTAGTTAGATACTAATATATTTTTAAAAATTGTTACATTATTATCGCCTCATATTTATGAACAACAATAAAAATACCAGTTAGCGTGACATAACGTTGTCATTTTGAAATTTAGTGCTTTATTATTATCAAAAAATCGTACAGTGAAAAGATTAAAGTTGAATTTATACAAACGAATTAAGTTAAGTTAAACTAAACTAGAGAAACAAATTTCGAGGAGGTGATATTTTAGATATTTATGTATCAAGGACGTTACTAGGACTATAATGTCTACAATGCTTTATGTTTTACCCAAAAAGAGTTTTTATAGACTAATTACATTATTTATTCGCAATATAAAAAATAAGTTGCACCTGTACCTGTATACGGAAGTAGATAATGACTGGTGTTAAGGTTGACTTTGATGTTTCTATCAGTTAGTCAGTTGGCATTTTTTATTTAACGATTTGCTCAAAATGGAAGAAATTCCACAAAATATAAGAGAAAACCGTTTTAATGGCATATTTTCAGGAACTGGTAAGTTATTGATTTTAATTTAATACATATGTTTAACAAACTTTATTATTTTTAGTCGGAAAAATACAGTCCGAATTCTCTCTGGACCAAGTATTCCACCCTAAGGTCTACGTTGATGGTCTATGAAAATATAGACATTTCGCAATACCATCGTCTCATATCTTTTTTAAAAGTTAAGTCCGGATGAAGTCTAAAGTTTTGGAAGGAGAACAAATATTAAAATTTATTTTTTGTATAAACTTGATCTTTATTGTGAGAGAAATAAAATTGGATAAGCAATAATATTTCCATATTAGTGCATTAGGGCATTATAAGCGGGCATTCTCATAATGCCCGCTTATAATGCCCTAGGTGTGATAGCAGGTATTATTGCTACCATAAGATATTCCGTTTCTAAGGTATTACAGATCAATAATAGATGGGTAAAACATAAATAATATCAATATAATCATAAAATTGTCTTCTTACATTGGCTAACTGGTATATTGGAATTTTATTGCATTCTGCAGAAATAACTCATCTAGATTAGAGTAATTTTTATCCTTGTATATCATGCTTTTTTAATGGCCCCAGAGAAAGAAGACATTTGGCGAAATATCAGGAGACCTGGCTGGCCAATTTTTGGTGTGATGTAGGCCAATAACATTTCCATTAAAAGCATTGTGTAAATATTCCGGAACAGCCAGTGTATTATGTGCCAGGCAGCCATCCATTTGGTACCAAATTTCCCGATTTTCCCTGGATACATCATTTAAAGCGGGTAAAATAAGTTCTTCGAGTAGTTCCAAATAAAATTCTGCATTTAAATTTCGATTAAGAAAAATGGTCCAATACTTTGTTGTCCGAGAATCCTAACAAACGGGTTAACCGAAAAATCTAAAGTTTTTACCATGGACGTAGATTTGCATACTCTTTAATCAGCTTCAATAATTTTTTTTAATATTTAGGAGAGCCAATAATTGACCCCATTAAAAATTACATGGGATTTCCTATGTCCCGCCCGGAGATGCATCACCCGGTATATTTTAATAAGGTTGTGGTTATTAGTCATTAGTCATTAATTAAACAGCCTAAACAGAAATTAATTATGTTAAAATAAAAATGTGTTAATCGGTTTTACTGTACTTAAAGCTAAAAAATAATTTGGTAAGTCCTATTTGCGTTTTATAAATTCCTACTACGCTACAACACCTTACCGTGCTGAAATGCAGGAGGATTTATTTGGAGTTTTTATTTTAGAACACTATAAAAATACTACTACGCGCCAGCACAAATATGGCGTAGGAATTCATAAAGTAGAACGCAGAAATCAGCCCTATAATTGCTACGCATGTTGTAACCTGGGATGTTTTAAGTACAAGCAAATTCGTTTTTTAACACGCTTTTATTAACTTGGGTTGTAACTATCTATCTATGTAACGGAATCTTTGAGCCTAATTTTTACCAACTTCCAGCTATTCAATTTCTTTGAAACTTTGCACACGTATCAAGGACCGATGACAATGCAATAATTTAAAAACAGTATCCCGTTAAGTTCCAGCATTTTCCAGGAAAACCGGAAAAGTGAAAAATTGTACGTTCTGGCGGAGGCGCCAGATTAGACAATTGAATAATCGAACTTGACAACATTTGCCGACGGGTTGGGGACCGGGATAAGGTTGCAACACCTTAGTTAAAAAAGCGTGCGTCCACCCATAGGACGCAACCCCTCGGCAAACGACAGGAAGACCATGGGGTTAACAAGAACCCCCGTTAAACGGGTACAAACCCCGTTACATGCAGACCAACCTGAAACTTGTTCGGAGTAGTTGCGTTCTGAGACCCCATGCAACAGTGAAGCTTTAAATGAAATGATTAGATTACGAAATAGTTTGTGAAACATTTCAATATCACATGACCGCAGAAAACTAATTGATATATCGAACTAAAAAATGAAAAATCAAGAATTGTGTGCAAAAAAAAGAAGGAGGAATACTGTGAACTGGTTAGTTCTGGTTAGTTCTGGTTAGTTTTGGTTAGTGCAAATGCAATAATTTAAAAACAGTATCCCGTTATCCCGATTTTAGGACCGCCAGGATAAATAACTTCCTTAATAATCGTTTTTAATTATGGCGAATGCGCAAGGGCAATTGATGCATAACTTGCTGCGTTTTTTTTTAAATTGACTTTTATCAATTTTATAATAAAAGGTGTAAAATACATAGAAATACGGAGTTTTAAAAGGTGAAAACTATGTGGCCACTTTAGCTTTAAATCAAGAATGCATGGCGAAGAAATTTTTTAGTGAATAAACTGGAGCATTTATTTTAAAAAACTAATTGATATATCGAACTAAAAATAAAAAATAAATAATAGTTTAAAAAAACTAAAAAAACACGCTTCTATATGCAACCGAACTAAAAATTAGAAAATAATTTTCATTACAAAGAGTTTGTCACTTCAGAGTAAAAAGCGAGGGGTGCATTTTACTATTTTTCATAACTTTTCCCTCATAGATATAGCAAATAGAATAATTATAACATTTAATATATTAAGCACCCCACGCTTTTTACTCTGAAGTGACAAACTCTTTGTAATGAAAAATTATTTTCTAATTTTTAGTTCGGTTGCATATAAAAGCGTGTTTTTTAGTTTTTTAAACTATTATTTATATATTTGGAATTCATACTGGATGGCAACAGGAGACGCTTCGCCCCCGCCTTAAATCTTTTTACTTTACCGCCTTATTGCATTTAATTAAATCATACGGTTGTTTTTCTTTTAGTTTTATGTGAATTTTAAACGGTTTATAACCTAAAAGTAGTGCGTCAATGTTTGTTTTTAAATAAAAAGTTTACAGTATGACTTTTTCCATTTAATTTTTCTTTTTAAAATGGCGTCTAGCTGTGAGTTTGACAATTATATCTGTCATTTCCTGTCTAAAATTGGGTTTATGTTGTCTCACTAAAGTCCTTAAATTTTCATTAAAAAATACCAAACAGTTTAAATTAAAAGTTAAAATATTTATTAGCTTAATAAATAATAAATATAATAAATACTTGCTGTATAACCATTTTTTTCACCCTTTCGGGGTCATCCCACCCAGGTCCGACGACCGCCCCCTAGGTGGTGCACTGCAGCCTGAAGGCTTATTGTACCTTGACCCCTACTCCTTCTTATTCACACACCATTCATTCCATAACTTGGATGGTTGTTGCTCGGTCCGCATCCCCGAGCAGAACACCGTGTGCCGTTGCCCAAAACACCGCCGTTGCCGGACACCCATCCAAATTATGGGCGCGCATTTCACTGCTTAACTTTTGGAGATCGAAGCTTGCCGATACAACCGAAGCAGCCACAAGCGCGCCGCTCTATAACCATAGTCAAAAGACAAAACAATAATATATATATATATATATATATATATATATATATATATATATATATATATATATATATATATATATATATATATATATATATATATATATTTATATATATATATATATACATATATATATATATATATATATATATATTTATATATATAAAAGACCTATTTTGTATTCCAAGTTTTTGTAACCAATTTAATCCATGATGCAGAATCTCTGGGCAATTTTCCTAAATTCTCACGTACCTAGCGTCGTTTACATTCTCATGTCGTTCTTTGAATTTTATCACCTTCTTTAAGTTTCCGAAGATTGGTATATAATAATTTTTAATAATAAGAATATTTTTGAAAATTTAAAATACGTGCGGTAATACATTTTGGTTCAAGAAAAAAGTGCTTATGTAGAGTAAATTATTTTATTGATTTATAAATGCAAAATGGTTAAGCCTGAGTATTTATCAGTCTTTCTCTATAATATAGAGTTTGAAAGGCCCACAAGTACCATTTTTAATAAAGTATCCACATTAAAAAAAAAAACTATACAAAATGCTGGTATGTCTGAACGAAAATTTCGATTTTATAAAAACGGTCCAAGATCTTGATTCAAATAAAGTATACCTGTCTAAATGATTAAAGCAAAATATAAATTTGTCACCTGTGTCAATTTTTTTATCTTTGGACAAACCACGAAGGCTAAAAGCAAATACTAACGTACCGTGGGTGTCTTAAGCGAGGTAAGAGGGAGTTTGTTGATACGGGACTTAAATACTTGAAGATTTGGGGGGAAGGAAAGACCTCCGCGGGCAGCAGATTCCATAATTTAGAAACTCTAGGGATAAAAGAACGAACAAAGTGGGAAATTCGGGGCCTGTCCAGTTGGACCGTATAGGGATGCATACGCGCGGCACCACGAGTTTCTCTGGTGGGAACCGTAAGTGGAGGAACTATATTGGACAATTCTTCAGAGCAGAAGACATGGAAGTACCTATAAAAAGCGATAAATCCCCCACAGCCCGACGACAGGCAAGAGAGGGGAGCCTTTCTGTAAGTGAAGGATCATTAATGAGACGAATAGCTCTTCTTTGGATGGAATCAAATAAATTTATAAAATTTAAAAAAGTCGTTTAACACTGTATAATCCCGACTTAGTAGACACCCCTTTTCGCATGAAAAGAAACAAAATTATAAGTTTATTTAGGTGCCCAAATATCATTGGTACTGTAGAAACGGTTTTAAACTTATAATTATAATAGGTTTTTTAAACTTTTTTTTGACATTTAATGTCAAAGTTTTCAGAATATCCTAGAAAAACATAAAAATTTTGAATTTTAAAACCTAAATAATAGTAAGTTTTTATTTTTATTCCATTTGTCTTGACAATGGTGGCAGATTTGCCACCGAAACGTCGATTTTTAATTATCTTTTTACTTGTTTAAATTTTTTGGTTTTTTAGTACTTTTAATTTTATTTTGGCGTGTACCCTAATAAATACCATTCTTTAAAGGTCCATATCTTCCTTACAAAATGAAATTAAGCTTTTTTATATGAAGTATTAACATTATCTAGGATTCCTTTACCACTTTTGTTATTTATGACCTTACCTTTTCAGACACCCTGTATAACCTTTTTAAATAGCTAAGCCCAATAAAATTACACACAACAAAATATATTTAAGGGAACTTAGATCCCATTTTCATTTTTTTTTTTTATTTTAACAATAATAATTATTTTAAAAATGTAGAATTTATTTAATTTTTAGGTAAGTCTTGTATCCTTTGTTGTTTACAATATACTGAAAAAATTAAGAAGTCTACCCCAATTTTTACTTGAATAAAATATGAAGTCTTTTAAATCTAAATTTACCAAACGGAGCTTCAGGCTTAACGCCAAAATATTTTTTTCTCCACACAGGAATTTAATACTACTTATGGATTTGACGTAAAAATTTTCTGAATTCACTTTTTAGGGCAATTTACATTTCTAAGGCGTTTTATGAAATTTATGGTCTTTGGTTATTTTAAATTATAGTGAAGGAGAAGCGTAAAAGAATTTTCAATCGTAAAAGATGGAACCTCTAAGACACGTTATAGAGTTAATAAAAATAAAGGGTGAGTTTTTTAAACTTACAATGCTATATTTTTAAACCAAGGCAAATATCAAAAAATAAAAAATACCGTTTCTATAAATCCTGGGAGATATACCGGGTGTTGCTCCGCCAAGCGGGACATTCCACTGGGGAAGTTCCACTTAAAATGAAAACTTGAGCATTTTTCAACCAACCAGTAAAGAGTAAACTGCTTAAATACTTCTGCCACGTAGTATCTCAGTATGCACCCTGTACTCTAGAAATCAATAATAAAAACACCATATCGATTTATCAATGACAATTTATTTATAATGTCATTGCCAAAACTGAACAATTTTATACGGGAATTTCAAAAAGAATCCTCGCATTTCATTTTAGTTTACAGCTAATTCCAACACATGCACTCACAGTTACGCAAGACAATAAAACAAATTTGTCTACATTTAGAAATCAGTTTATGACGAAAATTACAGGATTTAATCAAATGTTCAAATATTCCTCCATTAACTGCCAGACAATAGCCCAAATGATTATAAAACTCATTTCTTACGTTGGCTAGTTGGTACATCGATATACTGGCACATTCAGCGGAAATAGCATTCCTTGGCTGGTCTAAATTTTCATATTTTTTTATTGGTATAAAGCTTAGTTTCTAAATGTCCCCATAGAAAAAAATCGTTTGGCGAAAGATCCGGAGACCTGGCTGGCCAAGATATTGCGTGGCTCGGACCTATGATGTCGTTATTAAATGCGTTGTTCAAGTATTTGCGCACAACTCTGGTACTGTGTGCTGGGCAGCCATCCATTTAATACCAAATCTCTTGATTTTCACGAGCAAGGTTGGTGGTGTGGTCTTGTCCAGTAATGTCCTCCAGTTTTCTCGTGCTAATGTTTCCTTCGGCCTCCTCTACACAAAGTATCACTTCTAAATCCCTCGCGTTTTGTACAATTTGTCTCTGATTTTCACGTCGATTTTTTTACATTGGCAATTATTGATTACTGTGCCTGTAGTTTCATTTTTTTATCGTCCGTTCTATTGTTGATTTACTTGGTATTGGCCTATTAGGAAAATAAGCTGCAAATATGTCCGCTACTCTTCGATAACTATTTCCCTGATAAAACCATTTTATAATAGTGATTTTTTCTTGATTTAAGTAGTTCATTATTTAAAAAGGATGTGACATTGATCTGACAACTTGAGAGTAAGAGGTTAAATAATTTTTCTGGTATTTTATTATAAACTTCTAATAATACAGGGCGCGTAAGAAGATAGGAGATTCGTAACTTATTTTAGCATTTATCTTTTAGCTGGCGAACTGAGAAGAGCTGGAATTTGTACACTGGGTACAACTTTTCGTGCTTTTTAAAAATCCTTACAATATTTTCTTCTAAAATAATTAGGGCAGCCAATATTGGACCACTTCAAAATTTACATGGGATTCCCTATGTCCCGCTCGACGGAGCAACACCCGGTATAAATGACGAAAATTTCAAAACAGTTCTATCAACCCCTTAAGCTGCACCCCAGACACTTAAAAATCTTAAATGGCAACACCCCTAAAGTGGCACCTCTCTGAAAAGCATATGAAAAATGCTTTTCGATGGTCATAAAAAACTGGGGTAAAATTAAATACATCAATCAGCTTATTACTTTCCACCATCAATTTTTTAGTCGATAGAGATGGCGGTTTGTACAACATTTTTGAATCCTATTTTTTCAAAAACTAAGAGAGTATGTGGTATGTATTTGCTTAAAATTGCAAGTGACATTCATTTGTTAAAAATATATAGGGTGTTTTATTTAAATAGCAACGTTACGGGTTAGTATTGGGCACTAATTAAACCGGAACTGTAACATAAAAGCTGACTCGTCAGATATCTGCATTCATTCAGTTAAACATCCTATCAAAATTTTAAAATTGTATTACTCTTAAAAAAAAATATTATACCTGCTAGTAATTTCTTGGGCACGCGGTTTTACTTTTTTAAAACGTAGCTTTGTTCGAGGGTCTAGTAATGAACCGATTCTGAACCAGAACCGAACTGGTTTAGAATTGTTTTAATGCGCATGTCTAGTTATTTATTAGTTCGGAATTTTTATTTACCGCGAACGATTTTCAATACAGCTGAGGATGTATTCTAACCTAGCCTTTTGGTTAGGATTTTTATGGTTAAATTGGATCCTACACAAAAAAAAGTTAAATTCAAACAAAAAGGTAAATTGTTATACTGTCAAAAGCCACTCGAGGTCTCTCGGCGAAAGACGAGGGATTCCCTGCCTGCTCTCGTTTTTAACATAAGTATGTGTATTTAACTAAAGATAAAATTCAAACAACAAGAAATGGTAAAATCTTCTAATATTGTCTATATTTTTTAATTAAATCTTTATTTATTTTATTGCATACATACATTCATACGGAATACAATTAAAAAGCCTTTGTTTTAATACGCTCAGAATCACAAAAATAAAAACAATATTCAACAGGTATATTAACCGGCATAAAAAGTTACAGAAACAAATAAACTGTAATACAACGGTTTATTTCTGTACCACAAAAACAGAAAACAGCTGACCATGTCGACAATGGGCATTGTAACCCGCGAACACAGAACTGTTACTAAAAATTCAGGATTTTACTAACCGCGAACGCTGCTTTTTCACTGCGCATGCGAATAGTTCCAGAACCGGTTCAGAATCAAACCCGCGAACAAAGCTCATATATCTTATTTTTATGTTTTTAATAATTTTTGTTCAACATTCAAAACAAAATTCTTAGCATTCTTAAAAAATTTCAATAATAAAATATTTAAATATATATTTTTGTGTTTCCATATTTATGTTTGTCCTACACTTTTAGACACTAAATATCGCTTTACCATATTTTTTTGTTGTTGTTTTCAAAGCCTTTAAAACAAATTTGTTAAGCAAAATTGAATTTAAGGCATAATTAAAAGATCTTTTTAACCGTTTTTACGTATTACGTCAATCCTCAAGGCTTTGCGTAAATGACATAAAAACACTCGTTTATTCTTTTTCTACGGAATGTTTTTAATTTAAATTAAAATACCGCGTATTTCTATCCTATACAGGGTAACCCTTAACTGGCGACATGAGGTCTGTCAGACAGCGCAAATTTTATTTTGCCGCATATCTAGCACCACAATAGTAAATAAAACCTTCCGTTTTGAGTATCTCCCTAGACTGTAGTCTAGTAGTAGAAGCTTAAAAGGCAGCATCCAGCGTTTATCTAATTTCAAGCTAGGTGAGTCACGGAGTCTCTCAGACTCCATGTCACCACGTGTGTAACAAAAATTGATATAATTACTACGAGTGGTTGGGGTCAAATTTGGCAATAATTCTTTTATCCTCTACGTTAAATGTTAAGATTAATAAATTTTCTATTTATTTAATATTTAGCTGATGCTTTAGCTGCAAAAAGCCCATTTGGTTGCAGTGTTTAAAAAAAGCTGCATCCCTTGTTGAAACAGCCATATATGAAGATGTAGAAACTATTCTTGCTCTTGATATATCCAAAGCGTTTGGGTCTGGCATGCCGCACTTCTTAATAAACTTCCCTTCTATGGTCTGTCAACTTAACTCTGTACTTGGCTCTCTAGTTATCTATCTGATCGACGTATATCAGTTATTGTGAACGGCCATTCTTCAAGCTTTCACCAAGTAAATGCTGGAGTGCCTCAGGGCACAGTTCTGGCACCAACATTGTTTCTTTTTCACATCAACGACAACTAATTCCATTCATAGTTTCGCCGACGATAGTACCCTTTACTCCAGTTTTCAGGTTCCTGAACTAAACTGATTTGGAAAACAAACGCAGAGCGATGCAGATATCTCTTTCGCAGGATATTAATTTAATATTGGATTGGGACGCCAAAAATCTCGTTTTCTTTAACACAATTATGTTCCTTGTCGCGAAAAGAGTCATCAAATACTCATCCTCTACTTATGAGCGGTCAAGTTTTACAGAGCAAAGACACTTTCAATCTTGTGGGCGTCACATTTGAAAGTAACCTTAACTGGCATAAACACATTGTATCTATAGCCACGGCAGCTTGAAAAAATCTTGGATTTTTCTTTCGAGCTCAAAAATATTTTTCCCCTTCTAATTTATACACATTATCTGGTTAGTTCTGGTTAGAATATTGTTCTCATATCTGGGGCATGGCTTCTCCCACAACCCTCAGCATTCTGGATTCTATTCAAACAAGAGCTATTCGTCTCATTATTGATCCTTCACTTACAGAAAGGCTTCCCTCTCTTGCCCATCGTCGGGCTGTGGGGGATCTAGATCTATCGCTTTTTTATAGGTAATTCCTTGGCTTCTGCTCTAAAGAATTGTTCAGTATAGTTGCTCCACTTACGGTTCCCAACAGAGAAACTCGTGGTTCCGCGCGTTTGCATCTCTATACGGTCCAATTGGACAGGCCCCGAACTTCCCACTTTGTTCATTCTTTTATCCCTAGAGTTTATAGAATGTGAAACCTGCTGCCCGCGAAGGTCTTTCCTTCCCCCAAATCTTCAAGTATTTATGTCCCGTGTCAACAAACTCCCTCTTACCTCGCTTAAGACACCCACGGTACGTTAGTATTTAGGCTTTTAGTCTTCGTGGTTAGTCCAAAGATAAAGAAAAATTCACTATATTTTACGTTTTGCACGTTTTTTTACTTTTAGGCAAAGAGAAATTATAGGTGTTTTTTCTTGTACATTTATCACCATTTATTTATGCCCAAAATAATGATTGGATGTGTATTTTAGGCTAAAGTTTATTACTTTTAGGGGCACCACATTTTAATTCAGGTTTTTTTTAGCTAAGGCTGTGTTATGTCTTAAATAGATATATATATATATATATATATATATATATATATATATATATATATATATATATATATATATATATATATATATATATATATATATATATATATATATATATATATATATATATATATATATATATATATATATATATATATATATATATATATATATATATATATATATATATATATATATATATATATTTATTAATATATAAATGTTAAAATACATAAACTTTTATTTAAAAATGTAAAAATAAAACATATTTTATAATATGTTAATTACGAAATAAAAAATCTTAGGAGTCTGCCAGACACATTTGCGAATAACTTGAAAAGTATTAGTTTCACGAAAAAAACATAAAAAATATTTTTTGCTTGGAATCACTTTTTCAATCAGTTTCTGTTGTTCAAATGTAAGAAAAATTTCCACCCCTAGGGGAATTGGCAACCACCCCCAAGGTTTTGACGCCCTTCGGTTTGATATAGGTTTTGTACCTTGGGCTATTTCTCATCTTCTGTTAACATTTCAAGTCTATCAATGGAGGACCAAAAAATGCAAGGTAAAAGGCTTTATTTCCTGCGCTATAAGGAAAGGCTTTGGGAAAACCATCTCATATTTTAGATAATTTTTTAATTCATTTTTCTAACTGCCCTTTTTAACCCGAATTTTATTAATAAGAATTTTTAGGTTGCTGGATAAGCAGACGTGATTGCCGAAAAACATTTTTTCCTCTTTTATATGTGTCCAGTTCTTTGACCGTCACTGTATAATTTGACCTACAGAACGAAAATTGGCCGTGAAAATAATACAGATTACAAAACTTTTGGGAAATCTAATATTTTTCTTAAACTTTGCGAATTTCCTTATTAAGACCTAGTAAAACACGATTCCCATAGAATATTAAAAATTTTGTTTTATGAAGTTTCGAAGAGTTCAAACAAATTTAATTTGGTTTCTGCAAAGTTTTTATTTACTTTTTTAGACCAATTTAAAAAGTTTTGACATGTCTGTCGGGTTTTAATATTAAACTTTAGTCTATTTCTTTGTACAGGGTGGTGGTGCCTTTTTATTAACCCTGCAGCAGAGACAACAATGAGACGAGTAACTGGTCCAAATAATTTGTCCATTGTATTTATCCCTTTCTGGTTTAACGCAAGTTCCAATTAACGTGTCTTTGTCTTTCATCATGGCAGGCTATCGTAGATGGAGCAATCATCGCTTTGCCCTGGTTGCCAAGTTGTTTTCAATTTCTGCATGTAAACTTTAATGTCCTTTTTTGGCTCACATCTAATTAAGAAAAAAAATATACCATGAATCGAATATTTTTAACTTGACAACGTTGCCGCAGGCAGTTACGCCGAAATGTTATTCGATATTTGTTTGATATTTTTCAACGGCCGATTTGTTTGGACAATTTGTTTACATTTTCTGTGATTTATTGTGTGTTTCGTGGTTTTTTACCTTTAATTGGACTTTGAATATTGACTTTTATTAGTGATCACAGTGTATATATTAAATTTGTGCTTTTCAACAGATTATTTAAGGTAATATTGACATGGTTATCTGTAAGAAAAGTCTTTATATAAAACAAATAAATGACATTTTTAATTAGGTGTGTGTAATTATTGAATTAAACCCCAATATTTTATATTAATAGGAAACAAAAACAAGTACCTAACATTAAGGGCAAAAATAGCACAGCTATATAATTTGAATTTGGCGGGCAAACGATAAAGTCGACTCACGCGCCATCTACGTTTACCTTCCTTCAAGACAGACAAGGAAGGCCCAGCAGGTATCTCTCTCTCGGATAATTTATTTACATTTAGTTGCTCGTCTCATTCTTGTCTTTGCCTGCAGACTAAAGCAAACTAAAACAAATCTAATTACACAATTTCGGTTCCGATTTTTAAAGCAAATTCACTAGTTATTTTAATTCGTTTTGAAGTTACTAAAAGATCTTGAAATTTGGTAATTGGTCCAGGCCCTGGTAATTCGCTTGACATTAGGGTACGAAAAAATATAAATAGAAACATTTTGGAGATTTATACATAAAATTCAGTGCGGTAGCTATACAGGGTGGCCCACCATATTCGACACGGTCTGTAGCTAAATAACCATGGGGTTTTAAAAACAAGTAAAGACTGGAACATATACAGGTCGGATAAGGCCACAGTATAAAATTATTTTAGTCTATACAGGATGTCTCAAAAAGTGTGACGTATCAAAGTTATATTTTTTAAATGGAACACCCTATATTTCATGACGGTTTTAGATTCTACTTTAAAAAATAACTCAAGTTTGTTTATAGTACTAAGTGTCTAATGTTATTCGTTTTTGTGATATTAACACTTTTAATACTTTAAACTTTAAAATATGTAACAAGATTAGAAAAAGTCTGCCATATCATACGTAGGTCAAATCAAGATCAAATATTGTACAGGGTGATCAAAAAATAATTTCAATTTTTCAGAAAATCAAATAGCCATATCTCTCTTATTTTAAATGGAACACCCTGTATTTTTTTACGTCACGTGATAACAAATAAAATACTTTTTCAAATGTCTATACCTATTTTGTGCTTTTTAGTAAAATCTGTTTTTACAAATTTTTATCAAAAATTTACACGACTTGCAGCAAAGACGTTGAGCTCACATTCCTATTTTTAGCAAGCCCTTTTATTTGATACCCATCCTGCAGAATTGCATTAAAACCAACTATTCCGCCATCTTGGGTTTTCCGCCATGTCGGATTTAAAATGACGTTAGGTACTTTATTTTTCCAGTTACTCTAAGCCAACCCTTTCGTTTGATAACCACATTGTAAACTTTATTAAGAAGGGGCCTCACAAAAAGAGGTGACTTTTTTTGGTCCTCATTTTTTCCCATCTTCAACAATAAAGGGTAAATTGCCTATGAGACCAATTTTATTTTAGTTTTTAATTTGAAAAAGTTTACTTCTGGGTGGTCCCATAAAAGAACAAGTCGATCAAACTCGTTCCTCTAGCCCTTCATAAAATAAACTTATCATCTGATTGATTTACCTTGTATTTTTCACACCTATAACTTCTATTATAGTAATCCTTTTAATACAAAAAACTCCTATTTTTTTAACAAAGATTAACGAGTAAACTTTAAGTGTTTAAATGCCAAATAATTTAGACGAGTCCGATTAACCAAAAATCGATAAATATGATGGATGATGCGTCTTTAGTCGAATCACTGAGCACTTAAGATGTGTGCCAAATGGAATTTATTGAAACGAAGCAGTATCAGCAACTTTTAGAAAGTTTATAGCTACTTCACTAAAAATCTTGTATACTGCTACTTTAAGAAATTTAAACAAAAAACTAGTGCTAACTGATTTTTATTTATTTTTCTTTATGGCCACAATTTTTTTCTACTACTGTATAAATAAGAAAACTTTGTGGTTCTAGCTACGCGAATGATAACGAAAGAGAACCTTCGTGTTACCTGGTTGCTAAGCGTTGCTAGCTACGAAAGTAATATTTTCAGCGCCTGGACAAAAAGTAAGAGTAAAAAAAAAAGAAAATATGCTTGTGGGAAATATTAGGATTTATTTATAAAAAGTAACTAATTTATGACAAAATATTTTAAAAACTAGGTTGGGTATTGACATTAAAAGTAATTGTACAATTTGAGCAATTAGCAAAAGAAATTGGAGGAATAATACTTGAATTAACAGTTTTTAAATTTGTTGTTGGGGTATCGTTATCACCTTTAACTACGTTAATATTCATATTTTCATTGTTACTTCATTAGATAAAATATTGGTAGGAATTTCGTGTAAAATCTTCTTTGAAATTTCCACCTTATTACTATAGGATTCAGCAATATATCCCTCCGCAACAGAAGAAGACTTCCAACCTCCATGTCTTTTTAAGTCCAAAATATCGACATTCGAAGCATTGGCAAGGAACGTAGTTGACGTTCTTCTAAAAGAATGGCCAGTGTATCTACTGATGTCTTCAAGCTTCAAAAACTTCGCAATTTCTTTAGGTACATTTGAAATAGTGTGCTTTCCAATTACTTGATTAACACATTTACCTCTTTCATAACGATACAATAAGCGCTCATCTAGAGCATTCCTTGGTCTCAGCTTAATATATTCCTGTAGAAATCTGACATAAGGAACTGAGCCTTCATCGTTGGTTACTACAAAGTTTCTTTTAACTTTATTTTTAGACTCCACTATTTTTACTATAGCCACGTCATTTCTTATTTCTACATCACTTAGCTTCATTCTGTATATTTCGTCTGTCCGGCATGCCCCAGCCACTCCCATAATGGCTATTACTTTCATTGCTAAGTAACTTTAATCAGGCGCGTTAAGTAAAAACATTATGATTTCTTCTTTTTAAAAATTTTTGACTTTTTTGCCTCATAACCATCGTTTTTCCTTTTAATAAAAGCAACTAGTTTCTTAAACTCCGAAATATCTTGATTTTTGTTTACGGAAATTGTTAACTTGAGCATGGAATATACAGACCAGAGGGTTGGTGGTGAATAAGACTCGGATTTTTCTTGAAAATACGCCAACATCACATTCTCGTCAATCCGCCCCACATTTTTTGTAGCAAGCCATTCAGAAAACGATTTATGTGTTTGATGGTACCTCTCTTTAGATTTGTCTGGCAGAAGTGAGGCACACGCAAGGTCAGCTGCCTTTTGGATGCCATTTTCATATTCATTTAACATTTTAAAATAGGAATGGATTTATACTAAATTAACAATAATTCAATATCTGAGAAGTGCTGATGACAGACAATGTCAACAATAAATGTGTTGCTATGGAATATTTTTTAACAGGCAAAATTTCAAAATCTCTGATATTTCTATTAAAACATGATGTTAATGATTATTGAATTATGCGATACATAGAACAGTAGCAGAAAGAATATAATACATTACATGTTGCAAAAGGCTTTTCAAGTGTTCGGAGGTTTTATATAGCCTCGGCTTCGCCTCGGCAATTTAAAAACCACCTCACACCAAAAAGTTAACTTTCGCATCTTGTGATGTAAATAACTATTATCTTTAGTGTCAAGGGAATTACAAGTACCTGGCCAAATAGACAAAATTTTAAAAACACTTTGTATCTTTAAAACGAATTAAGTTAGCCATGATTTACTTTCACCACTACATTTGTTTTAAAAATCAAAATCGACATTGTGCAATTAGATTTGTTCTATTTCTTCTAGTTTTCTCTTTGTCCTGCAAAGTCAAGGAAAAGGCGCCACTCTGTACCTACTTTTTGTAATAATAATACCAAAGTATACTAAGTGATATAGAAATCTGAACACCCAGTTTAAATGGTTTTATTTTAATAAAATTTTGTATAAGTGTTTAATGAAGCATAATAAGTAAATGATAAAAATTTCAAAATGATTGCATTGGTTTAAAGCCCTTTTACCTTTAATAATGTGTGGATGCACCCCGATGTGTTACGCATTCTCCAACGCGCCTAGGCATGCTTCTGATCAGGTGGTCAATGTCCTCCTGTGGTATCTTATTCCAGACAACCACCAACTCCTCTCGAAGTGCTTCTAGAGTCTGAGGAGGACGTTCCAAATTAAGCAATATCCTACCCATCATATCCCACATGTGCTTAATTGGGGTTAAGTCGGGAGATCTTGGTGGCCATGGTAACAATGTGACATCATTACGTTGAAAGAAGTCTATTGTGACTCTTGCAACATGTGGTCGGGCATTATCTTGTTGGAAAGTTGGATTTGCCAGAGTGTCAAGAGGGTAAAAGATGGGGTTCTAGAACTTCTTGGATATAACGCTGCGCGTTCATGTTACCTCAGATGAAGATTAAAGGTGACCTGGAGCCATAAGCTATAGCACCCCAAACCATAACTCCAACAGTGTGATGAACATGTCTTTCAACAAAAAACTGTAGATTCCTCCTTTCACCACGTCGCCTTCTAACCCTGGCTCGACCATCGTGCATGCCTAAACAAAATCGAGACTCGTCCCTAAAGACAATATTGTTCCATCCTGATCCCAGAGTGACCGTTGTCTGCACCACTCAAGGCGATTACGTCGGTGTTCTCGAGTTAAAGGGAGGACCCAGTGTGGCCGGTATGAAAACAGGCGAAAACTTCTCATTCGTCGGTAAGCACTTCGCACGCCAATAGGTCTTCCGTGTTCTGCAAACCATTCATTTGCAATGGACCTGGTAGTGGAGAAACGGTCCCTTAAGGCCAATAATCTTAGGCGGCGATCTTCACGGTCTGTTGTTCTACGGCGGCGTTCAGTGCCCCTTGCTCTTTGCGTACGGCCTTCTTGAAGCCATGCCTGACAACACCTAACCACAGTGTCTACACTTCTTTGCACTCTAACTGCAATTTCTCGAAAAGAAAGTCCAGCTTCCCGAAGTCCCACTATACGGCCCCTATCAAACTCACTAAGTTGACGAAATCGTACAGGTCTTCGTACTCTAGGCATCGTAACCAATTGTAAAGAATGTCAACAACCAAAATCCGTCAAATTTGGATCTTTAATGCGGCTGCAATATTCATTTTTAGATCGAAAAAACAGTATAAAAACCGGAATGTCGAACTGATAAGGCTAAAAATTTTATCAGTTGTTATTTACAGTAAGATAAATAAATTCACTAAATTTCATTAAAATAAAACCATTTAAACTGGGTGTTCGGATTTCTATGTCACTTAGTATAGTATAAATTATTTTTCATGTCTAATCATCCAAATTTATAATTTTTAAAAATTTCTGTTTTAATTATTCACAAAAATTAAGTGACACAAAACAAAAAATTGCAAAATCATAGGGCACTTGATCTTTCATTTAGTTGATGTCGCATTTACTATTGCATTGCCTAAATTTATATTTAAATAAATTGTAGAAGGCAGTGAAACAAAACATTAATTTAAACTGTCAAAAAAAGCGCCAAGCTGTTTAGAAAATTACTTTTTTAACACTTTATATAGTGTACTAAATGGAGTACTTTATCTTTATGTCAACAATTAAAAAAGCATTTCTTTTCCCATCGTAAAAAAAAGTAATTATCAAGCATAACCTTATTGTTTTGTTTTCCTAAAAACAACAACATAGATCCAACTGAGTTTTACATTTAGAATACGGCTAAAGACATTTAATTGAATAAATTTAAATAGTTTTGCTTTTAAACTTTGCTATTATTCTCTTTTTAAAACAATGGACATTCTCTGTAGTTAACGTGGCAATTTTAACTTAAATCACCCAATAATGGTTGAAAAGGGAGTTGTAAAAAGTCTATTTGGTAAAATTAAAGTCATTTGTTCTAATCAAAATATAAATATTAAAAAGATTATTTAAAAAATATTTTTATTCAAAATAATTATCCTCTTGATTTTATAAATAATTGTTTCCTTAAATTTGAAACTCAAGTTATAAGACAAAATCAAAATAGACCTATTACAAATTTATTTTTACCATACATTTCCAGACTATCAAATAAAATTCAACGAATAGCACATAAATTTAATATTCGCACAATCTTTAAAACACAAAACACTATCAGATCTCAATTAACAAAAACAAAACCATACAACTTAAATGAAAATACAAAAATGTCATTTTTAAAATACCTTGCGAATGCAATAAGTTTTATATAGGTGAAACTTGTAGACCATTAGCCAAACGCATAAAAGAACACAGATCATACATTAAAAACACAGAATTTCATAAATCAAAAATCTGCCAACACGCATTTGATAACAATCAGAATAAACTGGGATGCTTCGAGCATTTTAGCAAAGGAAACTTGTTCTAAAAAACGTAAAATCAAAGAAAGTGCGTATATATTATTAAATAAAGATAATTGTGTAGCATCAATTTCAGTTAATTTAAATAACACTTGGTTGCCTTCGCTTGATACTGAAGTATCTTCAGGAAGACTAAAAATTAACTAACTATTCACCTTTTTGTAAAATAAACAATCGTTACACCAGCAACCAGTTATCTATGTCACTATGACACTATAACCAAACAAACATGTTTTGACATTTAATGTCAAATTTTTCAGAATATCCCCAAAAAAACAGAAAAATTGTGAATTTTAAAGCCTAAATAATAGTAAGTTTTTATTTTTATTAGTTTTATTCCATTTATCTTGACAACGGTGGCAGATTTGCCACCGAAACGTCGATTTTTAATTATCTGTTTACTTGTTTAAAATTTTTTGGTTTTTTAGGACTTTTAATTTTATTTTGGCGTGTACCCAAATAAATACCATCTATTAAAGACATTTAATTGAATAAATTTAAATAGTTTTAAACTTTGCTTTTATTCTCTTTTTAAAACAATGGACATTCTCTATAGTTAACGTGGCATCAAGCAAATTATTACAGGTTAACAAAATTTAGACTTTTTTATTATATTTTAAACTAAAGTGCTCGCCAAAAAAATCGGGACAAGCAATTTTTAGCACCATATTTAACTTGTAGTAACTTTTGAAATAAAAAATATTTTTAGCTGCGGATTTCGGTATGCTAAAGCTCATTTCGTCTAGATGACATGGCGCAAAATAATTTTTGAAAAATAATCAAATGTTCATGGTATACAGGGTGGTCAATGAACAGATGCAAAATTACAAAAAGTTTAGAGGTGTGTGATTCCGGTAATATTTTTTTCGCATTTAATTATAGGTCATTAGTAAAGCAATATCAATGTCTCCAGACGTTTTTGCCAGTTTTTTATTACAGCCCTTTAGCCTCAGAGACACTACTAAACAAAAAATGTGTCAAAACTTTGCTACCAATATCTTTAAAACGCTGTAACTTAAAAACGGCTTTACCGATTTCGACCAAGTTTTCAGATTCTAAAAGTTTATTTTCTGGTTCTTTTTATTACCTTACCACTTTATTGGTAAATGGCCTTTTCTATAAAATACAGGGGTCAAACAAAAGTAAAGATAAAATTGCACAAAATATGGTTATTGTTCGTTTTAAGCTATGACAATTGGGCTGTACGTTGTTGTTTGGTTTGAAATTTGGTCAATATGCAGCTTCGGTCAATACCTCCAGACTAACCAGAACAGGATTTTTTTATTTTTTTGTTCTCGAAAACAAGGCATAATACGAAAAACATTAAAAAACAAAAAGTTGTATTTTTCTTGATTTTTTCTATAGGGCCAACAATCCAGTATTAGTTTCTATTTTTTTCTCGAAAACAAAGCAAGATACGAAAAATTAAGAAGAGACAAAAAGTTGTATTTTTAAATGCTTAATCTAAAAAATGCATAAAATTATGAAAAGCAGTGACGGAGCATTTTACTAACTAGGTTGCCCTCTGGGACGCCACTGCAATAATTACGATAAATCTTATTACATCAAATAATACCTTTTATCATGAAAAACACACCTGCCAAATTTAAGAAAAATCGGCCAAAGAATTTTTGAGCTATGAATAAAAAACTATTTTTTCCCAAAACTTTAACACCCTGTATCTCGAGAACGAAGCTTCAAAACATACATGTTTAAAAAGAGTTTTTTTTTAATTTTTTTATGTTCTATCGTCTATTTAATTTTCCAGATTAAAATCTGAAACACCCTGTATAATGAAACAGTCAGTTTTGTTTGATTACCCTGTACGAGAAAAAAATCATTAGTTAGTAATTAATTTAAAATTTTCAGATCACATCAAAAAATCCACAAAAGACACATTTTAGGACAACGGATCTGCCTGGTAGCGTATCTGTGGCCAAAAGGCACTAATCGAAAAAGTAAAAAACCGTCCAGAGGTATTGACCGAAGCTGCATATTGACCAAATTTCAAACCAAACAACAACGTACAGCCCAATTGTCATAGCTTAAAACGAACAATAGCCATATTTTGTGCAATTTTATCTTACTTTTTGTTTGACCCCTGTTTTTTATAGAAATGGCCTTTTATCAATAAAGTGGTTAGGTAATACAAAAAACTAATAGAAAATAAGCTTTCAGAATGTGAAAACCTGGTCGAAATCGGTAAAGTCGTTTTTAAGTTACAGCGTTTTAAAGATATTGGTAGCAAAGTTTTGACACATTTTTTGTTTAGTAGTGTCTCTGGGGCTAAAGGGCTGTAATCAAAAACTGGCAAAAACGTCTGGAGATATTGATATTACTTTACCAATGACCTATAATCAAATGCGAAAAAAATTATTGCCGGAATCACACACCTCTAAACTTTTGTAATTTTGCATCTGTTCATTGACCACCCTGTATACCATGAACATTTGATTATTTTTCAAAAATCATTTTGCGCCATGTCATCTAGACGAAATGGGCTTTAGCATTTAGCAAACCGAAATCCACAGCTAAGATTATTTGTTATTTCAAAAGTTACTACAAGTTAAATATGGTGCTAAAAATTGCTTGTCCTGATTTTTTTGGCGAGCACTTTATTTTTGTTAATATAAAATAATCACTTAAAATGTTTTTAACCTAATTAAAATTTAGTATTACTTTTTTACAATAAAAATCTTATATAACATTTTTAGAATGTTGGAATTTTAGATGTAATTAAATATGTTTTAAAGAATATTAAGATTTATATAATCCTTTGACCCAATTAACCTTTCAAATTACTTAACTTAATTATGTTTATTAATTTTTTTTAACCCATCCTTTTAAGCTCTTTTTAGCTCTTTTTAACAAATCCTTAATTTATACAGCGTGTCTTTTACATCAAGTTGATCGTAGTAGACTTTCAACGAACGAAGACTCGTCATTTGTTTTTCTTTAACGAACGAATACTCGTCATTTGTTTCTGATCATCGGCGATCATAAAATAGGAATCTGTTATTACGGTTTAAGAAAATTAAAAGTCATAATAAACAAAATACATAACTTAACATACCTTTATTGTAAAATTAAAATTAAAAAAATCAGTTAATTAGTGACAAAAGATACAGTTTAATTGAAATACAAAAGCAAATAAATATTCAACGTGGTCCGTCCGTGGCAGCCAAATTAAGCAGTTGAGGGCCAAGGTTAGTTTATATTTATAAGGTTGCGACATATCCTCAACTTTTAGGCGGTTCGAGGTCGGGGACGCAAGGAAGGGCACTCCACGGAGAAAAGTTGGCAAGACTGGGTAAAATCAAAGCTGATGATCAATCCAGTGGCGTCATTTTTTTGGAAGTGATATTTTTGAAAGATGTAATTCCAAATTTATTTTATTTAAAGTAACAGAATTTACAACTTATTAATAATTAAAAACTGTTGTGTAAACGGTTGTTCTACTAATACAATAAACTGTATATCTCCGGCACTGAACAACATGACCGAAAAATGGGAGATGTCGTCATAACACGTCAAAGCAATATGGCAGAATGTCGCGACCCTATATAGACCCACTTTGTTTGAGGGCAAAAATAATTTTTAAATCACATTACCTATAAACAAAAAGGGCTCGTGCAACTGCACCTTAAGCTTCCGCGGGCGGAAAAGTACCGTAAAAGCGAAGCCTACAACTCCTCTCGGAGGACTCTTTGTTTGACCTCCGGACAGTGCGGACGTGCGTAGAGGACTACAAAGTTCTTCCCGGAGTGGCGCCTAGAGGTGTCGTACGAACGTTTTTTACCTTCGGGGATCAAGGAAAGATTCACGCTATATTGACGGCATCTTTCTTCTGGATCTAAGCGCTGTGAGCGAAGGTTCCTATAAGCTGATGGTATCCTGTTTGGTGGTGAACACGAGGTATTTCTCAAATGGCGGGAAATAAATGGGCGTGCCATGGGAACTGCTCAGTAGTGAAAGTGAAGGTTATACGTAACACCAGTAGCAGATCTTGGTTTGACAGCCGACAATTTATGCATTGCATCGATTGTTGAATTATTTGTTTTCTTTTTGAATTTCTGGGAGCTACGAGCTCGATTATCCAGATTTTCCGCCGACGAAGCCCTGGAAAGCATAGTCCGGAAGGGGGAGAGTGGTGGATTGGACCTGAAGGGACCAAAACCAAGAAAAAAATATATATAGAGAGAGAGAGCTCCTCTCGGCGCAAACTACGATGAATTTGTCAATTGTCAACAACTGGATTGAAACAATAAAATAAAAATGACCTATTGGTTTGGAAGCGTAACTACCTAACATGACATTGTACATAACTTTTATACCATCTTCCATTTATGCTTTTTAAAGAAAGACCTTTATCGAGTGTTACTTTATACAGAATGTTAGGTTAGGGGCCTTAAAAAGTTTATAGGAACTTATTATTTTTTTTTATGTTCTCTATGTAAATCCAAGAGATTGCCGCATATTCCCGGACATCCTCTATAAAAATAAGCCAACGGCAAGGGATACCTGGTATTACCCGTATATAGTCCTGTCATAAAAATAGTAATTTATATATTTGGCATTAATTAAACCGTCAATAAAATTCCCATAAAACAAAAGGACAAAAATGCAATTTGTATTTTTCATTTTGATTTTATAGCCTGTCACATGTTTCTGTATGTCACTTTTATAGCTGCAATAAATAGTCAACAGCTTTATTAGTATTTTTTAAATTATTTACATTTTTGTAATAAAATTTAACATTTGTGTACAGAGTGTCTTTTTTGGTTGGAATTATAGGGTATAGGCTAAAGTGTAAGAGATACAAAAAATTAAGATACGTGTCCCGTTCTCTTTTTTTGATGTTTAGTTTAATCAAAGAATACCGATCCATAGAACCCACAAGTGAGATTTCAGCGTAACCTAAAAATTTTTAGTACCTACCCTGACCAACAGATGGCGAAAGTAGTACAATGTCGCTTTGCTAATACGATTACCATCAGAAATGTACATACATTAGTGCACGGCTTTATTTCAGATGAAGATATGTTCTATATTGGTCCGGCGGTTCATTTAATTAATGGTAGTTATTTGGGTACACGCCAAAAAATAAATTAAAAGTACCAAAAAACTAAAAAAGCAAGTAAATAAACAACTAAAAATCGACGTTCTGGTGTCAGTCCACCGTTGTCAAGATAAATTGAATAAAAATAAAAATTTAAAAATTTACTATTATTTAGGTTTAGAATTTTAAAATTTTTAGCTTTTTTTAGAAGATTTTGAAAATTTTGACATTAAATGTTAAATATGTTTGTTTTGTAATTCAAATTAAGAAGAAATATAAAATCAAAACATTCAGATCTCGGTTTTTCTTTAAAAATAACGCGATGGGAAGAAAAAAATCGTTTCCCGTAAAATTGGCGAATGTCGCTTACGATGTTTTGTAAAAACGCATCGATATATCCTATTCTGAAATCATAAATTTAATAATCTTATGGATACTCGGGTCCATTTATCGGGGATTTTATTTTTATTAAATTTTGCGTATATCCTCACTCTAAATGATCGGACCGACTGCTCGTCAGCGACTGCTATCAATTTCTGATGGTAATCCTATTAGCAAAGCGACATCGTACTACTTTTGCCATCTGTTGATCAGGGTAGGTACTTAAATTTTTAGGGTACGCTAAAATCTTACTTGTGAGGTTCTATGGATTGGTATTCTTTGGTTTAATCACGCAATCAGATCCACGCTAACATCATTTAAAAGATACAAGGTGATTCTTAATATTCGTTGATTTTTATTATGTCTTACTACTCGGACATTTTTGAAGATAGAAACAAACCTTTAATTTAAAAGATTTATAAGTTTTTACGTAAAATTCAGTTACGTTACTAAAAGAAATATGTATATTATAAGTTTTGTTAAGAAGTGGTTACTTTTCTTTGCCTTATTTAGATATATTCTTTTATTAGGTAGTATTCTTGGGTTAAAAGGCAATATAAAACTATTTTTTTTTCATTATAAATTTTAAAGATATAACCCAAACTTTAATTTTATTAAATTGGACACCCTATTTCTAAGCATCTTAAAAAAATGCATTTTGTGATTAAACACCAGCGAGAAAAATATTAAAAAGTAGAGATAGTTGTTAACTTTCTCCTATAAATGAATCTTTTTTGTGGTTGTTATTGTTTTTGTTATTAAATGGTTTAGTATTATTGTTAAATTATCATTTTTATATACGCACCTCTTGAAAACAGATAAATATTTATTTAATCCTTCGCCAACTACTTTTTTTTTATTTTTCATTAGCTTTTAGACCAAAAGTTAAATAAAGTAAAAAAACACCCTAGCAACCATCATGAAATTCATAAATTTACTAACTTGACATCTTTTTTGGTATTTTAGACATCTTTGTGACATCTATACGCACTATAAATGTCTGGTAGAGTAATACAACTAAGTATTTTGCGGAAAAAACCGAAAAATTAAAAATTGGTTTGTTTTTTTTTCTAGCTTTATTTAAAATCGGACTAGAAAATAAATTGCATTTCTGCATTGCCACTTTTTCTGCTTTATTTAATGGTGTTACTTTATTCGAACTGCGACGTTTCTTTTTTGTGGGACCATCATCAACTTATTGTTTTTTAAATACAATCCTGATAATATAATATTAAAATTTAAAAGCCGATTATTAATACAAATTAAATGATGAATGAAATTCAAAGAAGGGCTTTTCGTCTTATTAATGATCCTTTACTTACTCAAAGCCTTCCTTCTCTTGCCCATCGTCGAGCTGTGGGAGATCATATCGCTCTTCTGTAGATACTTTTACAGCTTCTGCTCCGACGAATTGTCCAGTATAGTCCCTCCTCTTGCATTTCCCAACAGAGAAACTCGTGGTGCCGCGCATGCATCCTTATACAGTTCAATTGGAAAGGCCCCGAACTTCCCATTTCGTTCGTTCTTTTATCCCTAGAGTTTCTAGACTGTGGAACCTGCTGCCAGCAGAGGTCTTTCCTTCCCCCCAAATCTTCAAGTTTTTAAGTCCCGTGTTAACAAACTTCCTCTTACCCTGCTTAAGACACCCACGGTACGTTAGTATTTGGGCTTTCAGCCTTCGTGGATTGTCCAAAGATTAAAAAAATAGACACATTAAGGAAAAATCCTAGTACAAACCTGTTTTTTAGAAAATAAGATAAAAATACCTAAAGTTAATAAATTAATTTAATAAAACACGCAGAACTTAATAAAAACCCCTCCAAAATCACTAACTTTTTTTTAATACATTCTTAATATTTTAATATCGAAATTTTAAAGCCAATTTTCTTTCAAATTCACATTTTTTGTTTATCTTTGGATAAACCACGAAGGCTAAAAGCCTAAATACTAACTGTGGGTGTCTTAAGCGAGGTAAGAGGAAGTTTGTTAACACGGGACTTAAATACTTGAAGATTTAGGGGGAAGAAAAGACCTCCGCGGGCAGCAGGTTCCACAATCTAGAAACTCTAGAAATAAAAGAACGAACAAAGTGGGAAGTTCGGGGCCTGTCCAGTTGGACCGTATAGGGATGCATACGCGCGGCACCACGAGTTTCTCTGTTGGGAACATTACGGTTTGCGTGTAATACTTGCTTATATTTTTCAAAATTTGGTTAAAATAGTAAGCTTTACATTTTAAACTAATACATTAGTTTAGTTAAAAGTGCAGAAATAATATATGATAGAATGATTTATTTATAATAAACCAGTATAACTCCCTATATCTCAAAAAATAAAGCAAATCCGGAAATATGCTTATAAACACTTTTCTTTATATGATGAATATGACATAAGAAATTACTCTTTAAAGTTTCGTGTCGTAGTTAGGACATACCCTGTATGATAATTTGGAAACAAGTCCTTTTCAAGCAACCCTGTACATTCAACATACACATATTTTTGTATAAATGTATTTTCTCATCAAACAGGACTTTTTGTAAAAGTAGAAAGGCACCTTTTTCGTAAAGCAGTTAATAAATAAAACAAAATCGCATTTTGTAAGAACTTCCCAAGACGCTGTATACTTGCTTCAAAACTCATTATTATGCACCCCTAATATTGTCTACATATAGCATTTTATAAAACTCGTGTCTTCCTAGAATTTAACATTATTTTCCCTATTTTTGTGCTTGCAACGTAACATGAATATATAAAAATTGATTTTCAATCTTTTATGACAATGTAAAAAAGACCGCGTGTTCCATTCCGCATTTAAAAGGTATTTTAAATAAAAGGATAAATTTAATGTATAATAAAAATAAAACCCGGGTATAGGTATTAAATTTTATTTAATAAATAATAGTTTAAAAAAACTAAAAAACACGCTTTTATATGCAACCGAACTAAAAATTAGAAAATAATTTTTCATTACAAAGAGTTTGTCACTTCAGAGTAAAAAGCGTGGGGTGCTTAATATATTAAATGTTATAATTATTCTATTTGCAAATATCTATGAGGAAAAAGTTATGAAAAAATAGTAAAATGCACCCCACGCTTTTTACTCTGAAGTGACAAACTCTTTGTAATGAAAAATTATTTTCTAATTTTTAGTTCGGTTGCATATAAAAGCGTGTTTTTAGTTTTTTAAACTATTATTTATTTTTCATTTTTTAGTTCGATATATCAATTAGTTTTTTAAAATAAATGCTCCAGTTTATTCACTAAAAAATTTCTTCGCCATGCATTCTTGATTTGAAGCTAAAGTGGCCACATAATTTTCACCTTTTAAAACTCCGTATTTCTATGTATTTTACACCTTTTATTATAAAATTGAAAAAAGTCAATTAAAAAAACGCAGCAAGTTATGCATCAATTGCCCTTGCGCATTCGCCATAATTAAAAACGATTATTAAGGAATTTATTTATCCTGGCGATGGCGGTCCTAAAATCAGGATAACGGGATAATGTTTTTAAATTATTGCATTGTCATCGGTCCTTGATGCGTGTGCTAAGTTTCAAAGAAATTGAAAACTAACCAGAACTAACCAGTTCACAGTATTCCTCCTTCTTTTTTTTGCACACAATTCTTGATTTTTCATTTTTTAGTTCGATATATCAATTAGTTTTCTGCGGTCATGTGATATTGAAATGTTTCACGAACTATTTCGTAATCTAATCATTTCATTTAAAGCTTCACTGTTGCATGGGGTTTTAGAACGCAACTACTCCGAACAAGTTTCAGGTTGGTCTGCATGTAACGGGGTTTGTACCCGTTTAACGGGGGTTCTTGTTAACCCCACGGTCTTCCTGTCGTTTGCCGAGGGGTTGCGTCCTATGGGTGGACGCACGCTTGTTTAACTAAGGTGTTGCAACCTTATCCCGGTCCCCAACCCGTCGGCAAATGTTGTCAAGTTCGATTATTCAATTGTCTAATCTGGCGCTTCCGTCAGAACGTACGATTTTTCACTTTTCCGGTTTTCCTGGAAAATGCTGGAACTTAACGGGATACTGTTTTTAAATTATTGCATTGTCATCGGTCCTCGATACGTGTGCAAAGTTTCAAAGAAATCGAATCGCTGGAAGTTGGTGAAAATTAGGCTCAAAGATTCCGTTACATAGATAGATAGTGACAACCCAAGTTAATAAAAGCGTGTTAAAAATACAGTTACATTTTTAGAGCTTTGTCACTCTTGCTATTAGATAATATTAATCGAAGTATTTAATTTAATACAATTAAAAGTAATGGACAAGATAATGGGTTTTACCCCCCAAACTGATTTGTTTTTTTAAATCGAAAACTGGGTTTTAATTTGGAAGCTCCTCAAATATGACCTATGAGGTAATTGCTTGCCCAGCCGAATTAAAAAAAAATGGTAACGTTATGGAAAAAGTCTTAAATTTAACAATTCAACCCCATACAACCCATAACAAAAAATTTTTAGAATCTAAAGAGGGATTTAACAGAAACATAAAATACGAAATACGGAGTTAAAAAAACAAAATTTTATACCGTTACGCTTTGGTAAGCAACAAGGTTAAGTTTATGCTTCGTTATTTTATACCTACAAAAAAATGTATATACAGGGTGTAATTTTTCTTAATGGCTAAATATATGGGGTATATTTATTTTTCCTACGACCACTTGTGAAAATAGCAAATAGCACACTGATTTCATGCATAGAAAATGCGTTATATCACACTAGTGTTGCAAAGTACTCTACAGCACTAGTGTTGCAAAGTACTTTACAACACTGGTGTGATACATATTATGATGTCATTCTAAAAACTGCTATTGGTTTTGCAAGTGACATATTTATTGTAGTGACAGTAAAAAAACTTTTTATTTACCTTAAACGGTAGAACCCAAATTAGTGAAAATCATCTTATTTTATATTTATTAAAATTTACGAAAAAATTAAAACATAAACAAAAATAGACATAACCACAAAAAACAACTTTCACCGACTGGCACAGTGTTGTCAGGTAAGTAGATCAAATTAAAAATCTCCCTTCTACCTTTGAGCACGTACTTTATAGAGGCAGCCTTGCCGCTTGACCGTTCGACCTAAAGCGCCAGAGAAAAAAAGCCTATAGATCAAATTCCTTCCTCTCTTCTTCGTGTACTCAAACAACTGGTTAAATCTTTTTTTTAATCCCCAATTAAACCTAAGGCTAATACACACTTTATGAATCCACTTTCTTTTATCCATTCATAAATAGAATCAGACCCTTCCGACGTTGCCAAATGCTTTCCATATTTTGCATGGTAACTGACGTTTCGTAGTCGTTTTTTCCTTACTTTTAGGACTTTAGGTTATGCATTTACAATTTTCATATTTTTTATATTTTTTTTTAAAATATGAGGAAAAACTGTTATTTTTACTTAATTTTATATGTGATGTTCAGTTTCATTAACTCGTTTTACCCAATTTTACCCCACCCAGCACCCCTTTTCACTCCCCGGTCCCGTAAGTTTATTTACTGATATTTTTTAAAAAACGGAATATTTTGGATATGCACCACTTACGTTTTATTTAGAAGAGTGTCTAAAATATGTAAGAATCGATAATTTTTAAAAACACTTATAATAGCAGAAAACCGTATTAAACTATTAGCGTTATTACCTAACAAAACCATACAATTTTTATTAAGTGAGGGCCTTTTTAAATTCCAAAATGATAAAAGTTATATAATGCTTCTAGGTAGGTGATTTTCGATGTAAAAATATTGTCAAAACAGTATAATATAGCAGTGAGGAAAAGTATATATCACACTAGTGTTGCAAAGTAAATATCACCCTAGTGTTGCAAAGTTCTCAATTGTTTTTTATTTTTCTGAACAGACAAACTTTAATTTATTTATTTTTTGGTGAATAATTTGTGGTCGTAGGAAGAATAGTGTACAGTACTCGTGTGAAAATGACTTTCTTACACTCGTGGGTTTGTCGCACTCGGCTGACGCCTCGTGCTACAATATTCCCACTCGTGTGAAATTAGTCATTTTCCACACTTGTAATGTAATATACTATAGCTTATTTTAGGAGGCAAAGTTTATATGAACATATGTTTTTAACGTCTTAACTTTAAAGCTACAGGATGTTTAAGTTTTAAGAAAAATATCGTTTTCCTATTATAACTTTAAAACTCTTTAGGATATTTCCATAAAATTTACCATGCGCCTACTAAGCACCAATAGGCTTTTTTAATGTTAAGGTGTTTTTGAATATTGACACCAGTGGCGTCTGTACAAAATTTCTTATAGAAAATTCTCAAAAAAAAAAATGCTACGTCACTGCTTTAAAAAAAAACATATTTTTAATTGTTTTTATTTGTTTAACATCAAATTTAATACCTAAAGCTTTCTTGACTTTCTTGACCCTTTTTGGCGTCAAAAAATAATAAAAACCGTTTGTGATCCATTTTTGGTTTAGCGATAATATTTTTAATTGGGATAGTGCCCAATATTTATTTTATGGGGAAACGCCGCATCGGACAAAAAAGTCAAAAGGACAAATTTGTTACAATAAAAATTTAGATTTTAAAAACAGATTGTAAATTTAGAAAAAACAATGGCGTACTATATTTTTTTGAAAAATTTGCAGTATTTATCCCGTACGAACGCTACTGGTGGAAATATTTAAAAATGTTCAATGTTAAAAAAGTTCTATTCTTGGTTAGTAGGATTGTGCCAAATTTCATTTTGTTTTTCTTAAAATTTTACCACCCTGTTTATAGTGTTTATATGTTTATATAAACTTTTCTTTCTAAAATAAGCTAAGAAATCATATCCTGTATTTTTGGCTATCAATAAAATTACTTCCAATATAACGAGTAAATAAGCTTTGTCAGACTTCTGACTTACCCTGTATAAGAAGACCTATTATTAATTTTTATTAATAGAGACATTTTGCACCTCTTAAAATAACAGACGTTTTTTGGCCTCCTTATGGTTATCGTTATTAAACATAACGATTACAGCAGCAGTTTTAGACAGAGATTTTGCAGCCTCTTCAAATAAATTTATCTTGCGTTTTGACATATAACCTTATTTTTACCTATGGTTCACCGATTTTAAAGTTTACGAAAAATCAGTACTTACTTTTCTTCTCCATAAGTTATATATTGATATTTAAATATATGCAAATAATTCTCTTGATTTTGTTTTTCAAAGTAGATGTAACAATACAGTATAAGCAAAACACAAAAGTAAGGTTAGGTTTGGTAATAAAATAAAAAGCAAGTGTGCTAGATTGTAACATGTAAATAGATTACTGATTTAAAACATCCTTAAAAATGCAAGTCCGTTTTAATTTCTTTACACTATTTTATTTTTCTTACTGCTATGGATTTTTCAGTAATTAAAGCCTATGTATCAATGATATTTTAATTAATACGGCATTAAAATGTCAACCTTCTTAAATAATTGATAATAAAAATTCTACAATCCGACAACCACGCAGTTACTAACGATAACGATAACGATAAGCTCTTCGGTATTCATCCGTAATTAAAGGAGTCCGGTATGGTTAATAACGATAACGGATCATGTTTGCGGTACTGCGCAGACTCAGAATAACGTTAACCACAACGGAATTGCAAAATAAGAGGTGCAAAATGTCTCTATTATGACCTCTCAAAGACCTACCCTATCCTAAAAAATATGATACAAGGATAAAAATAAGCAAAATCAAGATCCCTATTAAGCTAAGTAGTGTGTTGATATTTCCGAATCATTATATAAATTATTTCTTGTTTACATTCACTTAGCAGGATATTTAAATGAGAAAGTAATTTGGTAACATGAATGCATCATTAACGATGTTTGTTTCTTGTCGAAAATAGATCAATGCAAAATTTCAGAAAAACAAAAAAGTTGTATTATAGCTTATTATTAATAGGGACCGGAATATACAGGGTGTTTCTTTACTACGCGATGTCGGGTGATGACCTGATGGTGTATGTAAGCGCTGGGTCGTTGGGCGCACAACCGACGTGAGGTGGGTTCGAATCCTGCTGCGGCCAAAGTCAGAAATTTAGTGGTTAGCTTAACAACAGACGACATAGTGCAAAATATATCGACGCTAATATTCTATTTCTATTTCTATTTTTTTCTTGGTTTTGGTCCCTTCAGGTCCAATCCACCACTCTCCTCCTTCCGGACTATGCTTTCCAGGGCTTCGTCGGCGGAAAATCTGGATAATCGAGCTCGTAGCTCCCAGAAATTCCAAAAGAAAACAAATAATTCAACAATCGATGCAATGCATAAATTGTCGGCTGTCAAACCAAGATCTGCTACTGGTGTTACGTATAACCTTCACTTTCACTACTGACAGTTCCCATGGCACGCCCATCTATTTCCCGCCATTTGAGAAATACCTCGTGTTCACTACCAAACAGGATACCATCAGCTTATAAGAATCTTCGCTCACAGCGCTTAAATCCAGAAGAAAGATGCCGTCAATTTAGCGTGAATCTTTCCTTGATCCCCGAAGGTAAAAACGTAGCAAGGACTAAGGCGCCGGAACACTCTTTGCCGTGTCCTGCGCAACCGTAGACATGCGGACCCTATTCAGTTGGAAGGGTCGGATATCCCCCTGGGTGGGGACGTGGTCTTAAGTTGTCGCGAATAGAAGCGTGGTTTGAAACCCACGTTAAGCTGTAGGTCCCGTTTGGCTGACATTACCCAGACGTAAAAGACAGGGCGCACAATAGGCCGAGAGGCTTTGCTGCATGGTTTATCCGGCCCTATTCTAAGGTCTAAGGTCCTAACTCGGTACAAAATTTAACCTAGTAATTTCTTATGCCTTTTATAAATAAAGTTTTCATAAACATATGTTCGAACTTGCCTATTGAGATACAGAGCGTTTAAATTTAAAAAATGGTATTTCTTTAATATCTTAAAAACACTTTTACTAATATTATTAAATTAAATTTTTAATGCATCCAAAACACAATCATGTTCCTTGTCGCTGAAAAGTGTCACCAAATACTCATCCTCTACTTATGAGCGGCCAAGATTTACAGAGCAAAGACACATTCAATATTGTGGGAGTCATATTTAAAAGTTACCTTAACTGGCATAAACACATTGTATCTATAGCCACGGCAGCTTGGATTTCTCTTTCGAGCCAAAAGTATTTTTCCGCTTCTAATTTATACACTTTGTATGTGTTCCAAATCCGACCTTCCTTGAAATATTGTTCCCATATGGCGTCCCCCACAACCCTAAGCATTCTTGATTCTATTTAAAGAAGAGCTATTCGTCTCATTAATGAACCTTCACTTACAGAAAGGCTTCTCTCTCTTGCCCATTGTCGGGCTGTGGGGAGCTTTTTTGTAGTACTTCCATGGCTTCTGCTCTGAAGAATTGTCCAGTATAGTTCCTTCACTCACGGTTCCCAACAGAGAAACTCGTGCGTTCCGCGCGTATGCATCCCTAGACGGTCCAACTGGACAGGCCCCGAACTTTGTTCGTTCTTTTATCCCTAGAGTTTCTAGATTGTGGAACCTGCTGCCCGCGGAGGTCTTTTCTTCCCCCAAATCTTCAAGTATTTAAGTCCCGTGTCAACAAACTCCCTCTTACCTCGCTTAAGACACCCAGCGGTACGTTAGTATTTAGGCTTTAAGCCTTCGTGGTTTGTCCAAAGATAAAAACAAAAAAAATGTATACAATAATTTATTTTTGCTTGCTTGAATAATTTTATTCTTCTCTTATTTCACAACACTTCTGTCATACAAATTATGGAACAAAACTTTCATTTGAATTACAAACGAGATGCGATTCAGAAATTTAAATCTAAATATTTCGAGCTGTCTTGGTAATAAACAATTAACAACGGCGTCTTTGAACTATCTCCTTTATGCTATTAAACGTATTGGAGTTGCAATTCGTATGAAAATTGGATCATATGCAAAATATGTACCTTTTAAGCCACTTTTATGATCAACTTTTTAATTTTTAGTAATGTTATCGTATAACTTTGAATTTAATTTTGCTTTAAATCAGATTCAAATTGGTGAAAATAATGAACCGCCACATAACACAGCTTTAACTTAACGAGTATATCTCTTTTCACTTACAATAATGCTCTTTAGTGTCATATTAATTTTTACGCTTATATCTAGACAAGATAAAAAAAAACAAGATACTTTTTGATAAGTAAAAGTGTAAAAGTATAAGACCAACTCGAAGTCTGGGTCTCAGTTAAATAACATATATTTTTAAGATAAACGTTATACGTGTTTCGCCCTCTCGAGCATCATCAGACCTACAATAAATAGAAAAAATCTTATATATGCCAATAAAACAAATAAACTTAAATTACCTTTGAAACAATAAGACATTATCTAAACATAATAAAATTTAAAACACAGCACACTATACCGGGTAGTCAATTTGAAAACTTCCCATCCCTTAATATCTTTCTTGGGAGTTAAAAATATGACAAATCGGAAAGACCCGTCAATTTTATTTGTAAGGGGGACACTTAAAATGAATATTTTTAGCCTTCTTGTTTCAACCCCCTAGGAGGGTAGATGTCACCATAGAATATTAAATGGGAATGGGGGTCAAGTGATACATCATTTTAAAGCTCCTGACGAGTACTTTATAACCCTAGAATATGAAGTCAATATCTTCACCTATTACAAAATGGCGGTACTTTAAAAATTACCTAAATACCTGATTTGGATGGCCATATTTCCGAAACTAATAAAGTTAGATGTACCTAATGTGGTGTTTTTCTTAAAGCTCTTTTAAAGGTCTTTTTAATGGTGATACTGGTAGTAATATACAGGGTAGAAGAAAAAAGTACATACTTTTTTATTTAAGAACCCTGTATATTATTTTACCATTAAAAGACCTTTAAAAGAGCTTTAAGAAAACACCACATTAGGTACATCTAACTTATTAGTTTCGAAATATGGCCATCCAAATCAGGTATTTAGGTATTTTTAAAGTACCGCCATTTGAATAGGTGAGAGATATTGACTTCATATTCTAGGGTTATAAAGTACTCAGTCAGGAGCTTTAAGATGATGATCACTTGACCCCCATTCCCATTTGATATTCTAAAGGTGACATCTATCCCTCCTAGGGAGTTGAAACAAGAAGGCTAAAAATATTCATTTTAAGTGTCCCCATAAATAAAATTGACGGTCTTTCCGATTTGTCATATTTTTAACTCCAAGAAAGATATTAGGTGGGAAGTTTTCAAATTGACACCCGGTATATTAAAATGACAACAATGAATGAGGATAGATCCACGGGCAAATAATTATAAAATAAAACAAAAATTAAAATTAACAAGTTTTACGTCAACCGGGTTCGAACCCACAACCTTAAGATTTCAAGTCCGAACCTCTACCATTAAACCATTAAAGCTTAGGAATTACCAGTCTTGTAAGTTATTGAAGACTAAATTTGGTTCGAAATTGAAAACGTCATTGACGCACTTTAAGACTGGGCTTTTCTTAGCTCTGGTTATTTCCATCTTCTCAAGAAGGTCCAATTTCTTGCTTTTCTGACACTCGTTGCAAAATCTTTACATTTGCTTTGGCTGAAAATGTGTGCCCTGATTCTAGTAAACGGTTGGCAAAGGCTGATTTTGTGTTCGAGATGTCAGAGTCTTTGTACTTATTGTAAAGGCTAAGGTGTTCATGTACCCTAGTAGATATTCTTCTACCAGACTTCCCTACGTAAATGGCAGAGCAGTCTCCACAGTTTAGCGAATAAACGCCTGATTTGGATAGCCGATCTGTCCTGTCAGTTAATTTAACTAGATGTTTTTTGAGAAAATTGATTGTTTTAAAGGCAATGGAGATGTCTCACTGTTTAAAGAACTTGGCAAACTGCAAAGATATATTCCCGAAGAATGTCAAAACTTTAAATTTATTTACATTGGACCCCCTGGGTAGATTCTAGGAAAGGAGAGTCTGAACTTACTTACAAATCTATAACAAATTTTATTGCCCAATTTCCAAGATACTTTTTTAAAATCAAAAAAATTATTTTTTTAATTAAACAAGAGAAGTTATTCGCTTTTTTAACAACCCCTATGCAAGCATTTCCTTATCTCATAAATGTTTTAACTATTTACGTTTTACAAAAAATCTGTACCTTATTATTTTTCTTGGACGTTTTCATTAGTGCCATTTCTTTACATTCATTTTTATTTTCATTTTCAATTTAAAAATTATTCGTAATTACCATTCTTAAATTATTTTGTACTTTTCCTATTTGACAACACTTTGTTATACAAATTATGGAACAAAACCTTATTTGAATTACAGACGAGATGCGCTTTAAAAATTTAAATCTAAATATTACGAGCTGACTGAGAATAAATAATTAAAAACGGCGCCTCTGAGCTTTTCCCTTCTGCTATTAAACGTATTGGAGCAGCAATTCGTATGAAAATAAGATCTCAAGAAAAATACGTACTTTTTAAAGCATTTTTATTACCAATTTTTTTAATTTTAGTAATGTTTTCATTATAAAACTTTGATTTATTTTCTTTTTAAAATTATTAAACAGGTATATTTCAAAGTAAAAATTGCTGAAGATTAATTAAATTTGGATACATACTTATAAAATTAAGAGATGGTTTAAATAGACAACTTTATTTTTGGTTAAAAGCAAACTAAAAAGGCCAAAAATTTCATTTATTTTTTCCACGACTGTTAAAAAAATGCAATTTTTTAATCGTTAACATGAAGATAAATTACTCCATTCTAGTACACTATATAAAGTGTTAAAAAAGTAACTTTTTTTAACACTTTAAAGCTTGTTTTTCACACTTTGAATAAGTGTTTTGTTTCCATGCCTACTATAATACAAACTTAAATATTAATTTTATGCAATGTAACAGTAAACGCGACATCAACTGAACCAAACGGTCAAGTTACCTTTGATTTTGTCTTTATTTTTTTAGTTAATGTGTCTCTAGTTTAAAAATTTGACAGTTTGAGAATAAATTTAGTAGAAATTATTTAAAATTAATAGTAATGATAAATTTAAATGACATACAGAAATTAAAAGGAATTTATACTGTTTTAGTATTATTTCTTCAAAAAATAAGTACATGAAATTTTAAAATTAAATGATTGTCTTTTTAAAAATGGGGTGGCTATGATTTTTGTTTGCAATATAATGGCTGTGCTGCAAAAATTAAAATTAATAGGTTCAATAAATAAATATGTTAAACATGGTATTTCGAAACTTTTATAGGTCGTATAAAAAATATAGTATGTAACACATACATAACAGTGTCTTTTTACTCATGGGACTGCCGCACCCGCCTAACGGCTCATGCTGTCAAACTTTCTATTCGTTAAAAATCTGGTAACATAAATTACTATTTAAATATGTCCAAAAATGGTTTAGGGTGTTTAATTTTTAACTGATGCTTAAAAAATAACGCTTAAATAACAAAGTGCAAAATATTATATATAACTTCTGCTTTTCATAATATTATTTACTAGGATCCTCCTTACTGACGCGTTCAGTCTACCTTACAGGAACGTATTAAAGGTGAAAGACGTCAGTGAAGGGTGCCAATGAATACCATAAAAGGTAGCAATATTAAAAAAGTTAGAAATTATTTTCATATATCCAAATTTTACGACGGTGCAAACAGTGACTTTAAAAAAATAATAAAATTACTTTAAACATTTGAGGATATGCGTATCATAAATTCCTTAGATATGCCGACTTAAGACCGATATATCCACATACTTATCGCTATTAGGAAAGTGCCAACGAAGAAACTGCCTGATTCAAACATAAAAGATGAATCCTATTTTTTTTTTTTGCAAGCAATAGATTTTTATAAAGAATGACTTTTTTTCGAAAAATTAAATTTGTCCTCTTGTTAACTTCATCCGTTAACAGTCTGTATAATTTAATACGTTTTCATTTTTCGTTGTCATACAAATTATAGGAAAAACACCTTTATATAAAAAAATTACGCAATGCGATTTAACCAATTTAAAATCCGAATTTTACGAACTGATTTAATATAAAAAACAATTTAAAACGGCGCCTCTGAACTTTTCCTTTACGCAGTTAAACGTATTGGAAAAGCAATTCGTATGAAAATCGGATCTTGAGCAACATCTTTTTAAAGCATTTTATAACTAATTTTACAATTTAGGTTATGTTCAAAATATATAGAAGGAAGTTTTAAAATGTAAATTCGGTGCTCTTCGACAAGAAAAAAAAGTCACAAAAAGTTTAAAGCAAATAAATAGGCATGCTTGTCTTCGCGGCCGCTTTTGCTAACTTTCTTTTATGATATGCCGCTTGATGCAGTTGGCTATTGCACTATGGGATAGAAATTAATTTTTGGCTAAAATTCTAAAACTTAACAATCTTCAACTTAAAAATAGGTGCTCTTTACTGAAAAATATTGAAAAAATATTATGCATTATTACTGATGATTTTTGGGAACCTAAAACTTAGTATATGTTATTATAAATTTACATTAATATTTTTTGTTGTACAAAAATAAACTAAAATGTCAGCTTGTTTGGTTAATTCGGTAGTTTTCTAATCAGTAATTGGATGAATATTATCTCATATGATATACAGGGTACGACAAAAAGTATGAATTTTTTTAAACCAAATACCCAGTATGCATTGACTAGGCTACTTGATAAAACCGTCATTTTCGGCGGTCTTTACTTAGCATATTTATTACTAAGCGTATGCATCGATTATTTTAAACTAAAATATTTCGAAAACGGTTGCTCTAGCGTCATCTAATAAGAGTACCTTTTTTACGTAAAAATGACTAAGGAATCCATTTCTTTTAACAAAAATGTAAATACAGGATTGTACAAAAATTCATGAGCCTTTGAAAGTGAGAATATACATGTGGCTAGCGCCCTCTACAAGTAAGAGCTAAATTAAGAACAAATTCAAATTTCTCATGTCAAAAAACCCCCAGGTACCAATTTTCGTTCGGAAATCGGCATTATTTAGGAAATTATGCAGAAAAAACATAAATAAAAATAAAACTTTGACACCCTGTATCTTGAAAGCGAAGCATCTTAGACCACACGTTCATAGGAACTTTTTACCTTAAAAATACTTGAAAAATCACTCTCTGAAATATCGGACACTTATTAAATAACACCCTGTATATATATATATATATATATATATATATATATATATATATATATATATATATATATATATATATATATATATACAGGTGTTATTTAATAGTGTCCGATATTTCAGAGAGTGTTTTCAAGTATGTTAAGGTAAAGAGTATGAGCGTGTGATCTAAGATTACAACATTTAATGTGTTTATCTCAATTAGTTTCGGAAATATGACCATCCAAATCTAAAGAGTAATTTTTAATTATCCTTAGAAGCGTAACAAAGTTACATCTCCCCAACTTTCTTTGTTTTAACGTATAAAATAAATAAAAATACTGTTTTGTTGGGTAGATTTTGTAGAATCCATATCTTTCATCAGAATGCTTTTAAGATATACAGTGTAGGACAAAAATATTTATTTTTTAAATGGAAAACCTTGTAAATTATAAAAAAAAATTGTATCTGTCCTTACACTCAGAAGTATCAAAAAGTAGCAAGGCAATTGTTAGTACAAAAAACGATAAAGAAAAATGGTAAAAAATCTTTGACAAAAGTACCGAGACTTCGCGAGACTTTGCATCGAAAACACAACAATAGCTCTTATTGCTTTTACTCTTTTTTAGTAATCTAGGCTAATAATAAACTTAGTAGATTAAATTTTATATATTTATGTTTACATGGGTAGGAATAATATAAATTAATGCAAATTTTTTGACAAATTTAAAACACTTTTCATTTAATACTTAATTATTATTAGTTGTATGATTTTTATTTATTCTTAAAGTACATTTTGAAGTTTCTTATTACCCCAATAGAAGTCATCAAATCATCATTAAATTTTGTATACATGTAGTTTGGAGTATCTACATACACAGCATGAGCCATTAAAATTTCAAAATTTCTTTTTATTGCCAAAATAATGGATTTCTATCCCATAGTGTATCGTCTCCTCGCTGTAAAAAAAAGAGGCGCCTTTATATAAAATAGTTTTACATGCGGCCTTTTTTTATGTTTTTTGTAGAGTACCGAATTTGCGCTTTTAAAATGTTCTCACTATAACTGTTAATTAAAATTTATTTTAGTACAATTTACCAGCTATAAACGTAAAAACTAAAAGAGTTTTAAAATTTAAATAAACACTTTATTATCTTAAAGGTATTTTAAAATTAACAACTTTATTTTGATTAAAACTAACTTAAAGGACATTTTAAATAATATTATCAACTCGGTATAAGAATTGTTTGGTGTGTTTACATTTAAGCTACAGCTAAACTACTTAAAAAAAAATATAATTTTTTTATTTTAACTTTTCTTGCAGCAACTGAATAGCTTTGCGTGTAGTGTGACATGTCGCATCATCCTGTTGGTACCACATAGCTTCCGTATCCATACCATTCAATTGGGGCCATAAAAATTCAGTACGCGTGTTACGATAGCGTTCGCTGTTCACGGTATAGTATATTACATTACAAGTGTGGAAAATGACTAATTTCACACGAGTGGGAATATTGTAGCACGAGGCGTTAGCCGAGTGCGACAAACCCACGAGTGTAAGGAAGTCATTTTCACACGAGTACTGTACACTATTTTCCTACGACCACAAATTATTCGCCAAAAAATAAATAAATTAAAGTTCGTCTGTTCAGCACAAAATAAAAAACAATTGAGAACTTTGCAACACTAGGGTGATATTTACTTTGCAACACTAGTGTGATATATACTTTTCCTCACTGCTATATTATACTGTTTTGACAATATTTTTACATCGAAAATCACCTACCTAGAAGCATTATATAACTTTTATCATTTTGGAATTTAAAAAGGCCTTCACAAATTGTATGGTTTGGTTAGGTAATAACGCCAATAGTTTAATATGGTTTTCTGCTATTATAAGTGTTTTTTAAAAATTATCGATTCTTACATATTTTAGACACTCTTCTAAATAAAACGTAAGTAGTGCATATCCAAAATATTCCGTTTTTAAAAAATATCAGTAAATAAACTTACGGGACCGGGGAGTGAAAAGGGGTGCTGGGTGGGGTAAAATTGGTAAAACGAGTTAATGAAACTGAACATTACATATAAAATTAAGTAAAAATAACAGTTTTTCCTCATATTTTTAAGAAAAAATATAAAAAATATGAAAATTGTAAATGCATAACCTAAAGTCCTAAAAGTAAGGAAAAAACGACTACCAAACGTCAGTTACCAATGTTACCATGCAAAATATGGAAAGCATTTGGCAACGTCGAAAGGGTCTGATTCTATTTATGAATGGATAAAAGAAAGTGGATTCATAAAGTGTGTATTAGCCTTAGGTTTAATTAGGGATTAAAAAAAAGATTTAACTAGTTGTTTGAGTACACGAAGAAAGAGAGGAAGGAATTTGATCTATAGGCTTTTTTTCTCTGGCGCTTTAGGTCGAACGGTCAAGCGGCAAGGCTGCCTCTATAAAGTACGTGCTCAAAGGTAGAAGGGAGATTTTTAATTTGATACTTACCTGACAACACTGTGCCAGTCAGTGAAAGTTGTTTTTTGTGGTTATGTCTATTTTTGTTTATGTTTTTATTTTTTCGTAAATTTTAATAAATATAAAATAAGATGATTTTCGCTAATTTGGGTTCTACCGTTTAAGGTAAATAAAAAGTTTTTTTACTGTCACTACAATAAATATGTCACTTGCAAAACCAATAGCAGTTTTAGAATGACATCATAATATGTATCACACCAGTGTTGTAAAGTACTTTGCAACACTAGTGCTGTAAAGTACTTTGCAACACTAGTGTGATATAACGCATTTTCTATACATGAAATCAGTGTGCTATTTGCTATTTTCTACAAGTGGTCGTAGGAAAACTGTATTTTCTGCCTCGTCCTCGAAGAAGTACGGTCCAATTACTCCACCTGCCCAAAGTCCGCACCAAGAGTAACTCCTAATGGATAAAATTTCTTCTCATGAATAAGTCTAGGATTTTCTTCGCCCCAAATCCGTCAATTTTGCTTATTAACAAGGCCATTAAGGTGAAAGTGTACCTCATCGGTAAACAGAATTTTCTTAGAAAAATCGACATGCATTTGTTGTTTTTGCAATATCCAAGAAGAAAATGTACGGCGTGCCGTATGGTCCAATGGCTTCAATTCTTGAGTTAATTGAATCTTATAAGCATGGATATGAAGATCTTTTGTGAGAATTCGATGGGCAGTGCTCTTTGTAATGTGCAACTGCTGTGCACGATGACGGATAGATGTTCCCGGATTCTCGCCAACACTTTCACGCACTGCAGCAATGTTTTCAACAGAGCGATTAGTATGGTAACGCACTGGTGTTTTTACGTCCACGACAGAACCATTTTGCTAAAATTTGCTTTGCTTTGCTTTCTTTGTTGTTGGTCCCGTTGCAAGACGATTAACCAGCTCTCCCCCTTCCGGACTAGCTTTCCAGGGCTTCGTACGTGGAAAATCTGGATGGTCGAGCTTTCCGCTCCCAGAAATTCCGGTTCAAATGTTTACTTTTGTTCGAAACAAAATAATAATCGATTCAATGCATAAATTGTAGCTGTCAATCCAAAAACTGCTACTGGTTTCGTGCATAACCTTCACTGTCATTTGCTGATGCTTTCAGTAGAGGGCGCCACCGTCCTCGGCCGTTACGAAAACACGTGCACCCCGCTAATCTAAAAACATCAGGATTTTTAGGAATCTTCACTCACAGCGCTTAGTTCCAGAAGAAAGATGCTATCAATTTAGCGTGAGTCTTTCCTCAATCCCCAAGGGTACAGCCACGCCCGTACGATGCCTTCAATCGCCTACCCGGAAGGTCTATGTAGACCTCTACGCCAACACGAACCGCACTACTCGAAGATCGCGGAAAGAGTGTAAAATTTGTTAACTAGTCTTTGAACGGTTGTGTGATTTGGCGCATTATGTCGACCGAAAATGCCCCGCAATGTACGAACTGTTTCCGCAACACATGCTCCATATTTGTAGTGTATTTTAATAATAATAATTAGTTGTTCGACCGTATATCGTTCCATGGCTACTAATCGCAAACTGTTTACATTATATTATTGCTTCAACTACAAAATTTAAAATGTTTTATTAATTTAGTCAAAAATATTTTTTTCTGAAAAAAGTAGATCTTGTGATTCTAAATATATGGTTGTTGGTATTTGGATTCAGATAATACACTTAATTCAAACTTAACACTTATTTTTCAATCTTTTTTAAATTAAATCCTGTTCCTAAATCTAGAAGTTTTTAAAGTTATTAATATTGAAACGATGAGAAATATATTTATCTTCTTTTCTATTTTCAAGACAGATTAGCGTTTTATTATTAATATCTTAAAAACTATTAGATTTTAAGATAGAATAAGATTACAAGAAAATATTATAAAATATTCAATATACATTTTTAAATTTTTAAATTTTAAAAATAGGTGTTTAATTTAAATTTGAGGCTAAAATAGTGGTTTTACTTGTATTAAAGTTATTTACTGCCAAAAGTCAATTTCTGTGGTTCTTCCAAAAAAATATTTTTTTACGGTTAAAGAATATAAGGGGAATTAAATATGTATAAAAAAATCGGATGGGCCCTGTTTTATCATTATTTGTTTTTTAACAAATCAATAAAAATAGCGATAAACATGACATTTTTGAACGCTATTTTCACGAAAACTATTGAAGAAACGTATAACAGGTTGTACATTTATTTTCTTGGAATATTCTGTAGAATTAATTTTTTGAAAAATACATAGGTGTTCCATTTAAGTAGCAAAATTAAGAGCACTTCCAGATAAACCGGGTGTGGCTACTGATCTGGATGGATTGCCAATGTTATAACCTGCGCGAAACAAAAGTTACATTTCATGGGCGAAAAAACCGGTTTGTGCGCAAGCCAGTTGAGGGTAAACGCACCCGACTCCAAACAAACTATCCGCATTATAGGAAAGAATTTGTTGACGTCGTCCTGGTTTTCTGTTCAAAGTACGGTAGCTAATGAGCGTTACTGTTAGACCGCGGACGAAGGGTACGGGGTGCCGGTGTTTGTATTTTCCCACGGCTTTTAAGTGCGCATGTTCGTCCACCCACTGCGCGAGGTCGTGAAAATCCAAAAATGCTTCTTGCCACTGCGAATCTTAATGTAGGTTATCTATGGGTGTGACACATTAAATCTGAAAAAAATTAAAATTGACAACTTAAATGAAAATACAAAAAATGTCATTTATAAAATACCTTGCGAATGCAATAAGTTTTATATAGGTGAAACTTGTAGACCATTAGCCAAACGCATAAAAGAAAACAGATCATACATTAAAAACACAGAATTTCATAAAACAAAAATCTGCCAACACGCATTTGATAACAATCAGAATAAACTGGGATGCTTCGAGCATTTTAGCAAAGGAAACTTGTTCTAAAAAACGTAAAATCAAATAAAGTGCGTATATATTATTAAATAAAGATAATTGTGTAGCATCAATTTCAGTTAATTTAAATAACACTTGGTTGCCTTTGCTTGATACTGAAGTATCTTCAGGAAGACTAAAAATTAACTAACTATTCACCTTTTCTGTAATATAAACAATAAATACACCAGCAACCAATTATCTATGTCACTATGACACTATAACCAAACAAACATATTTGACATTTAATGTCAAAGACATTTCAGAATCTCCTAAAAAACATAAAAAATATTAAAATTTAAAACCTAATAATAGTAAATTTTTATTTTTTATTATTTGTATTCAATTTATCTTGACAACGGTAGCAGATTTGCCACCGAAACGTCGATTTTAAAGTATCTTTTTACTTGTTTTAATTTTTTTGGTTTTTAGTACTTTTAATTTCATTTTTGGCGAGTACCCAACTAATTACCATCCATTAAATGAATCCGCCAAACTACAGAACATATCTTCAACATTAAATCTGAAACGTTTAAAATCTGAATCTTATCCAACCATTTAATTTAATTAAAATTTTAAAATTGTGTAACACTTTCGAAAACAGGCTTGCTTGTAATTTCGTCCTAAAATTTTTGTCTTTAAAAGTACCTAACTATACTCTCATAACATAATTAATAGTTTAAAAACTAAAAAACACGTTTTTATATGCAACCGAACTAAAAATTAAAAAAAAAATTTCATAAAAAAAATATTTTCACTTCATAGTAAAAAGCGTGGGGTGCTTAATATATTAAATGTTATAATTATTATATTTGCCAATATCTATGATGGAAAAGTTATGAAAAAATAGTAAAATGCACCCCACGCTTTTTACTATGAAGTGAAAATATTTTTTTAATGAAAAATTATTTTTAATTTTTAGTTCGGTTGCATATAAAAGCGTGTTTTTTGGTTTTTTAAACTATTAATTATTTTTCATTTTTTAGTTCGTTATATTGCACAAAATTCTTAATATAACAGTAAATTAAAACATACTATTTAATTAAGCAGCAAAAGAAAATAACCAGCCCCTATGAAATGACAATGGTAGCAAATTTTAAAATTTGCAAAAGATTGCAACTCACTAAAAAATTTCTTCTTCATTAAGTAGCAAAGTTTCAAATTTTGCCAACAGGTGGCAATCCAGGCAATGTTTGGACCGTTGCCAACATTTTGCAATCCACTAAAAATTTCTTCTTCATTTAATAGCAAAGTTTGAAATTTTTCCAACAGATGGCATCCTAGGTGTTGTTTTTATAATATAATGGATTTTTTTTCCTGGCGATTAAAAAAAGATAAAGGGATACTGTTTGCAGATTATTGCATTGTCATGGGTCCTTAATACGTGTGCAAAGTTTCAAAGAAATCGAATAGCTGGAAGTTGGTTAAAATTAGGCTCAAAGATTCCGTTACATAGGCAGCCAGATAGATAGTTACAACCCAAGTTAATAAAAGCGTGTTAATAATAAAGACTTTTTTTTGCTAAGACTGACAAACAAAAACAATTATTTACAATTTAGGTGATGTGTTCAGTAACGAAATTAAATGACAATTAAATTGAAAGAAATAAAAAACCAATTTAAATTAACAGTGGTAACTTAAATAAAAACGCTTAACATATGTCTTTCAAACAGTGGGTAGCCGGATTTTTTCCAGACTTGTATTTGCATTTTCATGTCATTTTTCTAAGTTTGTTTCTTTAAAAGACTACACCAAAAACAAAAATATGTATATTTACAAACAGTTTTTTTCCTTTGTAGTGGCATTTTTACATAAAAAAATGTTTAATTTAAAAAGATATATTAGCAAAGGTTAATGCACATTGCTCATCGTATGTTTTCTATTTAAAAAGTATTTGTCCATTTAAAGACGTATACTTTAATATAGTTTCTGTATAATTACCAGTTTGTAATTCCTATTTGAAAAATACGTTTTTAACGATACCGTCGACAAGCGTTTTTCTTGTCTTAAGCCTTTAAAAACTTTCTTAAGAAACACTATATGCAAAGATAGACTTTTATCTTTGGCCAATATTTTAATTCAAAAGGAGCTTCTACAGGAACTGATAAAAACTCAACCATTATATGAAGATATAATTGATAAATTTTCTGCATTAAATGATAGAAGAATTTATTTGGTGTATGAAATTTAGGTAAGTTTAGATGTTAAGACTTTTTACTTAGACTTTTGATAGTTGAGTATTTTCAATTTTGCTAAAATGGTGAATGCACTTTTTTTTCCTTTCTGCACAACACTTGTTTTTAGACCCGCGAGCCGCCACTGAACAAATTTAAATTATATCTTACTTGACAGGATATGTCCTTTTTGCAGACTAGCTGTACGGCAGCCCGCAGACCCACACTATTTTCTTGTGAGGCGTGGTGTCGTCATACCAGAGCCGTTGACCTAGGAAACGTATTACCGATCTACACTTAGACCTTCTGGCCTCTGACTACACGCGACATAAAGGATATTATAAGGTGGTTTCCCTTAGCTCATGCCAATTGCTGTATTCCTTTTATGCTCCAGAACCGCCCGGAACGACACCATAAGTGTTCCTTTTACAATTTTTTGACATTTTTTCATGTTGTAGAACCGTTCTTGACACTATTGACAGTTCAGAGAACGGTTCAGAACGGTTCTACAAGGTAAAAGGAATACACTAAATGCGGACGGATCACCACCGCCGGGGTGCCTCATGGTCCTATGGATCAAGTCCATAGGTTATCTCCATTGAAGAGTCCGACGGTTGTATAGGTGCCCATGGTCGCTCTTGGCTATGGGACCAAAGAATACACTGGCAGTAACTTATTCGATTATGTGGATCCCTGATGAGCCGATGGGGTGACAAACCACCAGTGACCAAAGAAGGCGAAACACGGTTCAGGGCAGAGTGACGTAACCACCGTATAGTGGCGAAATCACGTAAGCCTATCTGAGGAGTGTAGTATACAGTGCCGTATTATCCATTATCTGACTAGGCTATAGCCTAGGGCGCCATGAAAAAATAGGCGCCAGGCAGTTGAGTAATAGGCGCTAGACAGGGGAGTTTTAAAAAAGTTTAGGGGTCGGGTGGGGATTAGAACTTATTTCTCTGTGAATAAGATGCTTTGAAATAATTAAAAGAGGCGCGAAAAGGAGAAAATGACCTTTTTTTGCTCCTCAAATTTTTCGTGGAAAATAGGCGCTCCGGGAATTCTAGCGTAGGGCGCCTCATACAATTAATATGGCTCTGGTAGTATAACTCATAATCGGATAGGTTACTGCCAAGGAAGGAATATTTGGTTCAACAAAAAATAGTTAAATGTTAACTAATACTAATTATTTTAAATTTAACAAAGAAAGTATAATTCAAGGAGAAATATTGATAAGTAAATAAAAATAGTACTATATATATATATTTATATATATATATATATATATATATATATATATATATATATATATATATATATATATATATATATATATATATATATTTCCAATGGATTATTTTACAAGGAACAAATTAATGCAGTAAAATTTAATTTTTATATTTTTATGGGCAAAAGTAAGACAATTTCTTTTATAATTGTATAGAAACCCAAATAAAAATATTAAAGTAAAGAGATTTAGTTAAATAATGTATTTTTTATTACCCTGCGAACAGAAATTCTCTAGATTTATTTTTATTTGCTTTTAATGCTAAAATGTGCGGCATTTGGGTCACAAACAAGAAATAATTCTTCCAGAGTTGGGCAATTTTCTGAATAAAGTCGCCTGAACACTAACGAAATATTTTAAATCGAATATAGAAGACACAAACTAAAAAGTTTTTCGGGACACAAACTGTTTTATAAGATCGTAGCTTAGTGAAAATATATCAAGAAAGACTCACTTAATTTTTGTATGGTTTTTCCTTTACAACTTTAAGATCCGGCTGCTAGAATATTCAGGTATCTGTATAGATTACATCATGGTTGCCTGGAAAATTAGTTGCCTGGAATTACCTTTAATTGAAAGACCTCCGCGGGCAGCAGGTTTCACATTCTAGAAATTCTAGAGATAAAAGAACGAACAAAGTGGGAAGTTTGGGGCCTGTTCAATTGGACCGCATAGAGATGCATACGCGCGGAACCACGAGTTTCTCTGTTGGGAACCGTGAGTGGAGGAACTATACTGGACAATTCTTTAGAGCAGAAGCCATGGAAGTACCTATAAAAAAGCGATAAATCCCCCACAGCCCGACGATGAGCAAGAAAGAGAAGCCTTTCTGTAAGTAAAGGATCATTAATGAGACGAATAGCTCTTCTTTGAATAGAATCAAGAATGCTTAGGGTTGTGGGGGACGCCATACCCCAGATATGAGAACAATATTCCAAGAAAGGTCGGATTTGTGACACAAACAAAGTGTATAAATTGGAAGGAGAAAAATACTTTTTGGCTCGAAAGAGAAACCCAAGCTTTTTAAAGCTGCCGTGGCTATAGATACAATGTGTTTATGCCAGTTAAGGTTACTTTGTGACAAATGTGACGCCCACAAGATTGAAGGTGTCTTTGCTCTGTAAAACTTGGCCGTTCATAAATAGAGGATGAGTAATTGATGATTCTTTTCGCGACAAGGAATATGATTGTGTTTTGGATGCATTAAAATGGACGAGATTTTTAGCACCCCAATCCAATATTATATTAAGATCCTGCGAAAGAGATATCATCGCTCTGCGTTTGTTTTCCAAGTCAGGTTTAGTGATGGGTTTAAAAACCTGAAAATTGAAGTAAGCGGTACTATCGTCGGCGAAACTATGAATGGAATTAGTTGTGGACGAGAGGTCGTTGATGTGAAGAAGAAACAATGTTGGTGCCAGAACTGAGCCCTGAGGGACTCCAGCATTTACTTGGTGAAAGCTTGAAGAATGGCCGTCCACAATAACTGATATACGACGATCAGATAGATAACTAGAGAGCCAAGTACAGAGTTTAGTTGAAAAACCATAGAAGGGAAGTTTATTAAGAAGTGCGGCATGCCAGACATGGTCAAAAGCTTTGAATATATTAGGAGCAACGATCTGGGACTCACTTAGAAACTCAAGAGACTTATTCCAGCAGTGTGATACGAAGGAAAGAAGATCTGGTGTAGATCTGTAGATAAATATTCCTGATAGACTAATTAAAGTGTTTTAAAAGGGTTCTTATCATAAAGTACATTTCATTACTAGTTAGAGCTCATTAGGAGACGAGTCACTATATGAATTTGAACAAACCTTACAAGAAAAAAAAGAAATATTCGATTTTTGCCAATCAAGAGAACCAGATTACATCGTGGTTGTCTGGAAAATTTGTCTGCAATTACCTTTAATTACATTTATGGTAATTAGTTTTTGTTGAGAAATTGCAGTTACATTAGTATCTGTGCCTGCAATGAAATGGACTACATAAAAATAACCGTTTTTAAACCTATTTGGGTGGGTTTTTTGACGAGTCTACCATAAATATTTATACCGCCATATATGGAAGCGGCACTTTCACCCAGCCTGTCAATTTTAAAATGTTTCGAGTGTCGGACTTGGTGAATGCATCACTTTTTTGTCGGACAAGTGTACCACAATATAAGATATGCCATTTTCAAACATTGAGCCAAATGATACAGTCACGAAACTCGATCAGTTCGATACCCGAAACATGTCAATTTTGAGCCTCATGGTTTCGTGACTGCAACCCCTTACCATTTTTGGCACAATATTTAAAAATTGCATGTACACCAGTCTGGATTGAAGCGCCGCTTCCATATATGGTGGTATGAATATTCGTGGTAGACTCGCCAAAAGGTTTTTAAAGAGTTCTTATCATCTCATCAGTCCATTTTATTAATGGCCCAGACATAATAAGTCAAAATATATTAAGAAACAGTCATTAAATTTTTATATGGTGTTTCCTTTACAACTTTATAGTTTAAGATTATCTGGTGCTTGAATCTGCAATTTTTTTTATTTATTTAGTTTGTTTTAAATGAATGATAAATGGTAGTAAAATATATTACACCACGAATGTCTAGAAAAACTTGGCCACCATCATATTTACCAAAACCCATCGTCGGACTGTGGGGGATTTATCGCTTTTTATAGGTACTTCCATGGCTTCTGCTCTGAAGAATTGTCCAGTATAGTTACTCTACTCATGGTTCCCAACAGAGAAACTCGTGGTTCCGCGCGTATGCATTCCTATACGGTACAACTGGACAGGCCCCGAACTTCCCATTTGGTTCGTTCTTTTATTCCTAGAGTTTCTAGACTGTGGAACCTACTGCCAGCGGAGGTCTTTCCTTCCCCCCAAATCTTCAAGTATTTAAGTCTCGTGTCAACAAACTCCCTCTTACCTCGCCTAAGACACCCACGGTACGTTAGTATTTAGGCTTTTAGCCTTCGTGGTGTGTCCAAAGATAAAAAAAATGGTTGCTAGCTCCCATCAGTCAACCGCAAACACCATTTATGATTAATAAAAATAAATTTTATTAAATAAACAGATATCGTAGTATTAGGTGCCTTTTTTTAAATCCCTTATTACAGACGTGTTTTTTTGTTACTTACCCGTAAATGTGATGATGCACAGAGCTTTAGAAAATCTGTAAAAAAATAAAAAATATATATTTTGCGTCTAGGGAATACCAAATAACTGAAATATTTATACAGGCAATACTTTTCTAAAATATAAAGGTTCTTCCAGTTTTACAACTTATCCGACAAACTTGAAAGGCTAATTCTACAAAAAAATAAAATATGTCCTAAACGTCTTAGTTTTTAAAGTACAGGGTGTAAACATTTTAAAAAAATTGTGTGTCTTTTTTTAAATAACTTTCATACCGATTTAGATCTATAAAAAAATGGGGGACGCCTCCAATGCATAAAAGACAGTTTTTGGCATACAAGAAAAACATTTTTACCAGTGTTATTCATGAGGGGTTAAAAGTAAATATTTTTTAAGAAAAAATGGTACGCCACTGCATTTTTATAAAATAAAAATATTTTTTAAAATTCTCATTTAGTTTAACACAAATTTGATTTTTTGACTTTTTTCATTTGATGAAATAAATAAAAACCATTTCTCGGCATGGTCGGATTCCTATTTAAAATATCGAAGTTAATTTTTACTGTAGAATTTAATATTACCCATACGAAATGACCGTGCCGAGAAATATTATAATTATATATTTAAAGACATGCAAATACTAATAACACCTATTAATTAGCACTTTATATCTATTTAGATATTTAAAAGAATTAAGGATGCCTTCTATGCACCAAGAGATAATTTTTGGCATACAAGAAAACAAATTTACCTGTGTCGTTTATGAGGGGTTTAAAAAAAACGTCACTGCATTTTTCTAAAATAAAAATATTTTTTAAAATGCCCATTATATATGTATATGTATGCCAAAAATTATCTCTTGGTGCATAGAAGGCATCCCATAATTTTTTAAATATCTAAATAGATATAAAAGTGCTAATTAATAGGTGTTATTAGTATTTGCATGTCTTTAAATAAAGTAAAAAAATTAAAATCGATATAGTCAAATTTTAGATTTTCCCATATATCTTAGCAGGCAATGAAAATTTTTCAAGTTTCTAAAAGGCATGTAAATAAGCTTTAAAAAACATAACTTTTTTCTAATTTAACCTAAGCTGTATCTCCAATAGGTACTGAGATTTCCGTGCTTAGGATCCTTATCTTGGACAAACTGTATATATATTTTTAATTCTTGCAAAAACAAATATTAATTTATTATGTTTTTTTGTGTCATAATTATATAATTAAAGGCCGTTTGTTTTTTTATACCAACTGACGTATTTCTATGTTATTGTATTTTTTGTATGTACTTTTTAATTGAGAAACAAATATACTGATTAATTAAGTGATTACCATTAATTAATTAAATTTCGATCTTTAAACAAAAACTTATTTTTTTGTCTAAAACGCTTTTGACTTGGGGCAAAGAATACTAATCCATAGAACCCCACAAGTGAGATTTCAGGGTACCCTGAAATTTTAATACCTACCCTGACCACCAGATAGCGAAAGTTGGCACTGGACCAATCAGAAAACTGGTCGATGCCCATGTCGAGTTTCTATTGGTCGATGGGACTACTTTCGCTATCTGGTGGTCAGGGTAGGTACTAAAATTTTAGGGTACGCTGAAAACTCACTTGTAAGCTTTTATGGATTAGTATTCTTTGCTTAGGGTTTAGGCTATCCAAAAATACTATTTCCATTTCTAAATTATGCGGGGTATATAAAAAAATTAGCACTATTTCCCTACAAAATACTAAATTATATACAGGGTATCCCAAATTATAATATTTGTCTCTCAGATCATGACAAAATTATTTTAAAATAATTATAACCAAAATATTTTTTTCTTCACTTCGTATGAGTATATCAGCATACTGTTGATATCTTAAAAACCAGCTATAATTAATATATTTTGTGGTATACATTTTTATTGTAAAATTTTATAAAATAATAAAATTTCCTTAAAAATATACAGAGTGTTTTATTTAAAAGAAACAACTTAAAAATGAAAATTCTATTTTTAAGACATAGTATATTAACTGGTACTGTCAATACAAAATATATATCCTAGTTAACATTTTTTATTTTAGTTTATTTTTGTATCTTGTTTATAAGCAAAGTTATTTCGTGGATAAATATAGTTGGGACACCCTGTATATGGATATGGTTTGACTTACTAAAAATGGAGTTTTCTACACTAGCTTATTATTGTAAACAACCTATATAGGATGGCATCTAAAGTTTTTCTTTTTCTTGGAGCTCAAACTAAATTTTTATCTACATAGTATAGAAAAAAATCCCACCAAATTTGAGTCCTTACCATGAATTTTAAGTACTTACCATTTAAATCTGAAGTGTTTCCATTTAAAATGCATGTAATTTTTTTAATTGCATCTTTTTCTCTTTTCTTTTTGCGGTTTGCTTAAAAAATTAAAAAAAAAATTGTATTTTTACGACTCCAACTGGCGAACCAGTTTAAGTTCTACAAAAAAACAAAAAAGGTAATTTTCTAGAAACCTGCGGCAACTCCGATTTTAACAAAATTTGGTATACGGGGTTTTTGGGGCGCTGATCACGAATCTTTTTGGCGGAAACGTTTCGTTCTCAAGATATTCATCATCAAAGTTCAAATTTGAACTAAGCTTATTTTCACTATATTCCCCCTTCTTTTTGCACACAATTTTTGATTTAAAGCTAAAGTGGCACACAATATTTAATTTTCACTTTTTAAAACCCTGTTTTTCTACGTTTTTTACATTATTTTTGCGTTAAATTGCGTGGCTTTTCTTTAATAATCCGGCAACCATACATACACATAGGGCTTCATGGCACAATGGGATTAAAATAATTCAAAGTATAGCTATGCAATTTAATGCAATAATAATGTAAAATACGTAAAAAAAAACATGGTTTTAAAAGGTGAAAATCAAATATAGTGTGCAAAAAAAGGAGGAATATTGTAAAAATAGGATAAGATTAAATTTCAAGTCTGATGATGAAAATATCAAGAAAGAAACGTTTCCGCCAGATTCGTGATCAGCGCTCCAAAAACCCCGTATACCAAATTTCGTCAAAATCGGAGTTGCCGCAGGTTTCTAGACAATTACCCAAAAACACTAAATCAATTTCAAGAAGCGTGAAATATGCCGTAAAATCTATCAAAAAATTATAGTATTAAAGTTGCTAACCACGGAAAATTTAAAAACAAATAACGCTCTTTTTACGTGCATTTTAAATCGGAAAACCTTAATTTTAAATGGTAATTAAAATTAATACTAAGAGCTCAAACTTGGTGGGAATTTTTCTGTTTGCTTGTAAATTAAAATTTTGCTTTAGCACCGAAAAACAAAAAAACTTTGCGGAAATAAATCACCCTAATATATACACAAAATGACCCAAAAAGGGCAATTAAAACAAGAGAGAATAATTTGAAGTTTTGAGTGACGTTAAGTAAATGAGGTAAAGTTATAATTAAGCCGGTAATTATTATAATTGGGGCTAATTAGCACAATAAAAATGAAAACAAATTATAAAAGTAGTAAAACACAATGCTAAACAAAAAATTTAAATGTAAAATATATTAAACCAATTACAAAATAAAAATTGTTTTTAATAGCATTTCTAAATTAATTTTTTAACAATTAGTGCCAAATTATAGCTCAAACTCCTTAGATATTTTTCTTACTTCTAACCCTGAACTTTACGAAGCATCTGTTACTGCCCCTCTAGGTCGCTTAGATCATGGCTTGATTACTGTATCTTACTCTGTATATCCTGAGGTAAATGAATCCATGCCACCACGCACCGTATGGCACTACAACTCAGCCGACTGGGATGGCCTTAGGGACTTTTGCCACGTACCCTTGGGACACTATCTGCTTTTCTTCCCAAGATCCTTCCAAAATCTGTGAGCAACTGACCGAGTCAATTCTATTGGGCGTTGAAACCTATGTACCTCACACCAAGAAAACCATCAAACCCTCTAATCACAAACCTTGGTTTACTAAAACATGTGACAAAGCTAGAATTTTAAAAGTTTAGGCTCACAAGAAGTTTCTACAGGATCCTAGTCCAGAAAACTGACAGGCCAGCATTGAAGTAAGACACCACTACCTCCAAACAATCTCAGAAGCCAAAGACTCCCTTGATAACCGTAAAAAAAAACAAAGTACTTTCTTGCTCAAATGGCAGCAAATCGTTCTGGTCCTTTGCCAAAAACATTAGTAGAAATTTCTGTACCAGTTCTTTTCCACCATTAACTTTGGAAGAGGAAATTATTTCTACATCCAAAGGAAAAGCCGAACTATTTGCTAAACAATTTGCTGCCAATTCAACCCTTCATCCACCTGTCAATCATCCAATTCCAACTATTCCCTCAGTTCCTCACAAAATGCCCAATATTATTTTTAAGGTAAAACACATTAAGCGTATCCTTTCTTCTCTTAACACCAAGAAATCGTCTGGGCTAGATGGAATACCAGCAATCGTTTTAAAAAAATGTGCTCCTGAACTTGCACCTATTTTAACCAGGCTCTTTCGAATTTCTTATGTCACGGGTATTTTTCAGACAGCTGGAGAGCTGCACGTGTCCAGCCTATTCTCAAGAAAGGATCTAAATCTCTTCCATTCAACTATAGACCCATTTCACTTCTCTCAATGCTTTATAAAGTAATGGAGAAATCCATTAACTCGCAAATTCTTAGGTATTTAGAAAAAATAAAAGTTTACACTAGCTTAAAGCTTGAAGAGTGGCCATCAACAATGACTGATATACGTCGATTAGAAAGATAACTGGAGAGCCAAGAGCAGAGTTTAGTTGGAAGACCGTGGGAGGAAGTTTATTAAGAAGTGCGTCATGCCAGACTTGGTCGAAAGCTTTAGATATAATCAAGAGCAACGATCTGGGACTCACCTAGAAACTCAAGAGACTTGTTCCAGTTGTGTGAAACGAAGGAAGAAGATCTGCTGTAGATCTCTTGTGACGAAATCCGTATTTATAAGTAAAATAATTTTATGTTTTTCTAAAGCTTGGATTTCTTTTCCGAGCCAAAAGTATTTTTCTCCTTCAATTTATACACTTTGTATGTGTCCCAAATTCGACCCTCTCTGGATTATTGTTCTCATGTCTGGGGAATGGCATCCCCTACAACTCTCAGCATTCTTGATGACATTCAAAGAAGGGCTGTTGGTCTTATTAATGATCCTTTACTTACTTAAAGACTTCCTTCTCTTGCCCATCGTCGAGCTGTGGGAGATCTATCGCTCTTCTATAGATTCTTTTACGGCTTCTGCTCCGACGAATTATCCAGTATAATCCCTCCTCTTGCAGTTCCCAACAGAGAAACTCGTGGTGCCGCGCGTATGCATCCCTATACAGTTCAATTGAACAGGCCCCGAACTTCCCATTTCGTTCGTTCTTTTATCCCTAGAGTTTCTAGACTGTGGAACCTACTGCCAGCGGAGGTCTTTTCTTCCCCCCCAAATCTTCAAGTTTTAAGTCCCGTGTTAACAACTTCCTCTTACCCTGCTTAAGACACCCACGGTACGTTAGTATTTAGGCTTTTAGCCTTCGTGGATTGTTCAAAGATAAAAAAATTAAATAATAGCTTAGGACCACCCCTCTTTATATAGAAATAAGTTTAATACCAAGGCTGCAGTGTAGTCATAAGGACTAATAAATGCGTTCAAATTTGCCAAAAACCGCACTAAAATATTTTTAGTAGTCTTTGAGAAAAAAAATTTTTAATAGGTTCTGAACCGGTTTCAAAATTAGGGTTATTTTAGTTGCCGTTTTTAACTTAGGAAATGGATCAAATGGCTTAAATAATCATCCTATTTTGGCATAAGAAGTCTGTGGTTTCTTTATGTAGGAGTAATTAGTAGGCAACCTGTGTAATTACTGAAAGAGATCGAATTACTACATCATTAATATCAAGTACGAAACAATTAAACTTACCACTAAGAAATTTAGGTATTTTGGGAGATTCAAATTAAGGACAATACCTTCCTAAACTTAATAGGTGAAGGAAAATCTTTAGTTACCTACTGACCATTGGTGTACCCACATTCTCTTTATAGATGTACGGGGTATCCGAATTTCATTACAATTGTAGATTACCTTGATAGATATTTAAGACAGAGACATGTGGTTTTTACAAAGTGTAACTACTTTTAAATTAAGCTAAAGGTAGGGTTAAAAAATCCTTTTATGGCTTTATTCGTTTTTGAGGCAATTTTTTCCATTTTTAGACTCTTCTCGTGTTTCAGTTGTACTATACCTTACAACCATAGATAACCTACATTTAGATCAGCAGTGGCAAGCATGTTTCTGGTTATTTTTACGACCTCGCGCAGTAAACAAATAGATGGGTGGACGAACATGCGCACTTAAAAGCCGTGGCAAACTACAAACACCGGCACCCCGTATCCTCCGTCCGCGGTCTGACCGTGACGCTCATTAGCTACCGTACTCGGCTCTTTTGAATTTCTTACGACACAGGTGTCTTTCCAGAGAGCTGGAAAGCTGCGCGTGTTCAACCTATTCCAAAGAAAGGATCTAAATCTCTTCCATCTAACTATGGACCAGTTTTAATTCTCTCAGTTCTTTGTAAAGTAATGGAAAATAATTAATTCACAAATTCTTAAGTACTTAGAAAAACACAAAATTTTGAATGACAGGCAGTATGGATTTCGCCCCAAAAGATCTACAGCAGATCTTCTTTCCTTCGTATCACACGGTTGGAATAAGTCTCTTGAGTTTCTAGGTGAGTCCCAGATCGTTGCTCTTGATAAATTCAAAGCTTTTGACCAGCTCTGGCATGCCACACTTCTTAATAAACTTCCCTCCTATGGTCTTTGCAACTAAACTCTGTACTTGGCTCTCTAGTTATCTATCTGATCGACGTATATCAGTTATAGTGGACGGTCATTCTTCAAGCTTTCACCAAGTAAATGCTGGAGTCCCTCAGGGCTCAGTTTTGGCACCAACAGCTGTTTCTTCTTCACATCAACGACCTCCTCTCGTCCACAACTAATTCCATTCATAGTTTCGCCGACGATAGTACCCTACACTCCAGTTTTCAGGTTCCTAAACCCATCACTAAACCTGACTTGGAAAACAAACGCAGAGCGATGCAGATATCTCTTTCGCAGGATCTTAATTTAATATTGGATTGGGGCGCCAAAAATCTCGTCCACTTTAATGCATCCAAAACACAATCATGTTCCTTGTCGCGAAAAGAGTCACCAAATACTCATCCTCTACTGATGAGCGGCCAAGTTTTACAGAGCAAAGACACCTTCAATCTTGTGGGCGTCACATTTGAAAGTAACCTTAACTGGCATAAACACATTGTATCTATAGCCACGGCAGCTTTAAAAAAGCTTGGATTTCTCTTTCGAGCCAAAAAGTATTTTTCCCCTTCTAATTTATACACTTTATATGTGTCCCAAATCCGACCTCCCTTAGAGTATTGTTCTCATATCTGGGGCATGGCTTCCCCCACAACCCTAAGCATTCTGGATTCTATTCAAAGAAGAGCTATTCGTCTCATTAATGATCCTTCACTTACAGAAAGGCTTCCATCTCTTGCCCATCGTCGGGCTGTGGGGGATCTATCGCTTTTTTATAGGTACTTCCATGGCTTCTGCTCTGAAGAATTGTCCAGTATAGTTCCTCCACTCACGGTTCTCAACAGAGAAACTCGTGGTTCCGCGCCTATGCATCCCTATACGGTCCAACTGGACAGACCCTGAACTTCCCACTTTGTTCGTTCTTTTATCCCCAGAGTTTCTAGAATGTGGAACCTGCTGCCCGCGGAGGTCTTTCCTTTCCCCCAAATCTTCAAGTATTTAAGTCCCGTGTCAACAAACTCCTCTTACCTCGCTTAAGACACCCACGGCACGTTAGTATTTAGGCTTTTAGTCTTCGTGGTTTGTCCAAGATAAAAAAAATATGAAAATTGGGAATATTCCGGTTGTTTATGAAAATAAGGCCACAATGTTATATATTATTAAAAACGGGAAAAAGACAAATAATTATTTTGTTTTTGACAAATATACAAGGTGTTCCAATGAAAAAACTACATTGGTCAATATTCGAAAATACTGAACCGATCATAAAAATTATTTCACAATCAGAAAGCTTCACTATTCAGGAGTGCTATAGGCTATATTTTATTATGATTGAAATTCAGAGAAAATATAATCAACGCCCAACGAAGTGGGCACCGGTCAGCTAGTGGCCTATAAAAGCAATTTGTAGTTCCTTTCATTAACTTTAAATAGATTAGAGAAATAAACACAATGGCACCAGTGTACTAAAGCAATTAATTAAGGAAATATCAATAATGTGTTTCTCGGTGGGGTGTTAATTTATTGTGAAGATTAAACCATAATTGCTTCCATTGAATACAAATCTCTACTGAACATGTCTATTAAGCTTTGAATAAACTTAAATTACATATTAAGGTTCGGTGTACTTTTTATAAAAAAATAACGACGTGCGAACTGGAGGTATTCGTCGGTTGGCACAATGGGTTGAGTAAGGGGTGCTTATTCAGTGTGGACCAAATTAAATTTGCACACTTTTTAACTAATAATAACTATTTAACTGTTGCGCCTATCTTTTTCATTTATGCGGGGCTAATAGGTAGATATGTTTTCTTTAGGTTTGCCAATTTTGATCAAATAGGTTTAGATACAACTGGACTTACGGGAATTTTTCCAAAATGATGCAATAAACTTCGTTGCAAACGAAATCTGATTTAGCTACAATTAAGCTAATACGTTGATTTTTAAATAATTTACTCTTAAATTTAGTCAGCATCCAGTTAATCTTACATTTTTTATTTTTAAAGGACATTAAAAAAAGTTCTTTTTTAAAATCGAAAGAAATGGGAAAAATTATTTATAAAAATAATTGAGGCATTCTCCTGAATAAGGGCCCGTAGACAAAATGTTGGTTCCAAGAAAAGCCAAGTGAAATTTTGTAAACATATCATTTTATATTGAAGAGATATTGAAGAAACATCAACAACAACGCACAGCATTGCTTAATCTCTATAAAAATTTCAGGATTTATAGTTTAAAACATGGTGGTTCTTTTTAAATGATCTCCGGAAAACGCCTATCGACCAATGGGCCCCTTTAGGGAAATGCCTCTATTATTATTTTAAATCCTTAGATTGTTTACAGATTGGCTTTTAATAAATCATTTCCTATGGCGTGTCTACAAAAAAATATTAATTAATCTTAAAAAATAAGGTACTCTTTATTAAAGTCGATAAACCTCAATCAAATTACCTACATACATACAGCGTGTCCAGTAACTCAACCGACAAACTTAACTAAACGATTCTACAACAAAAAATAAGAAAAAAACTTTATATAAACATATGTCCTAAATGTATTAATTTTTGAACTAGGGGCTGTTAAAATTTAAAAAAAAAGTTTTTTTTTTTTTTAAATACACACCTTTTGTTTAAGAACTAAGACGTTTAGAACATATATTTATATGAAGTTTTTTTCTTATTTTCTGTTGTGGAATCGCTCCGTAAAGTTTGTCGGTGAGTTACTGGACACCCTGTAGGTATGTAGGTAATTTGATTGAAATTGATGAAAACTTTGATGTCTATTGGTTGCCTAAACGGTCAGGTTTATCTACTTTAATAAAGGGTACCTAATTTTTTAAGTTTTTGATTGTCTATAAAATGGCGTTCCCAGCTTGGCGACATCTGTCAAAATAAAAAGTTATGATGTAAATAAATTTTAGGTTTTAGGTAAAGTGCCCTCTGGCGGTATTTAAAAAAGTACTGTTGTCTTAAAATTTTAGAATTTGCAAAGCTCGATTTGTGTGGCAAATATCAACTGGATTAGTTAAAAAATAAATGCAATATGGCGAAAAACCAAAATAAAAATTGAACTTTGACGGCTTGCAATTAGAAAGCGAATAACATTTTGGAAAACATTTATGTGAAGCTCTACCCTTATTTTGTCCAGTAGAATCACCCCCTTAAGTTTCGTGATCGATTTTTAAATCACCATGTATAAAGTTTCTCGAAACACTGACAATTATCCTGTTTTATTGTATTTAGGTTGTCAGACAATGATGCCTAATATTTTACGTGAAATTTAATAACTGTTAACTGTGTTGTAAATATTCTTCGCCAAATTGAATCTAAATACCCATTTTTATCAGCTGTTTGGCCGAATTGCAACACTGTGCTCCTGAATTCCCAATTAGCCCTTTAAAAATGAAAGAGATAGGCGCAACAGCTAAAAAGTTATTATTAGTTAAAAAGTGTGCATGTTTAATTTGGCCCACCCTGTACATTTAGGGCGACACTCAGTGTAAAAAAGTATTTTTATACGTGGGCCTAAAGTAAAATAAAGTGAAAGTACCCTTAATATCCGTTGCAAAAATTCAAATAGTTGCCAACTTGACATCTTGTCTGATATTTTTGACATCTCTGTGACACCTCCACCCGCAATAAATATCTAACGGTGTTATTACATATTTGACAAATTAAAAATAATTTTTTCCCCGATTGCTATGAAAAGTGTCTAAAAACGCACGTCAAAGAGGATCTGATAATGAATAATTTTACATGATGTATAATGTCAGCCACGTTAGTGTCAACCAGTCAAAAATATTTTATTTTCTGTCATTTAGTTTTGACATAAACGTCTCGAAATCATTTCTTACGGCGCGGCGCGGCGTATGAAAATCTTTTGCACAGTCCTGTCAAAAGTTAGAAGAATTTAAAAAAATCACATATTAATCCCTATTTTCTGCTGTCGAAGAAAAAGTATGGTGTGCAACACGTTTGAAACTGACTCTTTTTAAAACGTACTAATGTTAGGTTGACATATTTTTGATTAAAGAAAAGGTCCACCTCCGCCCTACGCACCTCGTTAAATCATAGTTTTCTCTCAATAGTAATTAATCACTTTCCACCTCGTTTTTTAAAGTACTGGAAAAAAAAGTTTTTATGTTAAACGGGTTTATTGTACTAAAACCTTAAAAATAAATCGGTAAGTTCTAGTTAGCAGATCGCACCAATCTTTTCATCAATCTGGGGTATTGATCATTATATATATATATATATATATATATATATATATATATATATATATATATATATATATATATATATATATATTATTCGATATATATATATAAATATATATATATATATATATATATATATATATATATATATATATATATATATATATATATATATATATATATATATATAAAAAAATTACATTGACAGAACAATTTCTTCAAAGGTTTCTAGAGTAACCCAAGATCTAATTGTCGTTTACTACAGCAGCCGACCAGTTTGAAACTATAAATTTTACATAATTAATTTGCTGCCTTTAATATATTTTAATAGTACCAATGTTTTTGTTTTACATAAGTCGTCGTTTTTCCTGTAACAGACAAAAATAGTGTTTTACACTCGGGAAAAATTCTACATTTAATCTCTCAGTTTTTGTCTCCCTTCGCTTTGTGTCGAGAGACAACACAATCTCGAGATAAAATCTAGAGTTTTTTTCCCTTGCATAATAAATAACTATTTTTAAGTAAAAGACCTATTTTTTTACGTTCTAAGAATGTGGACTAAGGTCAAGGTTAGTTTATATTTATAAGGTTGCGACATATCCTCAACTTTTAGGCGGTACGAGGTCGGGGGACGCAGGGAAGGGCACTCCACGGAGAAAAGTTGGCAAGACTGGGTAAAAAATCAAAGCTGATGATCAATCCAGTGGCGTCTAGAATTTGCGCATTTCATTTTGCATTGTTTTGGAAGTGATATTTGTTGAAAGATGTAATTCCAAATGTTTTTTATTTAAATTCAAAGAATTAACAACTTAATAACAATTAAAAACTGTTGTGTAAACGGTTGTTCTACTTATACAATAAACTGTATAACTCCGGCACTGAACAACATGGCCGAAAAATGGGAGATGTGACGTCATAACACTTTAAAGCAATATGGCCGAATGTCGCGACCCTATATAGACCGACTTTGGACTAAGGTCAGGGCCGTATTAAGGGTATAAGGCGCCCTAGGCTAGAATTCCCCGAGCGCCTATTTTCCTATTAAAAAAATTTTTAAAGAGCAAAAACAAAAGGTCCTTACCTCCATTTCAGTTAAAAAACAATCATTCTCTCCTTTTCGCGTTCCCACAGAAAAATTAGTTCCAATCCCCACCCGACCTAAACTTTTTAGAAATTTCGAAATTTGCTTTTCTGGCGCCTATTTTTTCATGGCGCCCTAGGCTGTAGCCTAGTCAGCCTAATGGATAATACGGCACTGACTAAGGTAACAAAATTTAGGGGCGGCAAAAATTAATAGCCTACAGGCGGCAAATATGTAAATCCGTCACTGTCCGTATATTTTAATATTCAACAGTATTTTTGTTCATTAAAGTTTGTATTTTACTTTAAGTAAGTTTAAAATACAATTTTCTAGAACTTTCTCTCGGAGGTGTCAAAAGAAATTTACTTTTAGAAAAGTTACAGCACGTGCAGTTTAATATATCAAAAGTTTGCAAGTGAAATTTTGTTAAAATAATATATGGGTAACACTTCTTTAATATTAGTTTTAAATTGAAATTTGGTTATACCGGGTGACAACGAAATTACCATTCAGCAATGTATGATTTTCAAATTTAAGGCCGTTATACAGGGTGTCTTACAGGGAACTGCCGCGATCAATTTCTCGAAAAGTATGCTTTAGAAAATTTTAAAAATTTAGTAACATTATAAAGTCATATAACTAAAATATTTTAACAGCTCTACCACTTCCGGTTATACCGGAAGTTAATGTCAGGTTTCTTATTTCAAATGGAACACTCTATACAGGGTGGCCCACCATATTCGACACGGTCTGTAGTTGGATATCCATGGGGTTTTTAAAAAGTAAATATTGGAACATATACAGGTTGGATAAGGTCGCAGTATAAAATTATTTTAGTCTATACAGGGTGTCTCAAAAAAGTGTGACGTATCAAAGTTATATTTTTTTGAATGGAACACTCTATATTTTATGACGGTTTTAGATTCTACTTTAAAAAATAACTCAAGTTTGTTTATAGTACTAGATGACGCGCTTGTGGCTGCTCCGGTTGTATCAGCAAGCGTCGATCTCCGGAGTTAAGCAGTGAAGTGCGCGCCCATAACTTGGATGGGTGACCGGCATTGTGGGTTTTGGGCAGCGGCACGCGGTGTTCTGCTCGGGGGTGAACAAACGGACCGAGCAACACCATCCAAGTTATGGAATGAATGGTGTGTGAATGGGAAGGAATAGGGGTCAAGGTACAATAAGCCTTCAGGCTGCAGTGCACCACCTAGGGGGCGGTCGTCGAGCCTGGGTGGGATGACCCCGAAAGGGCGAAAAAAATAGTACTAAGTGTCTAATTTTATTCGTATTTGTGATATTTGATTTTTTGAAAAATGCATAGGTAAAATTAAATTGATTTTACTTTAACACTTTTAACACTTTAAACTTTAAAATGTGTAACAAGATTGGAAAAAGTTTGCCATATCATATGTAAGTCAAATCAAGATCAAATATTGTACAGGATGATCAAAAAATAATTTCAATTTTTCAGAAAATTAAATAGCCATATATCTCTTATTTTAAATGGAACACCCTGTATTTTTTTACGTCACATGATGACAAATAAAATACTCTTTTAAATGGTGAATGGGTTGCCTATACCTATCTTTTGTGCTTTTTTATTAAAATCTGTTTTTACAAATTTTTAGTCCAAATGTTTATTTAAATTAAAGTTGGCTGTGACATAGCAGCCATTAATATTTTTCTTAAGAAAATAACAACGACCATTTATTGATTACTAGTGTTTCAGTCAGTTTAAAAGAAATTTCAATGATTTTAAATAAAAACCCTTCTACAACAACAAGATGATATAATATTGGTGGGATGTGAAAAAAATGGTTTACTTTAGTCTAAAGTTAATCCTGAAAAATATTCCAGGAGTAACCATCTGATAACCTTAATAGTTGCTTAAAAAATTTGATACAGTGATTATAGATAATGGAAGAAACGAGTTATAGGTCACAGAATGTCGTCATAACTGACCAGAGGCGTTATTAGGATTGTTTAAAAACACAAGTTTTATCATTACCACATTCAGCTGAAATAAGTGTTATTGGAAGTAGCATTATAAGCAACTAATGAATTTTTCTTAAGATAGGTATAGGCAACCTATACATCATTTGAAGGAGCATTTGGTTTGTCATCATGTGGTGTAAAAAAATACAGGGTGTTCCATTTAAAATAAGAGAGATATTGCTATTTGACTTTCTAAAAAATGGAAATTATTTTTGATCACCCTGTATATACTATGATCTCGATATGACCTAAGTATGATAAGGCAGACTTTTCCTAATCTTGTAACAAATTTTAATGTTTAAGGAGTTTATATTGTTAAAATAAAATTAATTTAATTGCACCCCTGCATTTTGAAAAAAATCAAAAATCACAAAAACGAATAAAATTAAACACTTGGTACTATTAACAAACTTAAATTATTTTTTTATGTAGAATCTAAAACCGTCATAAAATATAGGGTGTTCCATTTAAAAACATATAACTTTGATACGTCACACTTTTTTGAAACATCCTGTATAAAGTAAAATAATTTTATACTGTGGACTTATCCGACCTGTATATGTTTCAGTATTTACTTTTATTTAAAACCCCATGGTTATCCAGCTACAGACCGTGTCGAATATGGTGGGCCACCCTATATATTAATTATTTTTAGATTCTGCGTAAAATTCTGAACATAATTTATGTGTAATGTTCTAAACCTACAGACCCGTTTTTAACTTTTGTTAAATTTTATTTTAAAAATGACGTTTGCAAGCCATTACATAACCACTAATTTCTTGTTTCTATTCAAAAGCCTTTAATATAAGTTGGGGTTGGGTTTCTTGTAAAGAAAGGACTACTTTAGCAAACTGTATTGATATTTTCACAAATAATAAATGCAGTGTGGTCTAAAATATTTTTTTCTTTTATCTTTGGACAATCCACGAAGGCTGAAAGCCTAAATACTAACGTACCGTGGATGTCTTAAGCAGGGTAAGAGGAAGTTTGTTAACACGGGACTTAAAAACTTGAAGATTTGGGAGGGAAGGAAAGACCTCTGCTGGCAGTAGGTTCCACAGTCTAGAAACTCTAGGGATAAAAGAACGAACGAAATGGGAAGTTCGGGGCCTGTCCTATTGAACCGTATAGGGATGCATACGCGCGGCACCACGAGTTTCTCTGTTGGGAACTGCAAGAGGAGGGATTATACTGGATAATTCGTCGGAGCAGAAGCCGTAAAAGTATCTATAGAAGAGCGATAGATCTCCCACAGCTCGACGATGGGCAAGAGAAGGAAGTCTTTGAGTAAGTAAAGGATCATTAATAAGACGAACAGCCCTTCTTTGAATGGCATCAAGAATGCTAAGGGTTGTAGGGGATGCCATTTCCCAGACATGAGAACAATAGTCCAGAGAGGGTCGAATTTGGGACACATACAAAGTGTATAAATTGGAAGGAGAAAAATACTTTTGGCTCGGAAAAGAAATCCAAGCTTTTTGAAGCCGCGGTGGCTATAGATACAATGTGTTTATGCCAGTTAAGGTTATTCTCAAATGTGACGCCCTCAAGGTTAAATGTGTCCCCGCTCTGCAAAACCTGGCCCCTCATAAGCAAAAGATGAGTGTTTGATGATTTTTTCGCGACAAGTAACACGATCGTGTTTTGGATGCATTAAATTGAACGAGATTTTTGGCGCCCCAATCCAATATTAAATTGAGGGGGTGACAACCATCCCCAGGGCTTTGGCGCCCCTCGGTTCGATATATGTTTTAATCCTTGGACTACTCCCTACCTCCTGTTAAAATTTCAATCGATCCCTACAGGACCAAAGAATTTCCAAGATTTACCCTGTTTTTAACCTTTATTTCCCGTACTTCACAAGTCGTTACAAACACTATAAAAAATCTATGATAATTTTAAAATGCAACACCCTGTGTATTATATCACTATTTTAAAGATCGTCCAAAGAGCTCTACAAAAATACCAAATTTAATATGTCTATCTCTATGAGTGTTGGATATAATAATATTGTCAGTCCCATGAGCTCGCTGCTCTGTGCGTCGATAAATTAAGATATAGTTGGAACCATATTTATTTCATTCTGAAAGCGATGCCGCCAAGTACACAAAAATAATAGTAAGTAAACACACCTTTTCGATAGCACATAGCCTTTGACAGAGCCTGATTACATATTTTTTGATAAATAAATAAAAATATTGCGAAAACACGTATCACGTTCTTAAAAAACATCCTCTTATTTCGTCTCTGGCCTGCCATAAAGCCTGTAACGCGTGGCGTTGTCGTCGGGTTAAATATTTTTTGCTGCAATAAATCACTGTTCACAAAGGGGTTTATTTGTTTTATCATTTTTTCTCATATTCTAACTATAACTGGAGAGCCAAGAACAAGTTGGTTTATTGAAATCTGTCACTTCTTATCAAAATTGGTGTATAATCAGTAGTTTATCACAGTATCTTAACCTTTGTTGTCAAGTGCAATTACGTGTTGTATTATTACGGTCCCTTAAGTTGCCTAGCCCGCATGTATTAATAGGTGGGAAGGCATTGAAATACATGAATAATACATCCCTTATATTATCGACAACATAAAGAGGTGAGCGTCCCATATACGTAAACGATTGAAATCACCCTAAGAGTCTGGTCAATATAGAGATAGTAAAACTTTTTGAAGTTGAAGTTTTAATTTCTGGTACCTTTATAACCAAGACTATTCCTCTATCTTCAATGTCATCAATAGTCATTTTGACCAACTCATCTCGTCTTAAACCTCCAAAAACACCCATTACCAATATGACTTTGTGTACCAAGTAGATATCATCAGGAGCCTTCTTAATAAATTTTAATATTTTTTCTTCTTCCAAAACTTTAGACTTCTTCGGGACGTATCCTTTCGACTTAACTTTTAAAAAGACATGAGACGATGGTATTGCGAAATGTCTATATTTTCATAGACCATCAACGTAGACCTTAGGGTGGAATACTTGGTCCAGAGAGAGTTCGGACTGTATTTTTCCGACTAAAAATAATAAAGTTTGTTAAACATATGTATTAAAATAAAATCAATAACTTACCAGTTCCTGAAAATATGCCATTAAAACGGTTTCGGTTATTTGAAGAATTGCGTTCGCATCTTTCCAAATACCAAATATGCCATACTCCCGATCATACTGTTGCCTTGATTTAACTGGCAAAAGATTTTCGGTCGCTCTTATGGCCTTTTCTCTTATATTTTGTGGAATTTCTTCCATTTTGAGCAAATCGTTAAATAAACAATGCCGACTGACTAACTGATAGAAACATCAAAGTTAAATTTAACACCAGTCATTATCTACTTACGTATACAGGTACAGGTGCAACTTATTTTTTATATTGCGAATAAATAATGTAATTAGTCATTGAAAAACTCTTTTTGGGTAAAACATAAAGCATTGTATGCACCACGGGCTTTACTGGACTATAATGCCCATCAGGTCGAAATCTATTTCGACCTTCAGGGCATTAAAGTCCTAGTAACGCCCTTGATACATAAATATCTATTATGATCTACAATTATTGTTTCTTTAGGTAATTTTGCGATAAAACTTAGTTTTTAAGAAATTCACAAAAAAAAACATTTTCTTGACCTTTTGTCTTGTGTCAATTTTTTTGTACCGGTTGGAATGATAGGAAGTTTTAAAATTTTGTTTTTAGGTAAGTTTCAAACAATTTATTTTTAGCTTAATGGGAATTTTAGTAACCCTTACGTTTAGGTCTAATTTAACCGGACTATTAGGGGTATACCTTATACGCTAAATCTGAAGGACCCACATTCATTAGCATACGTTTGCTCCCGGCTAGACCAATCAATTTTCGTTCCATTTATCTGTTAAACGTTGAACGCATTTGCATTTTGGGCGGGTAAGGAACCGGAAGTCCTAGAGGTATATTGTTTTACGTCATTGAAAGGACCGGGATCTTTGTGTATCACTGGACCCTCGTTAATATTAGGTTTTTTCACGACCGTTAAAAAAATGCTGTTTTGAAGTTTAAATACTTCTAGTACACTACCAGGGCCGTCGCTAGCAAAAGCCCCGGGCAAAAATCTTAATTTTCCGCCCCTTATTAACATTTATTAAAAGAACAACAAATTAATTTTAAACATTATTTTATTATAAAACTCGAATAAGTCAAAGCGTTCTTTTTATATACAGGGTGTTCATTTAAAAACTTTTCACTCAAGTTATCTTCGAAACGAGACAGATTTGAGAAAATCGCCGAAACACGTTAAGATATTTATTAAGGGGGAACGATTTTTACAAAAAATTGGACGGCGCCACTTTAACCCCTTAACCACCAGGGCCACCACCCCAAAATTCTTAAATGAGAAGGCGGGTCGAGTGATACATCATTTTAAAGCTCCTGACGAGTACTTTATAACCCTAGAATATGAAGTCAATATCTTCACCTATTACAAAATGGCGGTACTTTAAAAATTACCTAAATACCTGATTTGGATGGCCATATTTCCAAAACTAATAAAGTTAGATGTACCTAATGTGGTGTTTTCTTAAAGGTCTTTTTAATGGTGATACTGGTAATAAATATCTTGACGTGTTTCGGCGATTTTCTCAAATCGTTCTCGTTTCGAAGATAACTTGAGTGGAAAGTTTTCAAATGAACACCCTGTAGATATAATAATCTACTACTCCAAAAATCTAATGTGCGGATACTAGGAATACTTTAGATTTTCACTTATTTTTATGGTTATGATTCTTTTATTATCAATATCTTTGTTAATATTTGATTTCTTATTTAAAAAACGGCCGCCCCCTAAAAACGGCCTCCCCGGGCGGCTGCCCGCTCGCCCTGGCTATAGCGACGGCCCTGTACGCGTTAGTAGTGTTAAAAAAGTAACTTTTTTCACATTTCAAAGCTCTTTTTCACACTTTGAATTAGTGTTTTGTTTCAATGCCTACTACAACAAACTTAAATATCAATTTATGCAATGTAACAGTAAACGCGACATCAACTGAACCAAAGGGTCAAGGGACCTTTGATTTTGTCATTATTTCTTTGAGTTTATGTGTCACTAGTTTTAAAATTTAACAGTTTGCAGATAAATTTAATAGAAATTATTGAAAATTAATAGTAATAATAAATTTGGATGACCACGAAATTAAAAGGAATTTATACTGTTTTAGTATTAGTTCTACAAAAAGTAAGTACATACAATTTTTTAAAATTAAATAATAAATGCATTGTTATGAAGAGGATAATTGTCTCCTCGATTGTAACTTAAAAAATAAGCAGGCCATGATTATTTGTTGCAATACAATGGCTGTGTTGCATATTTAAAATTAAAAAGTTTAAATAAATAAAACATGTATCAAATGGTATTTTGGGAAATTTTTATACGATTTTGAAAAAATATAGTATGTAACACATGCATAAAGTTTTTTTAACTCATCGGATTGCCGTGTCAATCTTGCATATGAATTACTATTTTAGGTTTTGTTAATGAGCTATAATATAGAGGATATCCTAAACTATGTAGCAAACTATCAGTTTTATATCCAAGGTGTTAGTAAAACCATGTTTGTAACGTTAAAAGGTAATTTGTTGCATTATTTTAAGCAAAAAAGTTCACAATAAATTAGGTCCCAAAATCATCGTTTTCTAAAAAATTGATTCGTATATACAGGGTAATTGAAAAATCGATCACAAAACTTAAGGGGTGATTATACTTGACAAAATAAGGAAAGAGCTTCATATATATATTTTTTTAAATGTCATTCGTTTTCGAGTTACAAACCGTCAAAGTTCAATTTTTATTTTGGTTTTTCGCCATATTGCATTTATTTTTTAATCAATCCAGTTGATATTTGGCACACAAATCGAGCTTTGCAGATTCTAAAATTTTAGGACAAAAGTACTTTTTTTTTAATACCGCCAGAGGGCACTTTACCTAAAACTTAAAATTAATTTACATCATAACTTTTTTATTTTGACAGATATCGCAAAGCTAGGGGCGACATTTTATAGAAAACCAAAAACCTAAAAAATAAGGTACTTTTTATTAAAGTCGATAAACCTCACCGTTTAGGCACCAATAGACATCAAAGTTTTCATCAATTTCAATCAAATTACCTACATACATACAGGGTGTCCAGTAACTCAACCGATGGTGAGGTTTATCGACTTGTCCAGTTAAAGATACAATTAAATGTATTAGTTAGCACAATAATCTCAAGTATTTCTTAAGTCTTTGGAAGTCATCTACAAATGTTCTTCTAGCTGGTAGCCTTTACTCAGGAAACCGTTCTTCGTAACTTTGTCTGGCTTTTTCAGAATTGCAATGGGTCTCTAAATAAAAAGCATATCGTCAAACTCGCGTAACAAAAATATATCTTTCCTATTATAACAAAAATATAATGTTATTTTAATTCGGATAAACATTACTTTCATTAATGTATGCAAGAAACTATGAAACATTGTATGGATTTCGCCACAAAAGATCTACAGCAGATCTTCTTTTCTTTGTATCACACTATTGGAATAAGTCTCTTGAGTTTCTAGGTGAGTCCCAGATCGTTGCTCTTGATATATCCAAAGCTTTTGACCAGGTCTGGCATGCCGCACTTCTTAATAAACTTCCCTCCTATGGTCTTTCAACTAAACTCTGTACTTGGGTCTCTAGTTATCTATCTGATCGACGTATATCAGTTATTGTGGACGGCCATTCTTCAAGCTTTCACCAAATAAATGCTGGAGTCCCTCTGGGCTCAGTTCTGGCACCAACATTGTTTCTTCTTCACATCAACGACCTTCTCTCGTCCACAAAAATTCCATTCATAGTTTTACCGACGATAGTACCCTTGCCTCCAGTTTTCAGGTTCCTAAACCCATCCCTAACCTGACTTGGAAAACAAACGCAGAGCGATGCAGATATCTCTTTCACAGAATCTTAATTTAATATTGGATTGACGCGCCAAAAATTTCGTCCATTTTAATACATCCAAAACACAATCATGTTCCTTGTCGCGAAAAGACTTATCCAATACTCATCCTCTACTTATGAGCGGCCAAGTTTTACAGAGCAAAGATACCTTCAATCTTGTGGGCGTCACATTTGAAAGTAACCTTAACTGGCATAAACACATTGTATCTATAGCCACGGCAGCTTCAAAAAGCTTGGGTTTCTCTTTCGAGTCAAAAAGTATTTTTCCGCTTCTAACTTATACACTTTATATGTGTCCCAAATCCGACCTCCCTTGTAATATTGTTTTCATATCTGGGGCATGGCGTCCCCCACAACCCTAAGCATTCTTGATTCTATTCAAAGAAGAGCTATTCGTCTCATTAATGATCCTTCTAGATTGTTGAACCTACTACCCGCGGAGGTATTTCCTTCCCCCAATTCTTCAAGTATTTAAGTCCCGTGTCAACAAACTCCCTCTTACCTCGCTTAAGACACCCACGGTACGTTAGTTTTTAGGCTTTTAGCCTTCGTGGTTTGTCCAAAGATAAAAAAAACAAAACATCGTTTTCCCGTTGTAGGTATTTCTTTTTGTACGTACGACGCGACGTTTCCCATTAAGTAAGGCATTTTTTGTCTGTTTTCTTCGGAAAATTGTATTTAATAAGCAGGAAAACATTTTTGTTTTAGAGACAGTTATTTCTATTGGGCATATGATTATAAACAATAAAAAGGCAAAATTTATTGATTTAATATATTTTAAAAAAAATAATAACATTTTTTTCTTCTCCGAAACGACTGATTTTCGAACATATGTTATAAACAACTTTGTTGCTAAGAATAACGCAAGGAATAATCCTTTGTAGTTACGAATCATATTTTTCTAACACCTTGTACATAAAATAAGGGTTAATCGTACATATATTCTGTTTGTGGAAAATTAGGGAATATGCTCTAAATAATTTAATACTAAATTGCACTCTATAAAAAGATTAAATATACCTTTTCATTTAAATACCTACAAACAAAAATGTAATTTAAATTATTGATACTATACATTTTATCTAGAGACAATAGTATTATTTGTTAGAGAATTATTTTTACTTATTAATACTACATTGAAAATATAAATATAACGAATACCCTAAATAAATCCCCCAAAAACCGTTTTAACCTTAAATGTTTACCTAACAATATGGGTACACACTGTATGTTATTCAATATGATAAGCCCCTAGGCAAAAGCGTTAGTCCCTATGCCATTCCCTTTAATCCTTTATTCCTGGTTTGCATCATAATACCAAACTTTTAATATTATATTTATCTATTAACTTAAGATAATCTAAATTTAATCATTACAACCTTTGAAAGGAAAAAACAATAATAATAAATGACGGTAGCCTACAGGGGTAGCAGAAATTAAGTATGTTGATTTGACGAATATCAAAAATTTATTACAAACAGAAATTTTCTCTGGTAATTTTCAAGATAATTATCCAAATAAACCGAAAAATAAACGAATAAACTTCAGACCGGTCAGCCGCACTGCAGATCCGCTGTTTGACAGATTGGTTTGTTGTTTGACGGATTGGTCCGTTGTTTCGAACTAACCCGACTGGTCTGTTGTTTGACAGACTGGTCTGTTGTTTGACGGACCGGTCTGTTGTTTGACGGACTAGTCTGTTGTTTGACGGACTAGTCTGTTGTTTGACAGACCGGTCCGTCAAACAACAGACCGGTCTGTCAAACAACAGACCAGTTTGTCAAACAACAGACCGGTCCCTCAAACAACTGACCGGTCCGTCCAACAACAGACCGGTCCGTCCAACAACAGACCGGTTTGTCAAACAACAGAGCAGTCTATCAAACAACAGAGCAGTCCGTCAAACAACAGACCAGTCCGTCAAACAACAGACCGGTCCGTCAAACAACTGGTCCGGTGTTTGACAGACTGGTCTGTTGTTTGACAGACTGGTCCGGTGTTTGACAGACCGATATGCAATTTAACAGACCAATCAGCAGTTTGGCAGACCGGTCTGTAGTTTGGCTAACTGGCTAACAAAAATCCTGTTAAGCGTCAATTGAATCAAGTGGGCGGTTTTTTTTTGTTTTATTCAATTGAATTTTTAAAAAGAATTTAAAAAATTCCGATTTTAACTTTATATGTTCATAATTTTTAATACAATGCAACAATCAAACGTAGGGGGTAGACGTTTTTGGGTACATCCTCTGGTAAACCGAAGGTTTACTAATAATAAAAATTTGTGACCTGTATCCTGAATTAAGAGAGCAAGCCAGAAAACTACATTTACATGGCAAGTGAAAAATGTTTATATTGGGTGTAAACAAGTACATAATAACCCTAAAAGTAGAAATCATATTCATAACCTAAAAATTTATTGGGCTTGGAGGCAACGGTTTGAAAACCTACACATTGGTCTGTTGTTTGACAGACTGGTCTGTTGTTTGACAGACTGGTCTGTTGTTTGACAGACCGGACTGTTGTTTGACAGACCGGTCTGTTGTTTAACAGAACGGTCTGTTGTTTGACAGAAATTATTATTTTTGATAAATAATGCTCCCCATAAAGCATGCATTTTTCTCGAATTTAAAAAAAAAAACTTTTAGTGTCATTTGAAAATTAAAAATGTAAGGTTTCCATAGTTACTGAGTTGGATGCTGACCAGACTTAACAGTAAATTAATTAAAATGAACGTATCAGCTTAATTGTATATAAAATTATTATTTTTTTGCAACGAAGTTTATAGCATTATTTTGTAAAAAATACCGTAAGTCCAGTCCTGTTCAAATCTATTTGACAAAAATTGGCAAACCTAGAGAAAACATATCTACCTTTTAGCCTCTTAAAAATGAAAAAGATAAGCGTAACAGACAGATAAAAAGTTAATATTATTTAAAAAGTGTGCAAGTTTAATTTGGCCCACACTGTATAGTACCTATGCCCTTACGCAAAGCGTTCGTACGTCAGGCGTCCGGGCCAAGCGTAAGCTTACGCTGTAAATTTTAGGCCAGCAGTCAAAAAATTGAAACGCGCCTTTATGTGAAAGGTTACACTCATAGATAACCTACATTTAGATCCACAGTGGCAAGAAGCATTTTTCGGATTTTACGACCGCGCGCAGTGGGTGGACGAACATGCGCACTTAAAAGCCGTGGCAAAATGCAAACACCGGCACCCCTCACCTTTCGTCCGCGGTCTGACCGTAACGCTCATTAGCTACCGTACTTCGAACAGAAAACCAGGACGCCGTCAACAAATTATTTCCTCTCTCTCTTTTTTGGCCCCTTCAGGTCCAATCCACCACTCTCCCCCGTCCTGATGGTGTGTTAAAGCGCTGGGTCGTTGGGCGCACAACCGACGTGAGGTGGGTTCGAATCCTGCTGCGACCAAGGTCAGAAATTTAGTGGTTAGCTTAACAACAGACCGAGGGCGCGCTTGTGGCGGCTTCGGTTGTATCGGCAAACGTCGATCACTGGAGTTAAGCAGTGAAATGCGCGCCCATAATTTAGATGGGTGTCCGACGGCAGCGGTGTTTCGGGCGGCGGCACACGGTGTTGTCTGCTCGGGGATGCGGACCGAGCAACAACCATCTAAGTTATGGAATGAATGGTGTGTGAATGAGAAGGAGTAGGGGTCAAGATACAATAAGCCTTCAGGCTGCAGTGCACCACCTAGGGGGCGGTCGTCGGACCTGGGTGGGATGACCCCGAAAGGGTGAAAAAAAAAAAAAAAAAAAAAACAACAGACCGACATAGTGCAAAATATATCGACGCTAATATTCTATTTCTATTTCTATTTTTTTTTTCTTGGTTTTGGTCCCTTCAGGTCCAATCCACCACTCTCCCCTTCCGGACTATGCTTTCAGGGCTTCGTCGGCGGAAAATCTGGATAATCGAGCTCGTAGCTCCCAGAAATTCCAAAAAGAAAACAAATAATTCAACAATCGATGCAATGCATAAATTGTCGGCTGTCAAACCGAGATCTGCTACTGGTGTTACGTATAACCTTCACTTTCACTACTGACAGTTCCCATGGCACGCCCATCTATTTCCCGCCATTTGAGAAATATCTCGTGTTCACCACCAAACAGGATACCATCAGCTTAAAGGAATCTTCGCCCACAGCGCTTAGATCTAGAAGAAAGATGCCGTCAATTTAGCGTGAATCTTTCCTTGATCCCGAAGGTAAAACACGTTCGTACGACACCTCTAGCCGCCACTCCGGGAAAAACTTTGTAGTCCTCTACGCACGTCCGCACTGTCCGGAGGTGAAACAAAGAGTTCAAATTCTTTCCTATAATGCAGATAGTTTGTTTGGAGCTGGGTGCGTTTACCCTCAAGTGGCTTGCGCACAAACAGGTTTTTTCGCCCATGAAATGTAACTTTTGGTTCGCGCAGGTTATAACATGGGCAATCCATCGAGATCAGTGGTGACACTACTTTTAATGCAAACCTATTGTCAGGCGTAGGGCATACGGCGTTTCGTACGCTCCATGTATACGAGACTTAACTTAAAGTGTTTGTTTTTAGCTTAATAAATACCCAATTATGCTTGTTTAGAGAAAATTTCGGTACTTTAGCCGCACTCTTCATTTACATTCTTCCCGAAACTGTACACTTTGCATGACTTTGACGTGAATGGGGCACTCGGGAGCATAATTATGTTTGTTTTGTTCTGCCTCTCCATTCTGCCTAAATTGTTTCGGATAAACATTGTTAGTACAATATTCTTAGGCTGGATCTGATAAACAAAGACTTTCATTTCTGTAGAAACCGACGACACAACATATTGACGCAATCCGACATTTTTAAATTATCATAATTATACAATTTGTCGCACAAAGAGAAAAGTAAACAGGGTGATACAAAAAAATAGTATATTTCCTAACTAGTGCTGAAAGTGCAACTTTTCAGCACGCGACTGCAATTGACCGAACGGCGCGTAGCGGAGTTCGGTCAAGCAGTCAAGTGCGGAAAAGGCACTTTCAGCACGGTACGTTAGGAACGCTGTTTTTCTACGAGTGTGTGGAAAAAGTCAAACTAAACAACCATTTGATAATATTTATTTTTACCATTACTGCTTATTATTATTTACAGCATTAATCGTAAAAGAACAGTTGGTAGCATTTTACAAACGAATCACAGAAGCAAGTTGTTGTGGGTAAGTTGCGGAGTTGGAGATTGCCGTTTAGGTGCAATTAAAACGTTTGTCGTTACAGGTAACAGAGACACATTGCTTAATAGAAGACGGTACAATGGGCCTTGAGTGCGTTTTGCTGTGTTTAAGGGTAGATGAATTTTGGAATATTATTTTGTTTGACAAGTCCGTCTTGAAACTTGTAGAGCTTTCTAGGCAGTCTTCTGCAACAGATGATGACTTTCAACTTCCAAGTCTTTTAATATTCGTTACGCCTTCACCAGAATTAGCTAACATTGTAGCTGAGGAACGGCGAAAGCTATGTCCCGTGTAAAGTTCTAGGTTTGGAAGACGTAAATAGGCAGCTATTTCAGAGGGCATCTTGCCAAAAAAAATTATTCTATGCACTGGACAGTACAAGCCAATTTTTTGTATTTAACAAAAATCTTCTGTGTGGTGTTTCGGGCTTTCGTAAACTGAAATACTTTCTATACAAAGCTAGATATTTTCCATTTTCAATTTCCTCGGAAATGACAAAACTTCAGCTAGAATGTTTTTTGGAGTATATTTGGTATGGAATATTTACAATTAAAAGATTCCCCTTATTGTCAATATCATCAATACTAATTTTTATCAATTCTTCTCGACAACACGCACCAGCTAGTCCGAAAATTGTTGCTACCTTCATCGCTAGATAGACATCATTTGGAGCATCATTAATAAATTTTACAATTGCATTTTTGAGAAAAATTTGGCCTTCTTGGGTTTAAATTCCACATTTTGCTTCTTCAAAAATGATGTAACTTTGAAATATTTGCTTAAATCCACGTTCTATTCGATCTTAATGACACTTTTTAACATGGAATACCTTAACCATAAGGAATTGGGCTTCCATGTTTTAGCAAGTTCCGCGAAATATGTCATAAAAACTTCTTCTTTCATACTTTTGATTTTTTTCTCGCCACACCAGCTTGTAAATGCTGTATATTCTTTCTCTTACGTGTGCTTTAACTTGGACGGCAACAAATCTAAATTTGCTTTTTCGGCAGCTTTTAGAATGGATTCAGGTAATTCCTCGTCAGAAGACTCCATGGGAAACGTTTTTTATTCAAAATCGACGAAACTGATCAGAATGTACTAAAGACACTTTTAATTATCGATTACTTTTAATGCCTTTGATCTTTTATAATATGGACATCGGCACCTGTCAGTGTATTTTAGTGACTATTTCGTTGATTTTATACCTAATTTGTACAAATAAAAGTTTTCTTTGCCAATAATAAAATTATACTTAGTCAAACTTCAGAATTAAAAACATTTTAAGTACCTGTTTAAGTGGAAAATTTGCAAAGTTTACTTTTCTGCACTAGTGCGGAAAAGTGACACTTTTACAAAGAGTTTATTTACTTTATCACTTTTTGCGTATTACGGCTTATTATTTGATCTTATTATTAGTATTTAAATGTAAGTGGGTCCATCGCTGACAGGGTTATCACTAGTAAAACGTAAGCCACAAGTTCGAAGTATACCTAGCTAACTTTTTTTCTTTTTATATTTTTCTAAATTTTTTTATAATTTTTTCGGCAATACTGCCGGCATTCGTTTAGTCAGTACCTAAAAAAACCTCTTTTATATTGATAGACTCCATAGTTTGTTAATAATTTTTGTTTAAAATTTTTTTAACGCATACAAAAATCGTTAATAAAAAGGTATTTTTGTTATAAAGGTTTTTCAGCTCTTTAATTATTTTTAAATATTGTGTTTTTAGTAATAAAAAAAAGTTTTATTTAATATCAAAAGTCAGCTTTTTGTCTTTTTTGCTCTATGCTGCAGTAAAAACCCCCATTAAAAATGTTGTGGCTAATTAATTTACCATAACATATTAAAATAATAAAAGTACTTTTTTCATTATTTTATATGTTATAAAAATATATCAATTCCAAAACAAGCGCAGTACAAACAAAATTATAAAACTTGTTTTATTAGTACACACAATTCTAAATTTAAAATGGTAGAAAAATATAAATAATTTAAAAAATTTCCGAACAAAAAAATATATAATATTTAGCTTTCCGTTCTGTTTTCTTTTTTAACATAAACCCGGCAATAGATACATTCATTAATTAAGTTAGGCTAAAAACCACATTAAAAAGTAACTTTTTCTAAGTAAATGCATATTATGCTTGCATATATAGAGGGTGTCGAAGAATATGTGGGCAATCACTCGGATTCATATTGAACACAAAAATAATGTGACAAGTTCATATAAAATATTTTCCTAAAGTCCCTCTTTACAGAGCTATCTATCCTTAGAAGTCACTGGAAATCTGGTTTTCTTGAATAACTTTTATAACACTTTTTATAACCCATGACAATGCAATAATCTTCAAACAGTATCCCGTTAAGTTCCAGCATTTCCAGGAAAACCGGATAAGTGAAAATTCGTACGTTCTGGCGGAGGCGCCAGATTAGACAATTGAATACTCAAACTTGACAATATTTGCCAGACGGGTTGGGGACCGGGAAAAGGTTGCAACACCTTAGTTAAACAAGCGTGCGTCCACCCATAGGACGCAACCCCTCGGCAAACGACAGGAAGACCATGGGGTTAACAAGAACCCCCGTTAAACGGGTACAAACCCCGTTACATGCAGACCAACCTGAAATTTGTTCGGAGTAGTTGCGTTCTCAAAACCCATGCAACAGTGAAGCTTTAAATGAAATGATTAGATTACGAAATAGTTCGTGAAACATTTCAATATCACATGACCGCAGAAAACTAATTGATATATCGAACTAAAAAATGAAAAATAAATAATAGTTTAAAAAACTAAAAAACACGCTTTTATAACTATTATTTATTTTTACATTAAGCTTTAGCATGGGTTGCTTTTAAGAATTAAAATATGATAAAATTGTATTTCAAAGCACAAAACAATTATCATTAAACCAGTCCAAACCAAATCTTCAAATTTATGCATGACTATATAAAGTCAGCTGTAATTCTGACATACAGACAAATAGGTCACCTCCATCACTTAACAGAGATCACTTGACACCGACAGCTCTAAGACGGATGACACAATGGATGCTGATGTATTGGAGGCAAGGCCTTACTTATAGCCTCCCACCAAGGAACCAAGCCACAGGAATACCAGACAGAAATATATGCCATTCTTACATGTATTCAAGAGAATGTAAGAAGGGGGTCCAAAACCACACCATTCACGATGAAGTGCATAAACAATCTCAAAAAGGTCGCCGCCAGTAACAACAGGATTAAACTCCTGTGGATTTTTGGACACTGGGGAATAGATGGCCATAAAAAAGCGGAAGACCTAGCAAGAGCTGTCATCTAAAAGGTTCAACGGTCCATAGCCAGTTCTTGGACTGTTTAAAAGATGATTAAAACACTTATTAGTATATGGTCTCAACAACAACAACAATGACGGCCAAAACATGCAGAAGGAGGTACTAAGCGATCCCCTTTAAAAAACTAAATACTGAGGCCCCTAAACTAGGGCATACTTAGCTAAGACAAGAAGAAGAACTTTTGACAAAATATTGTCATCTAAGAAAACACTTGCAAAAAATAGGCATTTACAATGAACCCATAACATGCAGGCTTTGCGGGAAAGAGTAGGAAACAGCTTTACACATAATATACTGATACGCAAAAGATATTCTATTCTATTTTTTGTTCTTGGCTCCGGTCCCCTTAGGTCCAATTCGCCAGCTTTCCCCCTTCCGGACTATGCTTTTCAGGGCTTCGCCGGAAAATCCGAATAATTAGGCTCGTAGCTCCCAAAAAAAAAAATAATTCTATAAATCGATGCAATGCACAAATTGACAGCTGTCAAACCAAGACCTGCTACTGGTGTTACGTATATCCTTCACTGTCACTATTTACAGTCCCCATGGCACGCCCATCTATTTTCCACCATTTAAGAAATACCTTGTGTTCACTACCAAACAGGATATCATCAACTTATAGAAATCTTCGCTCAAGGCGCTTAGCTTCAGAAGAAAAATGCCGTCAATTTAGCATGCATCTTTACTTCAGTCCCCGAAGGTAAAAACGCCCTTACAGTTCCGTCTAGTCGCCACACCGGAGAAAAATTCTGAAAGTTTCCATGCGACGTCCGCACTGTTCGAGGGTCGAACGAAAAGTCAACCCAAAAGATGCAGTCTATTTTTCTTTTTGGAAACATATATAACGAAAATCCTCTTCCGCATAAACATCTTGGCGGGAATCTACCAAACCTGATAAAGGGCAGCAGACTTTTGTAACAAGATACTGGTGCACAATAAGTTGCAGTACAAACATGGTTAGGAGACCAACCTCAGCTTAAACCAATCATGCAGGACCAAAGAAATGAGAAGTTTACTTCTTCTAGTGTCGCCCATTTTGTTCAATGGCGTTTTTTAAATATGTTTTTCTACTACTGTATAAATAAGAAAACTTTGTGGTCCTAGCAACGCGAATGATAACGAAAGAGAACCTTCGTGTTACCTGGTTGCTAAGCTTTGCTAGCTACGAAAGTAATATTTTTATTTGAAATAGTGTCCTTTCCAATTACTTGATTAACACATTTACCTCTTTCATAACGATACAATAAGCGCTCATCTAGAGCATTCCTTGGTCTCAGCTTAATATATTCCTGTAGAAATCTGACCTAAGGAACTGAGCCTTCATCGTTAGTTACTACAAAGTTTCTTTTACCTTTATTTTTAGACTCCACTATTTTTACTATAGCCACGTCACTTCTTATTTCTACATCACTTAGCTTCATTCTGTATATTTTGTCTGTCCGGCATGCCCCAGCCACTCCCATAATGGCTATTACTTTCATTGGTAAGTAACTTTGATAACCATCGTTTTTCCTTTTAATAAAAGCAACTAGTTTCTTGAACTCCGAAATATCTTGATTTTTGTTTACGGAAATTGTTAACTTGAGCATGGAATATACAGACCAGAGGGTTGGTGGTGATAAAGACTCGGATTTTCTTGAAAATACGCCAACATCACATTCTCGTCAATCCGCCCCACATTTTTGTAGCAAGCCATTCAGAAAACGATTTATATGTTTGATGGTACCTCTCTTTAGATTTGTCTGGCAGAAGTGAAGCACACGCAAGGTCAGCTGCCTTTTGGATGCCATTTTCATATTCATTTAACATTTTAAAATGGGAATGGATTTATACTAAATTAACAATAATTCAATATCTGACAAGTGCTGATGACAGACAATGTCAACAATAAATGTGTTGCTATGGATTAATTTTTAACAGGTAAAATTTCAAAATCTCTGATATTTCTATTAAAACATGATGTTAATGATTATTAAATTATGCGATACATAGAACAGTAGCAGAAAAATATAATACATTACACGATGCGAAAGGCCTTTCAAGTGGTTTTAAATAGCCTCGGCTTCGCCTCGGCCATTTAAAAACCACCTCACACCAAAAAGTAAACTTTCGCATCTTGTAATGTAAATAACTATTTTTAATTTTTAACACAAACAAAAAAGTTGTCACTTTTCAGTCATATTCAAACTTAAACTTGAAAACTATACGAAACTTAATTTTAGCAAATTCTAAAAGTTTGGCTAATCTACTTTGGTTTATTTTTTGCTTAAACTCAGTAAATTAACGATTGCTTACTTTAGCCGAAAATTTAATTAAAAAGTTTTTGGTGAATGACTGCCAGGCATTTGTTTATATAGGTTGATTTTGGGTATTTTGAATTACAAAATAGGTGAACTGGTTTCTATACTGTGTGTCTACATAACATGGCGGTCCTGAATCAGGTTTGACCCAAAGGTTTTTGACCAGCAAAAGTAGCATAGCAGTTTGATCCGGTGTAATATACTAAGTGACATAGAAATCCGAACACCCAGTTTAAATGGTTTTATTTTAATGAAATTTAGTGAATTTATTTATCTTACCGTAAATATGTAACAATTGATAAAATTTTCAGCCTTATCAGTTCGACATTCCGGTTTTTATACTGTTTTTTTAATTCACTAACGATCTAAAAATGAATATTGCAGCCGCAGTAAAGATCCAAATTTGGCGGATTTTGGTTGTTGACATTCTTTACGATTGGTTACGATGCCTAGAGTACGAAGACCTGTCACGATTTCGTCAACTTAGTGAGTTTGATAGGGGCCGTATAGTGGGACTTCGGGAAGCTGGACTTTCTTTTCGGGAAATTGCAGTTAGAGTGCAAAGAAGTGTAGACACTGTGGTTAGGTGTTGTCAGACATGGCTTCAAGAATGCCGTACGCAAAGAGCAAGGGGCACTGGACGCCGCCGTAGAACAACCGACCGTGAATTTAGCCTTTGGGGACCGTTTCTCCACTACCAGGTCCATTGCAAATAAATGGTTTGCAGAACACGGAAGACCTATTGGCATGCGAAGTGTTTACCGACGAATGAGTTTTCGCCTGTTTTCATACCGGCCACACTGGGTCCTCCATTTAACTCGAGAACACCAACGTAATCGCCTTGAGTGGTGCAGACAACGGTCACTCTGGGATCAGGAATGGAACAGTATTGTCTTTAGTGACGAGTCTCGATTTTGTTTAGGCATGCTCGATGGTCGAGCAAGGGTTAGAAGGCGACGTGGTGAAAGGAGGAATCCACAGTTTTTGTTGAAAGACATGTTCATCACACTGTTGAAGTTATGGCTCCAGGTCACCTTTAATCTTCATCAGAGGTAACATGAACGCGCAGCGTTATATCCAAGAAGTTCTAGAACCCCATCTTTTACCCTATCTTGACACTCTGGCAAATCCAACTTTCCAACAAAATAATGCCCGACCACATGTTGCAAGAGTCACAATAGACTTCTTTCAACGTAATGATGTCACATTGTTACCATGGCCACCAAGATCTCCCGACTTATCCCCAATTGAGCACGTGTGGGATATGATGGGTAGGAGATTGCTCAATTCGCAACGTCCTTCTCAGACTCTAGAAGCACTTTGAGAGGAGTTGGTGGTTGCCTGGAATGAGATACCACAGTAGGACATTAACCACCTGATCAGACGCATGCCTAGGCGCGTTGGAGAATGCGTAACACATCGGGGTGCATCCACACATTATTAAAGGTAAAAGGGCCTTAAACCAATGTAATTATTTAGAAATTTTTATCATTTACTTATTATGCTTCATTAAGTACTTATACAAAATTTTATTAAAATAAAACCATTTAAACTGGATGTTCGGATTTCTATGTCACTTAGTATATTTTAATCCCAACTATTTGCCGCAAAAATGAAAATCCTAAATTTAGCTATTTCAAAATTTTATAACTTTATTTTTTTCACCTAATTTACAATTATTTAATATTTCTAACTTATCTTTTAAAACAATTTTACTTTTAAGTAACTAATATTCAATACAGGGTGATTCAAAACTCGATCACAAAACTTAATGGGGTGATTCTACTTGACAAAATAAAGGTAGAGCTTCATATAATTTTTTTTAATTGACCGGAAAATTGAATTTTCCACTCAATTTTTAAGCGGAAAATGCTATTTTACAGGACTAATTTACTTTCCGGTCCCTAGTTTACTTTCCGGTCTCTCATTTACTTTCCGGTCCCTGATATCAAAAAATCCTGTTAGCCATGACAAAAATTGTCAGAGTTCAATTGTTACTATTTGACAGTTCAAGATATTGTAAAGTAAAGAAAGCATCATTTTGCCAAAATGGAGTCAGACATGGAAAATCCAGATGAAATAATTGAAGCAGCGTCCAAGGTGACTTTCAATTTATTGCCCACTAATATTATTATAATTCGTTTTCGTTTGTAGTTCCTATTCACTTAATTATTTATAGTTTCGTAAGTAATTTAGAAAAAATACATTTTGTCAAAAGAACCTCGTTGTACTTGCCTTATTGTCGTTTAAATATAACACTAAAAATTTACACAGTTTTTTTTCCGGTCAATTAAAAAAAATTATGTACGATACTCGACCGGAAATAATTTTTACGGGTCTCCTCAAAACTACAGGACTCGCCTACGGCTCGCCCTGTAAATGTTTTTCGTCGACCCGTAAAATACCATTTTCCGATCTAGTAACGTATATAGCTATTTTTCAAAATGTCATATGTTTTCCAGCTACAAGCCGTCAAAGTTCAATTTTTATTTTGGTTCTTTAGCCATATTGTATTTATTTTTAAGCAACCCAGTTGATATTTGGTACACAAATCGAGCTTTGCATATTCTGAAATTTTAAGACAGAAGTACTTTTTTAAATTACCGCCAGAGGGCACTTTACCTAAAACTTAAAATTTATTTACATCATAACTTTTTATTTTAACAGATATCGCAAAGCTGGTGGCTCCATTTTATAGACAATCAAAAACTTAAAAAATGGGGTACTCCTTTTTATCAATTTCAATCAAATTACCTACATACATACAGGGTGTCCAGTAACTCACCGGACAAACTTAACCAAACGATTCTACAACAATAAATATTTTAAAAAAATAGTTTTTTTAAATATTTAACACACCGTAGTTCATAAACTAAGAAGTTAATGACATATGTTTATAGGAAGTTCTTTTCTTATTTTCCGTTATAGAATCGGCCCGTAAAGTTTGTCGGTTGAGTTACTGGACACCCTGTATGTATGTAGGTAATTTAATTTAAATTAATAAGAACTTTGATGTCTATTGGTGCCTAAACGGTGAGGTTTATCGACTTTAATAAAGGGTTCCTTATTTTTTAAGTTTTTGATTGTCTATAAAATGGCGCCCCCAACTTTGCGATATCTGTCAAAATAAAAAAGTTATGATGTAAATAAATTTTAAGTTTTAGGTAAAGTGCCCTCTGGCGGTATTTAAAAAATATATTTTTATCCCAAAATTTTAGAATTGCAAAGCTGGATTTGTTTGCCAAATATCAACTGGATTGGATAAAAAATAAATGCAATATGGCAAAAAAACCAAAATAAAAATTGAACTTTGACGGCTTGTAACTCAAAAACGAATGACATTTTGAAAAAAAATTTATATGAAGCTCTACCCTTATTTTGTCAAGTAGAATCACCCCTTGAGTTTCGTGATCGATTTTTAAACCACCCTGTATAATTATTTGTGTAAAGTATACTAGGTTAGTAAAAAGTACCGCAACTTTTAAATATCTTTAAAACCACTAAAGCAACATTTACCAAATTTAGTATCTAAGTTGTTTGGGACATGTGGAATTTAATAATGATAGCGGCACTGTTGCCAGAATTTCAGTTTTTGTGCTACACATATGTTTTTCAGTTTTTTTAATGGAATGCCCCATTCATTTTTATTGAAATGAATTGTACTTATTAATTGTAAGTTTCTTAATTTTTAAAATTCTGTCTGTACACTGGGGTATCCACGGTCATGTAAACCTGAAACGCACTTGCATGAAAACAAATGTCAAATAAAGCTTTTGATACACACGATTTAGATGTACCTGTCAGATCAGCGTCAGTTTTGGTAGCTAGGGGTGCGATCAACTTGAACATAAGCGTTATTCAGCAAAAAGATTTTTTATTTTTGTCAATGTATTCATAACTTTTAACTTTTCAAAAACATGGATAACCTTGGTACAAATCAAACTCGGACACCGAGTCGCATGCCAAACCAGATGTGGCAGTTTTTTAATACAAACGGTCAAATTTGCGCGCGAGCTTTGGCATTTTTGACAGATGTGACAGTTTTGCATGACCGTGTATACCCCGGTTACTAGTTGTTGAGATATAATACACCACATATCCAGCAAGAAGAAATTTAGAGCCTAAATATCTTTAAAACCGCAGAAGCTATGTTTACAAAAAAATCTATTTAGTGGATTTTAGGCATGCTCAATCGATCAGTGATATCAGCATTGTTGCCAAATTTAAATATAATTGTGATGTTTTCTTATCTTTTAGTATAAAACAGTTAGTTGCAAAATTTAAATATTTTACTAAAATTGTGATTTTTTAGGACGTACCAAAGGTAAAAATATCTCTCTTCCTTATTTTACAAAAGTGACTTATCGGGTTTTGCCATCTTACACACATAATTAAAAGTTATATCCTTTACTTACAAAAAGGCTTCCTTCTCTTGCCCATCGTCGGGCTGTGGGGGATTTATTGCTTTTTTATAGGTACCACGGCTTTTGGTCTGAAGAATTGTCCAGTATAGTTCCTCCACTCACGGTTCCCAACAGAGAAACTCGTGGTTCAGCGCGTATGCATTCCTATACGGTCCAACTGGACAAGCCCCGAACCTCCCACTTTGTTCGTTCTTTTATCCCTAGAGTTTTTAGAATGTGAAACCTGCTGCCCGCGGAGTTCTTTCCTTCCTCCCAAATCTTCAAGTATTTAAGTCCCGTGTCAACAAACTTCCTCTTACCTCGCTTAACGCACGGTACGTTAGTATTTAGGCTTTAGTTCGTGGTTTGTCCAAAGATAAAAAAATATATCAAAGTTAGAAAAAACTTGAAAATAAAACACACCTTTCCAACTTACCCCGTATAGCGATTGAGAGAAATAAATTAACAGTTATAAATAAATAAAATACGTAAATTTATGCTTCTTTTTGTTAAACAAGGCTTAAATTGGATCATTATTTTACATTGTTTTTATCTTTAATTTACATATTTTTAGATTTATTTTTATGTCTCTCTGTTCACAATATTTAAAGCATAATTTAATGGGGATTATAACAACCAAAAAAAAAAAAATTTACAAAAGTTTTCAAAAATGTTTTTAAGGATTAATCTAACCACAAAATAAAAACATTAAGATAAAATTAAAAATCTGTAAAGTCGTTTTAATAACATGATAACGGAATTATGCATTTTCTTTGTTGATTTAAGTAACTTAAAGGTATTTTAATGCTTTAAGAAAGGGATTTTTATTTTTATGTTTTACCCATCTATTATTGATCTGTAATACCTTAAAAAACGAGAATATGTTATGGTAGCAATAATACCTGCTATCACACCAGGAGTATAAGCGGACATTATGATAATGCCCGCTTATGATGCCCTTAATGCGCTAATACGGAAACATCTATTGCCAACATCCCAACTCTACTTCTCTCGCAATAAAGAATCGAGTTGTATGCAGAAACATGAGTGTGTTAAACATGTAGTACAATAACGCCAGCTAACCTAGATTCAAATATGCCATTAAAACGGTTTCGGTTATTTGAAGAATTGCGTTTGCATCTTTCCAAATACCAAATATGCCATACTCCCGATCATACTGTTGCCTTGATTTAACTGGCAAAAGATTTTCGGTCGCTTTTATGGCCTTTTCTCTTATATTTTGTGGAATTTCTTCCATTTGAGCAAATCGTTAAATAAAAATGCCAACTGACTAACTGATAGAAACATCAAAGTCAAACTTAGCGCACAGTCATTATCTACCTACGTATACAGGTAGAGTTGCATTACTTATTTTTATATTGCAGGATAAATAACAGCCAATCGGTCATTGAAAAACTCTTTTAGGTAAAACATAAAGCATTGTGTCACCACGGGCTTTAGCGGACTATAATGCCCATCCAGGTCGGGATCAGCCCTCAGGCCAGTATATTTCGACCTTCAAGGAGCATCTACAGTCCTAGTAACGCCCTTGATACATAAATTTGACCTCCGGACAGTGCGGACGTGCGTGGAGGGGACCCCACAAAGAGTTCTTCCCACGGCGTGGCGGCTAGAGGTGTCGTACGAACAGTTTTTACCTTCGGGGATCAAGGGAAAGATTCACGCTAAATTGACGGCATCTTTAGACCTCTGGATCACAAGCGCTGTGAGCAAAGATTCCTATAAGCTGATGGTATCCTGTTTGGTGGTGAACACGAGGTATTTCTCAAATGGCGGGAAACAGATGGGCGTGCCACGGGAACTGCCAGTAGTGAGAGTGAAGGGTTCGCCACGTGACACCGGTAAGCAGATCTTGGTTCGACGGCCGACAATTTATGCATTGCATCGATTGTTGAATTGTTTGTTTTCTTTTTGGTATTTCTGGGGCTACGAAGAGCTCGCTTGTCCGGATTTTCCGCCGACGAAACCCTGGAAGCATAGTCCGGAAGGGGGAGAGTGGTGGATTGGACCTAGTTTAAAAAAACTAAAAAAACACGCTTTTATATGCAACCGAACTAAAAATTAGAAAATAATTTTTCATTAAAAAAAATATTGTCATTTCATAGTAAAAAGCGTGGGGTGCATTTTACTATTTTCATAACTTTTCCATCATAGATATTTGCAAATATAATAATTATAACATTTAATATATTTATCACCCCACGCTTTTTACTATGAAATGACAATATTTTTTAATGAAAAATTATTTTCTAATTTTAGTTCGGTTTGCATATAAAAGCGTGTTTTTAGTTTTTTAAACTATTAATTATTTTTCATTTTTAGTTTCTGCTACTCTTGACAAAATGGCGAAAATATTTTTAATGAACAAGAGTAGCAAATTTTAAAATTTTTCCAACAGATTGCAACTCACTAAAAATTTCTTCTTCATTAAGTAGCAAAGTTTGAAATTTTGCCAACAGATGGCTAATCCAGGCAATGTTTGGACCGTTGCCAACATATTGCAACCCACTAAAAATTTCTTCTTCATTTAATAGCAAAGTTTGAAATGTTGCCAACAGATGGCAACCTAGGTGTTGTTTTTATAATATAATGGATTTTTTATCCTGACTGTCCTAATCAGGATAACGGGATACTGTTTGCAGATTATTGCATTGTCATAGGTCCTTAATACGTGTGCAAAGTTTCAAAGAAATCGAATAGCTGGAAGTTGGTTAAGAGTGTAGGCTCAAAAGATTCCGTTACATAGGCAGCCAGATAGATAGATTGATAGATAGATGTTTAAATCCCATTATGTTCAATTAACGCCTTCGGTGCGATGCGTTGATACGCATTTAATTTGATGCGCCCAAGGACCCATATATTGAAAGTTTCGATATTTTGAAACTAGGGCCGTGTTTATTGTGTTTTTATTTGGAAACAAAAATGAATAGATAGACAAATAGCATATATCAGGGTGTGATCTGCAAAATCTCGATCACGAAACTTAAGGGGGTGAGTTCTACTTGACAAAATATGGGGTAGAGCTTCATATTTTTTCTTAATGTCATTCGTTTTCGAGTTACATGCTCGTCAAAGTTCAATTTTTATTTTGGTCTTTTTCGCCATATTGCATTTATTTTTTAACCAATGCAGTTGATATTCGAGCACAGAAATCAAGCTTTGCAGGTTCTAAAATTTTAAGATAAAAGTATTTTTTTAAATACCGCCAGAGGGCACTTTACCTAAAACTTAAAATTTATTTACATCATAACTTTTTATTTTGAGTTTAAAAAAACTAAAAAAACACACTTTATATGCAAACCGAACTAAAAATTAGAAAATAATTTTTCATTAAAAAAAATATTGTCATTTCATAGTAAAAGCGTAGGTGCATTTTACTATTTTTTCATAACTTTTCCATCATAGATATTTTGCAAATATAATAATTATAACATTTAATATATTATCACCCCACGCTTTTACTATGAAATGACAATATTTTTTTAATGAAAAATTATTTTCTAATTTTTAGTTCGGTTGCATATAAAGCGTGTTTTTTAGTTTTTTTAAACTATTAATTATTTTTCATTTTTAGTTTCTGCTACTCTTGACAAAATGGCGAAAAAAATTTTTAATGAACAAGAGTTGGCAAATTTTAAAATTTTTCCAACAGATTGCAACTCACTAAAAATTTCTTCTTCATTAAGTAGCAAAGTTTGAAATTTTGCCAACAGATGGCAATCCAGGCAATGTTTGGACCGTTGCCAATATATTGCAACCCACTAAAAAATTTCTTCTTCATTTAATAGCAAAGTTTGAAATGTTGCCAACAGATGGCAACCTAGGTGTTGTTTTTATAATATAATGGAATTTTTTTCCTGGCGATCCAAAAAAGATAACGGGATACTGTTTGCAGATTATTGCATTGTCATGTTTCCTTAATACGTGTGCAAAGTTTCAAAGAAATCGAATAGCTGGAAGTTGGTTAAAATTAGGCTCAAAGATTCCGTTACATAGCCAGATAGTTACAACCCAAGTTAATAAAAAAGCGTGTTAACGGCATTTATTAACTGTTATTGTTCATAAAAATTGAACACCAATGGTGCAACTAACCCAATTGTGTAAAGAACTTATTAATTTTTATTGTTCATAAAAATTGAACACCAATGGTGCAACTAACCAAATTGTGTAAAAACTAAAAAAATTTCTTCTTCATTTAATAGCAAAGTTTGAAATGTTGCCAACAGATGGCATCTAGGTGTTGTTTTTATAATATAATGGAATTTTTTTCCTGGCGATCAAAAAAGATAACGGGATACTGTTTGCAGATTATTGCATTGTCATGTTGGTCCTTAATACGTGTGCAAAGTTTCAAAGAAATCGAATAGCTGGAAGTTGGTTAAAATTAGGCTCAAAGATTCCGTTACATGGCAGCCAGATGGATAGATAGTTACAACCCAAGTTAATAAAAGACATTTTTATTTTTAGTTCATTACGTACAAAAATACAAAGTTGGTGGTTTAAGGTTAGTTGTTATAAGCAAGCAATTCAAGCAAAGAGTTGTTCAATAGGTAATAACGAATGTAAAATACATTTTATTTTACATCTTGTGAATAATACAGGACTAAAACTTATAAATACATTGTTTTTTTGTTTAAATGTTTTTAACTAATATTTTAAAAATTAAATAAACTATAAACATCACAAGTTCAATGCAAACTGACTAATTAAAAAAGCGTAGGCAGCCGACGCGGCATGACGTGCTACCGTTTGCCGGTGATGTGTTCACTTATTTAAATGCGGTATGTGGTCGGGCACGGTGCTGCAAACTGGGGCACGGCCGTGCTACGAAACGGTTATATGTGACCAAACTTCTCTGTTACCTTATTTTTAAAGGTTTTTTTACGATCAAAACCCCGATTTTTGACTTAGGAAGTAAAATTTTTAAAAGAAAAGGTATTTTGTTCCGCCTCTTCACTCTATTACAATCAGAAGTAGGTAATTTGAAAAGAGAAGAAAGACCTTTTCCATCGGAAATGTTTACCTTCAAGTAAAAAATCGAGGTCCAGATGTGATTTAAAGCGTGGTATAACTGACTCATGCAACTGCTATTTTATTATAGAAGGAACAGTTTAAAAATGTAAATTCGGTGCTCTTTGATAAGAAAAAACATCACAAAAAGTTTAAAGCAAATAAATCGGCATGCTTGTCTTCGCGGCCGCCTTTGCTATATTTCTTTTATGATATGCCGGTTGATGCAGCTGGTCATTGCACTATGGGATAGAAATTAATTTTTTTGGTCAAAATTCTGAAACTTATCAATCTAACTTAAAATGAGGTGCTTATTATAAATTATTACAAATGCTTTTTGGAAACCTAAAACTTATTATATGTTATTATAAATTTACACCCCCTTAACATTATTATTTTTTATTGTACAAAATAAACTAAAATGTCAGCTTGTTTGGTTAATTCGGTAGTATTCTAATCAGTAATCCAATGATTATTATCTCATATGATATACAGGGTACGACAATAGGTATGATTTTTTAAATGGAATACCCTGAATATTATATCACCACCAAAAAATCTTTTAAAATGCTTTAAAAAATACTACATTTGATGTGTCTATCTCAATTAGTTTCGGAAATATGACCATCCAAATCTGAATAATAATTTTAAATTATTCTTAGATGCGTAATAGAGATACATCTTCCCAACTTTTTTATTTTTTAACGTATAAAATAAATAAAAACACTGTTTTGTTGGGTAGATTCTGTAGAATCCATATCTTTCATCAAAATGCTTTTATCTTTTAGGATATACAGTGTAGGACAAAACATATTAAATTTTAAAATGGAAAACCTTGTAAATTATAAAAAATCTTGTATCTGTCCTTACACTCAGAAGTAGCAATAAGTAGGAAGGCAATTGTAAGTACAAAAACTGATAAAGAAAAAGGTAAAAAAATCTTTGACAAAAGTAGCGAGACTTCGCGAGACTGCATCGGAAACACAACAATAGCTCTTATTATTTAAACTCTTTTACTTTTAGTAAACAAGGCTAATAATAAACTAAGTAGATTAAATGTTGTATATTTATGTTTACTTAAAATACATTTTAAAGTTTCTTATTATCCCAATAGAAGTCGTCATATCCTTTTATAATTTTGCGTACATGTAGTTTGGAGTATCTACTTTGAAATACACAAGCATGAGCCATTAAAATTTCAAAGTTGCTTTTTGGCCAAAATAATGGATTTCTATCCCATAGTGTATCGGCGCGTCGCTGTAAAGGATAGCGGCGCCTTTGTATAAAATAGTCCGATTGCAGGCGGCCTTTTTATGTTTTTTTGTATTATTTTCAAAGGGTACCGAATTTGCGCTTTTAAAATGTTCTTATTATAAATACAAAACTTATTGCACTGCATAACCCTACTTTTACCCAGCAAAACTCACAGCTGCGGGATGGTTGCGGTTATGTCTGGCCAGACCTTTACATATAAAAATAGAAAATTACCAAGAATAATTTGTTTAAGTGTTAATTCAAATGTTAAATTTTACGATATTGTAAATTTTTATCGCAAAGACAAGCAGCACCCGAAAACGTTTCTATCACGTACAGATCGTTAAGTTTGTTTTAGTTCTTGTCATTTCTGGAACGTCTCTTACTTTAGGTAAGTGCTTTTTAAAGGTCCTTTTCTTACAGCACATTTTCTACATTGTTATACATATATCTTGGTAACTGATATAATATACAAGGCGTTTTAAAAGAAATTCAAAAAATTTAGGAAGGAAATTCTTTGTTTAAAATAACTAAAGGTAAGTTTATTGTATAAACATTGGGTTAAAGTTAACCAAAGGGTAATATCACGAAAAAATAAAATAATTGTCTATATTTTTATCTCATACAAAAGATACAGAGTGTTTCCCAACCACGGTACGAATCTTAAGAGGGTGATTACAGGGTAATTCAAAATTCGATCACGGAAACTTCTTAAGGGGGTGATTCTACTTTTGACAAAATAAGGGTAGAGCTTCATATAATTTTTTTTTTTTCAACATGTCATTCGTTTTCGAGTTACAAGCCGTCAAAGTTCAATTTTTTATTTTGGTTTTTGCAAGCGATATTGCATTTCTCTTTTGTAACCAATCCAGTTGATTTTTGGCACAACAAATCGAGCTTTGCAGATTCTTAAAATTTTAAGGACAAAAGTACTTTTTTTAAATACCGCCAGAGGGCACTTTGCCTAAAACTTTGAAATTTATTTACATCATAACTTTTTTATTTTGACAGATATCGCAAAGCTGGGGGCGCCATTTTATAGACAATCCAAAACCTAAAAATAAGGCATACTCTTTATCAAAGTCGATAAACCTCACCTGCTTAGGCACCAATAGACATCAAAGTTTTCATCAATTTCAATCCAATTACCTACATAACATACATACAGGGTGTCCAGTAACTCAACCGACAAACTTTACGTGGACGATTCCACAACAAAAACTTCGATAGAAACTTCATATAAGCAAATGTCCTAAAACGTTCCTAGTTTTTGAACGAGCCCGTGACCGTGCGTTTCCCGGTGAAATGTAGGGGATGCCGTGCAAAAAATTTAACAATGTATTTGTAAGTTTTACTTACATATTATTCACAAGATTTAACAATCAAAATAATTTTACACTATTTAATTCCGATTAAATTAGTTTTTCTTGTATTGTTTGTTTACAAACAACTAACATTTAGCCACTAACTTTTAATTTTTATACGTAATGAACATAGAAATAAAAGGTGATGCCCGTAACTCAAAGTTTAACTCGGGGAACATCGGCGTTATCCGATCCTCGTATAATTTTTCATTGCTGGGTATATTTCAGACCGAACGAGACACGGTTGTGCTACGATGCGGGTCTTGTGGGACATCGTTGCGGTTATGTGTGGCCAGATTTTTACCTGTACTACACTTAAAGTTTAGAAAAAAAGGGAACAGAGATAGGTAGAAAAAATTGTTTTATTTGAACAAAGAGATATATATATATACATAAAACAATAGACTTAGCTTGACAAAAAAGGCTTTGTATACAGGGTGATCCAAAATCGATCACGAAACCTAAGGGGGTAATTCTACTTGACAAAATAAGGGTAGAGCTTCATATAATTTTTTTCAAAATGTCATTCGTTTTCGACTTACAAGCCGTCAAAGTTCAATTTTTATTTTGGTTTTTTCGCCATATTGCATTTATTTTTTAACCAATCAACTTGATATTTAGCACACAAATCGAGCTTTGCAGATTCTAAAATTTTAAGAAAAAAGTACTTTTTTTAAATAACGCCAGAGGGCACTTTACCTAAAACTCAAAATTTATTTACATTATAACTTTTTTATTTTGACAGATATCGTAAAGCTGGGGGCGCCATTTTATAGATAATCAAAATCTTAAAAAATAAGGTACTCTTTATTAAATTTATACCTCACCGTTTAGGCACCAATAGACATCAAAGTTTTCATCAATTTCAATCAAATTACTCTACATACATACAGGGTGTCCAGTAACTCAACCGACAAACTTAACCAAACGATTCTACAACAAAAATAACAAAAAACTTCATATAAACATAAATCCCAAACGTCTTAGTTTTTGAACTACTGTGTGTTAAATATTAAAAAAAAAAACTTTTTTTTTTTATTTTTCTTTCACAGTTTTTACAATCCATAAATCTTATAGCATATAATGAATACAAAATATTTTTTGATGTTGTCATCATGCGTATTGTGAGGTAGATATTAACAGCACCCTTTTGCAAAATAATTTATTACTTAATATCCTTCAATATACAAAGAAACCTAATTTCCCAAATTATAAAAAGACTGTAATTACTTATTTTTAGAACAGAAATGAATAAAGTTTTTAATAAAAAAAAATATAATGATAAAGATAAATGGTAAAGAGGCATCACGCAAATTATAGCTTAGGCGTTATAAGCTCAAAGCAAATAATTCCAGTAATTTTAGGCAATTTTAAGACTAATTAACAGCACTCCTCGCTTACCTTGCTTAAGACACCCACGCAAAGACATATTACATTAAATGCTTTTATACACAGGGTGTAACAGGAATGTTAAAAATAGGTAGGCACTATTTATGTATCAAGGGCGTTACTAGGGCGCCTCTAATGCCCTGAAGGTCCGAAAATAGCCCGCAGGGCCTCTGGCCCGAGGGCTAGATTTCGGCCTGATGGGCATTGATATAGTCCCAGTAAAAGCCGTGGTGCCTACTAATGCTTTATGTTTTACCAAAAAGAGTTTTTCAATGACTAATTACATTATTTATTCGCAATATAAAAAATAGTTGCACCTGTACCTGTATACGTAAGTAGATAATGACTGGTGTTAAGTTTGACTTTGATGTTTCTATCAGTTAGTCAGTTGGCATTTTTATTTAACGATTTGCTCAAAATGGAAGAAATTCCACAAAATATAAGAAAAGGCCATAAAAGCGACCGAAAATCTTTTGCCAGTTAAATCAAGGCAACAGTATGATCGGGAGTATGGCATATTTGGTATTTGGAAAGATGCGAACGCAATTCTTCAAATAACGAAACCGTTTTAATGTATTTTTCAGGAACTGGTAAGTTATTGATTTTATTTTAATGTTTTTAACACGCTTTTATTAGCTTGGGTTGTAACTATCTATCTGGCTGCCTATGTAACGGAATCTTTGAGCCTAATTTTAACCAACTTCCAGCTATTCGATTTCTTTGAAACTTTGCACACGTATTAAGGACCCATGACAATGCAATAATCTGCAAACAGTATCCCTTTATCTTTTTTAATCGCCAGGAAAAAAAAATTCCATTATATTATAAAAACAACACCTAGGATGCCATCTGTTGGAAAAATTTCAAACTTTGCTATTAAATGAAGAAGAAATTTTTAGTGGATTGCAAAATGTTGGCAACGGTCCAAACATTGCCTGGATTGCCATCTGTTGGCAAAATTTGAAACTTTGCTACTTAATGAAGAAGAAATTTTTTAGTGAGTTGCAATCTTTTGCAAATTTTAAAATTTGCTACCATTGTCATTTCATAGGGGGCTGGTTATTTTCTTTTTGCTGCTTAATTAAATAGTATGTTCTAATTTACTGTTATATTAAGAATTTTGTGCAATATAACGAACTAAAAAATGAAAAATAATTAATAGTTTAAAAAACTAAAAAAACACGCTTTTATATGCAACCGAACTAAAAATTAAAAAATAATTTTTCATTAAAAAAAATATTTTCACTTCATAGTAAAAAGCGTGGGGTGCATTTTACTATTTTTTCATAACTTTTCCATCATAGATATTGGCAAATATAATAATTATAACATTTAATATATTAAGCACCCCACGCTTTTTACTATGAAGTGAAAATATTTTTTAATGAAAAATTATTTTTAATTTTTAGTTCGGTTGCATATAAAAGCGTGTTTTTTAGTTTTTTAAACTATATATATATATATATATATATATATATATATATATATATATATATATTAATAATTTTTTTCTTTTTAGATATGATTTGAAACTTTTTCTGATTTTAGCATTTCTTAAAATGTGGTGTACATCTTGGTAAAGTATGTATTTTTCTTATTCCTTGTGTATAAAATCCATGTTTCCGGATTTTTGAAATATTGCGAATAAATAAAATATTCGTATGTTTCAAATATACCAAAAGGCATGTCTACAACTATCATTTATTGGTAAATGTAATTTGCTTTTATTTATGGTTTGCTTTCACGACCTGAGCTTTGTAAGCTCAGTTTAGATCTTTGAACGTTACAGAATTCTCTCCGTATTTCAAATTTAATCTGGAGTTATATTACTGACGAAATGTATGTTTACGTATGTGAGTCTCTAAGGACGCATTTGACCATTGAACTGTATTTTAATTCGTTTCATTAAATACAGATGCTTTAAAAGAAAACTAGCTTAGAAAATAATGGTACTATTAACCTTTGACTGGTGACGTCACATTTTTGAGACGCAAATGGATTAAAATAAATAAAGTAATGGAAAAATTAATTAATTCACAAATTCTTAAGTACTTAGAAAAACACAAAATTTTGCATGATGCAGTATGGATTTCGCCACAAGAGATCTACAGCAGATCTTCTTTTCTTCGTATCACACTGTTGGAATAAGTCTCTTGAGTTTCTATGTGAGTCCCAAATCGTTGCTCTTGATATATCCAAAGCTTTTGATCAGGTCTGGCATGCCGCACTTCTTAATAAACTTCCCTGCTATGGTCTTTCAACTAAACTCTGTACATGGCTCTCTAGTTATCTATCTGATCGACGTATATCAGTTATTGTGGACGGCCATTCTTTAAGCTTTCACCAAGTAAATGCTGGAGTCCCTCAGGGCTCAGTTTTGGCACCAACATTGTTTCTTCTTCACATCAACGACCTTCTCTCGTCCACAACTAATTCCATTCATAGTTTCGCCGACGATAGTACCCTTCACTCCAGTTTTCAGGTTCCTAAACCCATCACTAAACCTGACTTGGAAAACAGACGCAGAGCGATGCAGATATCTCTTTCGCAGGATTTTAATTTAATATTGGATTGGGGCGCCAAAAATCTCGTCCATTTTAATGCATCCAAAACACAATCATGTTCCTTGTCGCGAAAAGAGTCATCAAATACTCATCCTCTACTTATGAGCGGCCAAGTTTTACAGAGCAAAGACACCTTCAATCTTGTGGGCGTCACATTTGAAAGTAACCTTAACTGGCATAAACACATTGTATCTATAGCCACGGCAGCTTCAAAAGCTTCGATATCTCTTTCGAGCCAAAAAGTATTTTTTCCGCTTCTAATTTATACACTTTATATGAGTCCCAAATCCGATCTCCCTTGGAATATTGTTCCCATATCTAGGGCATGGCGTCCCCCACAACCCTAAGCATTCTTGATTCTATTCAAAGAAGAGGTATTCGTCGCATTAATAATCCTTCACTTACAGAAAGGCGTCCCTTTCTTGCCCATCGTCGGGCTGTGGGGGATTTATCGCTTTTTATAGGTACTTCCATGGTTTCTGCTCTGTAGAATTGTCCAGTATAGTTCCTCCACTCACGGTTCCCAACAGAGAAACTCGTGGTTCCGCGCGTATGCATCCCTATACGGTCCAACTGGACAGGCCCCGAACTTCTCACTTTGTTCGTTCTTTTATTCCTAGAGTTTCTAGATTGTGAAACCTGCTGCCCGCGGAGGTCTTTTCCTTCCCCCAAATCTTCAAGTATTTAAGTCCCGTGTCAGCAAACTCCCTCTTACCTCGCTTAAGACACCCACGGTACGTTAGTATTTAGGCTTTAAGCCTTCGTGGTTTGTCCAAAGATTAAAAAAAAATAATTTTGACTGGAAGCTTATAATTCCTTGTTTAAAGTTTAAAACCTTCTCTATATTGTAAGTAATTTTATATCAGATTTTTATTTTTTAAGTAATCTTAACTTTTATTATATTGTGCAAGGACAGAATAGTTCTTCACAGTACATAAAAGTTTTAATTTTCCTAAAATATTTAATAATTTTTTTATTCTGGAGGCAAGCAAAATATTATTTTGTTTATACGTCAAAGTTGTTATTTATTACTACCGCGGTTGTAATTAGTTAAACGCCTTAAATTGATGATAATTAACTATTAAAAATGTGTGTTGTTTTATAAACATGTCACTAAAAAAATTAACAAATTATGTGAACAATTACGCTAAATTAAAAATGTACTTTTAACAAAAAGTAACTTTTTTATCAAAATAAAAGTCGTAAAGTAAAACAAAAGAACAACCCGTTTAAACAGAAAAGTTGTTTAAGTCTTTAATAAGATTAAAAGAGAAATGGGTAAGTTAGTTAGCTAGAATTTACTTCAAATTAGGTCAAAAAGTACAAAAAAAAATATAACATAATTTTTATGAAGTTGTTTATCATAGAAGTGTCCTTAACAGAATTTTTAGGGATACATTTTTAATTAGAGGTTTGGGCAGATTATCTAAAGGTCATTTGCAAACTAACAGTTTAGGAAGTTAGTTTTACAAATTAAAAAAAATGTAATTCAATATGTTTTTAAATCTTGATCTGTTGTTTCTATGGTCCTAATAGGTAAGTAATTTTGAACAGATATACATTTATTTTTGCAAACAAAAATATATCTAAATTAATTATTTTAACTTCTTTGGGGTTTGCTATTAAAAAAAAACAAGTAACTTGGTACAACATATAAAAAGTGACATTGCAAACTATGTTTTCTATGTATTAGGTTAGACTAATATGTATTTATCTTCATTTTACACAAAAGGGATGTGTATAATAAATTTTATTATGTCAGTTTAAATCATGACTATCTGGTAAATCGTAGATAGTATGTACATGTATCCCCATTCCAAAAGTGAAGTCAATAGTTTAAAAAATAGAAAAGTTATTTTTGGAAAATTTGGGAGACGTCTTGTATGCTTGAAATGATTAGTTTTTAAGCAAGAACAAGGTACGCCACTGCATTTTTGTTATGGAAAAACGTAGAAAAATAAGAATGAGTTGCTTTTTCAAGAGAAAGGAGGTTTTTGCTCTTCAGTATTCATGAATACCCAATCGTGGTATTCATGAATACCGAGTATTCGAATACTTTTTTTTGTAGGTATTCGAAAATATTCGGTATTCGAATACTTTTTTTACGGTATTCGTATTCGTATTCGAATACCAAATTTCAGTATTCAGGGTGGCCCACCATATTCGACACGGTCTGTAGCTGGATAACCATGGGGTTTTAAAAAAAGTAAATACTAGAAACATATACAGGTCGGATAAGGCCACAGTATAAAATTATTTTACTCTATACAGGATGTCTCAAAAGAGTGTGACGTATCAAAGTTATATTTTTTTAAATGGAACACCTATATTTTATGACGGTTTTAGATTCTACATAAAAAAATAATTTAAGTTTGTTAATAGTACCAAGTGTCTAATTTTATTCGTTTTTGTGATATTTGATTTTTTTCAAAATGCAGGGGTGCAATTAAATTAATTTTATTTTAACAATATAAACTCCTTAAACTTTAAAATTTGTTACAAGATTAGGAAAAGTCTGCCTTATCATACGTAGGTCATATCGAGATCATAGATTATACAGGGTGATCAAAAAATAATTTCAATTTTTAGAAAGTCAAATTGCAATATCTCTCTTATTTTAAATGGAACACCCTGTATTTTTTTACACCACATGATGACAAACCAAATGCTCTTTCAAATGGTGTATAGGTTGCCTATACCTATCTTTTATACTTTTTAAGTAAATTCCGTTTTAACATATTTTTATTCCAAATGTCTATTTAAATGTAAGTAGGCTGTGATATAGCTATGCCTATTTACTAAGCCGTTATTGCAAAATGTAAATTTGTTGGAAAAAAGCACAAAATTAAAAGATTTTGTATTATCTGCCACTATTTTTAAAATTCACAAAAAAAATTCATTAGTTGCTTATAATGCTACTTCCAATAACACTTATTTCAGCTGAATGTGGTAATGATAAAACTTGTGTTTTTAAACAATCCTAATAACGCCTCTGGTCAGTTATGACGACATTCTGTGACCTATAACTCGTTTCTTCCATTATTCATAATCACTGTGTCAAATTTTTTAAAGCAACTATTAAGGTTATCAGATGGTTTCTCCTGGAATATTTTCAGGATTAACTCTAGACTAAAGTAAACCATTTTTCACATCCTACCAGTATTATATCATCTTGTTGTTGTAGAAGAAGGGTTTTTATTTAAAATCATTGAAATTTCTTTTAAACTGACTAAAACACTAGTAATCAATAAATGGTCGTTGTTATTTTCTTAAGAAAAATATTAATGGCTGCTATGTCACAGCCAACTTTAATTTAAATAAACATTTGGACTAAAAATTTGTAAAAACAGATTTTACTAAAAAGCACAAAAGATAGGTATAGGCAACCTATACACCATTTGAAAAGAGTATTTTATTTGTCATCATGTGACGTAAAAAAATACAGGGTGTTCCATTTAAAATAAGAGAGATATGGCTATTTGATTTTCTGAAAAATTGAAATTATTTTTTGATCACCCTGTACAATATTTGATCTTGATTTGACCTACGTATGATATGGCAGACTTTTTCTAATCTTGTTACACATTTTAAAGTTTAAAGTGTTAAAGTAAAATCAATTTAATTTTACCTCTGCATTTTCAAAAAAATCAAATATCACAAAAACGAATAAAATTAGACACTTAGTACTATAAACAAACTTGAGTTATTTTTTAAAGTAGAATCTAAAACCGTCATGAAATATAGGGTGTTCCATTTAAAAAATATAACTTTGATACGTCACACTTTTTTGAGACACCCTGTATAGACTAAAATAATTTTATACTGTGGTCTTATCCGACCTGTATATGTTCCAGTATTTACTTTTTTAAAAATCCCATGGTTATCCAGCTACAGACCGTGTCGAATATGGTGGGCCACCCTTAAATGGTAAAAGAATATACTAAAATTTAAAATTAAAATTATTTAAATTATACGCTATAACAAACACAAAAAATACAAATCTTTTTACGTAGTTTTGTTCTTGCAACGGTATAAAAATATATAGGGTGTCCCAAATCTATTTATACATGAAATAACGTTGCTCCTGTACAAGATACAAAATAGCTATTTATGTATCAAGGGCGTTACTAGGACTATAATGCCCTGACAGGTCGCGGTGAATTTCGACCTGATGGGCATTATAGTCAGTAAAGCCGTGGTGCACTCCAATGCTTTATGTTTTACCCAAAAAGAGAGTTTTCAATGACTAATTACATTATTTATTCGCAATATCAAAAATAAGTTGCACCTGTACCTGTATACGTAAGTAGATAATGGCTGGTGTTAAGTCTGACTTTGATGTTTCTATCAGTTAGTCAGTTGGCATTTTTATTTAACGATTTGCTCAAAATGGAAGAAATTCCACAAAATATAAGAGAAAAGGCCATAAAAGCGACCGAAAATCTTTTGCCAGTTAAATCAAGACGACAGTATGATCGGGAGTATGGCATATTTGGTATTTGGAAAGATGCGAACGCAATTCTTCAAATAACCGAAACCGTTTAATATGGCATATTTTCAGGAACTGGTAAGTTATTGATTTTATTTTTAATACATATGTTTGTATAAACTTGATCTTTATTGTGAGAGAAATAAAATTGGATAAGCAATAAAATTTCCATATTAGCGCATTAGGGCATTATAAGCGGGCATTATCATAATGCCCGCCATAATGCCTGAGGTGTGATAGCAGGTATTATTGCTACCATAACATATTCCCGTTTCTAAGGTATTACAGATCAATAATACATGGAGCAAAACATAAAGAATGTTAATAATTAAGTGATGTCTTTATACATACTATATTATTAAAAGTACTAGTAAATATACAAGGTGTCTCAAAAACTATAATTTTTTCATTGTCAAGTAGGTTTATTTTTGCCACTTTGAGCCATTATATTGCGAAAAAAAAAGCATAGCCTCCTTATTTTTTGGGAGGAAATTATCCTCGTCAAACTATGTCATTTATTATTTGATTTTAGAAAATTGTATGTCCTTACTTTTTGTAGAAATAATGCTAAAAACAGTATAAATTTCTTCTCAATATCTTTGTCATCCAAAGTCATTATTACAATTAATTTTCAATAATTTCTATTTTTATTTATTTTTTTACTTCGACACCCTGTATCTCGCAAACGATTAACTTTTTACCCAAGGTCAATTAGAATAAATTGTTGTATGTTGGCGTAAGAAGAATTGTGGTAAATGTGTACTAGAATCATAATATACCAAGGCACAAAAAAAAGTAATGACACTTTACACAAAGCAACAGACTTCGGTGGCTCCCTCTATATTTAAAAGCAATAATATGGTAGATTTCGATTTCTTACTTTAAAAAAAACCCTAATACCGAATTTCTAAAATAAATTTCAAAATTAATAGTTATTTATTAGATAATTAGGTTATATTACATATAAAGTCACGCAAGAAGAAGGTTAACTCTCGAGCCCCGAAGGGCGAGAGAAGTAATTTCTTAAGTGACTTATATGTAATAACTCACGTGTCTAATACAAAATTTTATCCAACACTTTCGTATAAATCGTTTTTAATATCGAAAATAATTTGAAAACGTCATCCATTATTTGTTACTTGTCATTGTCAACACCAGCAACAAAATTTTGTATTTTTTGGAAAGCAAGCTTGTTTGGTTGTAATGCATTTTGTTGGTAACGTACAATAAAGAATTTGAAGATTTTGAAGCATGGAGGAAAAGGCGAGGAGTTGGTACTATAAATGAAGATGTTATTATGGCTTACTTTCTGTTTTTATCGAAAAAGTTGCTCCCTCATCAATGTGGACCAAGTATTCAATGATAAAAACGACCTTAAAGTATATAAGAACGTGGATATAGGGAGGTATGGAAAAGTTGTCGCTTATTTGAAGAGCAATTCAAGAAATTTCAAACCGAAAAAGGCAAAAATTCTGGAGAGGCAATACATCCGAAAAATTTTTGGCTGAGGCACCTGACGACGAGCACTTAATGTCAAAGGTATGAATTTACTTTAGTTTCTGGTATTAAATATTTATCTGTTCGGATTTTTATAGGTTGCATTGATATTGGGAATCGCTGGTGCATGCCGTTGTGACGAACTAACTCGCTTAAGTATTGAAGATATAGTAGATAAAGGCCAGTACATATATGTTTCTATACCTGATACCAAGACGAACAAATCGAGAAGCTTTACAATTTTAAAGAAGGATTTTTGGTAAATGTGCTTGAATTATTTAGAAAATATGTGTCCCTAAGGCCAGAGAACACGCCTCACAAAAGATTTTTGTCAACTTTCAAAGGCAAATGCACTAGGCAATGCGTGGGAATAAATAAAATTTCGAAAATTCCGAGAGTAGTTGCTCATTATTTGCAACTACCTGATGAAATCTTATATAGTGGTCATAGCATGCGGCGTTCTTCAGCGACACTTCTAGTCAACGCTGGGGCCGATATCACCAACCTTAAACGCCATGGCGGGTGGAAGTCTTCTACCGTGGCAGAAGGATATTTAGAAGATTGCATCTCTAACAAGTTTGAGATTGCAAGACGAATACAGGGTGAAGAGCGCACCAAGGCAAGTACTAGTGCTGAAAGACTTCCTGAAGAACACTCCGCACAATGTAACGTTGTCCAAGATAAATCTAATATAACAATTACTGTTAATATAAACACGAATAAATTGTAGTATAATATATTAGTTGTTTTATGTTATTTTTAATTGTGAAATGTTGGAAGTAATAAAGAATTAGTATAAGTCACTAGTGAGCTAAAGTCTATAATTCACTAGTGAGCTAAAGGGTACTTTAGCTCACTAGTGACTTATAATTACACTTTATATCCTCAAAATCTGATCAATTATGTAGATATTATATGTAAGTGTTGGACAAATACAATGAGCTTTCACCAAACAATTTTTTGTGTGGACCTTGAGTGGTTCGTCTACATTCGTCTTGATTGGCCCAACTGCTCGAGTTCGCTTGCTTACAAATAGTTTGACAAATGTTTTTCGACAAATAGTTCGGCCACAACTTCGCCCAATGTTTGGCGGCAGCATTATGTAGACGGGTAGTTCGTCTGCATTGCCTTGATTTGCCCAACTTTGCTCGAGTTCGCTTGCATACAAATAGTTTGACAAATGTTTTGGACAAATAGTTCGGACACAACTTCGCCTTTAATGTTTGGCGGCGGCATTAATAATAGACGGGTAGTTCGTCTGCATTCGCCTTGATTAGCCCAACTTTGCTCGGTTCGCTTGCTTTACAAATAGTTTGACAAATGTTTCGACAAATAGTTCTATTACAACTTCGCCCAATGTTTGGCAGCAGCATTATAGACAGGTAGTTCGCGTCTGCATTCGCCTTGATTTGCCACAACTTTGCTCGAGTTCGCTTGCATACAAATAGTTTGACAAATGTTTGGACAAATAGTTCGGACACAACTTCGCCCAATGTTTGGCGGCAGCATTATGTAGACGGGTAGTTCGTCTGCATTCGCCTTGATTGGCCCAACTTTGCTCGAGGTTCGCTTCAATAGTTTGACAAATGTTTCGACAAATAGTTCGGCCACAACTGCAATGTTTGGCGGCAGCATTATGTAGACGGGTAGTTCGTCTGCATTGCGCTGGTTCGCTGGCACGCTCGAGTTCGCTTGCATACAAATAGTTTGACAAATGTTTGGACAAATAGTTCGGACACGGCTTTACTTAATGTTTGGCGGCAGCATTATGTGGCGATGGTGGTTCGTCTGCGTTTACAAGCATGATTGCTTTGCTCGAGTTCGCTTGCATACAAATAGTTTGACAAATGTTTTGGACCAAATAGTTCGGATACGCTTAGCCCAATGTTTGGCGCAGCATTATGTAGACGGGTAGTTCGTCTGCATTCGCCTTGATTAACCCAACTTTGCGAGTTTGCTTGCTTACAAATGGTTGCGACAAATGTTTGGACAAATAGTTCGATCACAACTGGCCCAATGTGGCGGCGGCATTATGTACGGACGGGTAGTTCGATGCACATTCCTGTGATTGGCCCAGCTTTTTAACACTTGCATACGAGTTCGCTTGCTTACAAATAGTTTGACAAATGTTTGACAAATAGTTCGATCACAAGTTCGCCCAATGTGTGGCGGCAGCATCATAAAGCGTGTGGAAGAGTGGCTTTGCCACGCTTTGCTCAACATTTACCCTTCGCCATAGTAACAGTTTCTCTTCCTCATTATCGGTAAACCACTCCACATAAAACGACGCGAATTTCGGCGAATTGCGTTTGGCAGAGAGCTCCCAGGACGCTTCGCTATTCCTTCGAATCACATTCGTTATTATTTTGTCTGTTCAGTGTTTAGGGATCCCTGACCATTTTTACCAGTAAAAATCGTACCTCCTTTAATAAATATCTTGATGTGTCTCGATCGATTTTCCTCAAATCTGTCCTTTTCACAGATGACTGAGTAGTAACGTATCTTTAAATAAACACCCTGCAGATTAACCCTCAAATACAAGCACAGCCACTTTTCTTGCAGCTGCACATTAAATGTGATTTTTGCCAAGTAGGATGTGAATAATCGACCTATTTTTACTTGTTTGTAAAAAATTAAGAAAAAAGCAATCAAGAAGTTGGAAAAGCAAAAAAGGTTGAGAAAGAAGTTGATCCACATGATAAACATTCGCGTGTGGCGTTCCCATTTTGTAGATGAACCAGCATTCTTTATTTTGCTTTGCAAAAATGGGTCGTATATTATGTCACTGGAAACGAATACATCAAATCACCTTAATTTCTGTTTGTTATCTAGAAGCATACCAGGATTTTTAATCAAAAGAGATGTATTATACAATGTGTCTCGGGATCAGTGTTACAAGGGGGCAAATGGAACAAACATTTTAAATTTTAAAACGGTTTTTGGTCGCAAGATCCAAAACTAATAAATGCAAATTTTACTTCGATAGTTGTTATACAGGTCAAGTTATATGTAAAAATGTAAAAAATTTACAAGAGTAAAGTACTTTTATTTTTTAAAAATAAAAATGAATAATATAAGTAAAAGTTGTGAGAACTGAATTTTATATCAAAATTTGAAGTAAGAGCATTAAAGCAAAAAGTTTTTGTCGTTTTTTTACGCATTAAAAGCTGGGACAAATTGTTTTGAATAGATAACTTCTGCTTAGAAGTTTGTTATGTCATTTTCTGAGCCTAACTGTGTTGACATACGAAGGGACAGGTCTGATGGTACTTAGCCCACAAAGAAAAACGAGAATTTCGAAAAAAGTAACGATTTATTTCTCAACATAGTCTTTTTTAGCTCGAGACACTTGACCCCGATGCTCCAACTTTTTTAACCCGTTCTAAGCAAATATTTGATTCTTTTGGTATGCAGAATAGGCCTCCGTGGCGGCAATAATGACTCATTCCTGATTAAATGTCTGCCCAGAGTGACTTTTCAAGCTAAAATTTCTCAAAGTGCTGCACAGGCTAACTCAGCGAGCACGGTGATGGGGTAGAAACTTATGACCAATTCGACTCATTTTGGCCAGTGGTAACGGCGAAGGTGTGAGCCGATGCGTTGACATGGTGAAGAACACTTTTTCCTTCTCAAAATGCGGCCGTTTTCTGCAGTTTCGGCATTGATTTGACCTAATAATTTGGCATAGTAGGGCCTTGTAACGGTTATGCTCTTCTGCAGGTACCTGATGCAGATCATAGCTTGTGGATCCCAAAACGGTGGCCATCACCTTTCCGGCCAATTGAACAGTCTTTTCCTTTGTCGGAGCACGTTCGCCGGATAAAGTCCACTGTTTGGACTCCTTGGTTTGGCCTCGGACAGTGCGGACGTGCGTAGAGGACTGCAAAGTTCTTCCCGGAGTGGCAGTTAGTAGGTGCCGTATGGACGTTCTTACCTTCGGGGATCAAGGAAAGATTCACGCTAAATTGACGGCATCTTTCTTCTGGATCTAAGCGCTGTGAGCGAAGATTCCTATAAGCTGTTGGTATCCTGTTTGGTGGTGAACACGAGGTATTTCAAATTAGCGGGAAATAGATGGACGTGCCATGGGAACTGTCAGTAGTGAAAGTGAAGGTTATACGTAACACCAGTAGCAGATCTTGGTTTGACAACTAACAATTTATGCATTGATCGATTGTTGAATTATTTGTTTTCTTTTGGAATTTTTGGGAGCTACGAGCTCGATTATCCAGATTTTCCGCCGACGAAGCCCTGGAAAGCATAGTCCGGAAGGGGAGAGTGGTGGATTGGACCTGAAGGGACCAAAACCAAGAAAAAAAAATAGAAATAGAATGAAAAAGTCCACTGTTTCCCTGTCTCTAGTCTCTGGTGTGTACCAATGAATCATCGTTCATCGATGGTCACGGTTTTGCTTATAAAAACTATTGAAACCGCCGCATAATAGTTAAAGTTAACCTAAGCTTTAATCAATTATTTTGAATTTTTTGATAATTTTTCATGAAATACAGTTTGACATTTATATCTGGCCATTTCCTGTCTAAAATTTGGTTTATGTTTGCCTAACTAATGCAATTGCATTGCTTGTCTTTAAAATTTCATAAAAAAAATACTAAACAATTTAAAAATTTAGGGAGGGAGGGTTCTGAATTTAGACAAGCACTGCATAAAGAAACTAGGTTAGGTAATTTTTACAAAAAGTCCATAGGATTAAATGGACGCACGATTTTGGTTTTTATAGAGGCTGTAAAACATAAACTGTATGTGACAGTTATACTTTGAGCCTAATAGCCCAATTGATCGTCATTTTCTTTTTGGCATATTTTTTCCTCGTTTCGATCTGTTTATTTTGTTCAGTTTCCGATCAATGTTAAATGGGATCCTTAATAAGCCGTATGGTTTGGTCCCAGTTTCATTTGCACAAGATTGAATTTATTTTTTTTAGCTCTAAAGCTACGAAGACTTTTTTGTATTTATGTTAATTAGGCAGAATGTTTTGGGCTGATGACAAGCTATCTCAAAAGCATTTTTTTATGTACTTTGTTACTTTGAGGGAAATATGCCGTTTTAATTATTAAAGACAAAGAGTTGTATTAGGGTTAAAAATATAAACAATTTGCACTTTAAGATCACACAGGGATCCCCCAAAAATTATCGAAATAGAGGAAGCAACTAAGGCTGTTAGACGCTCGGTTTCAAGCTATTTTATTGCTACTACTCAGCAAGCTTTCGCACACGATTGTGCTTGGACTTTATCAGGATAACTAAAAATTTTGCAAAAACTAAAAGGAATTTAGAATTATTGCTGGTCCGAACCGGTTGTTTAAATTTAGGACCCTCTCAGCTCTTGAATTGTTTGGTGAAAAGAAGTGTTAAGGACTTTAGTAAAACCCCACATAAAACCAAATTCTGAGACTAGAAATGATGCAGATATAAACCATGGTAAACTGAGAGCTGGCGGTCATTTTTGAAAAAAAAAAAAAAGAGAAATAAATAAAATGAGGGATCTTGTCCTCATTTTAAAAGGTCCTGACAGTACTTGCTATTACCCTAGAATAGAAAGTCAATACTTTCAAGTAATACAAAATAGCGGTACTTTAAAAATTACCCAAATACCTGATTTGGATGGCCATATTCCCGAATCTAGCCAAAGTTGGATACACTTAATGTGGTTTCTTCATCTTTGGACAGCATGACCACGAGAAGGCTGATTTTCTTTTGCCACTAATTCCCAACATTACCGTGGTGTGCTCTTCCAAGTGAGGCATAAGGGGACGCCTGTTGGCTACAGGGACTTCAAATACCCCAAGATTTGGGAGAAGGGAAGAGACCTCGACGAGCTTTGCAGCAGGTTCCACAGTCTTGAAGACCCTAGGGCATTAAGGCGGCTGAGCACAGAGCCAGTGAGAGTCCCGGGTACCTGTCCGGTTGGACCGTATAGGGATGCATACGCGCGGCACCACGAGTTTCCTGTTGGGAACCGTGAGTGGAGGAACTATACTGGACAATTCTTTAGAGCAAAAGCGCGTGGAAGTACCTTATAAAAAGCGATAAGTCCTCTACAGCCCGACGATGGGCAGAGAGGGAAGCCTTTCTGTAAAGTGAAGGATCATTAATGAGACACGAATAGCTCTTCTTTGAATAGAATCAAAGAATGCTTAGGGGTGTGAGGGGACGCCATGCCCCAGATATGAGAACAATATTCCAATGAGGTCCGGATTTGGAATACATATACAAGTGTATAAAATAGAAGAGGAAGAATACTTTTGGGAGCTCGAAAGAGAAATCCACGCTTTTTTGGAGCTGTCGTGGCTATAGATACAATGTGTTTATGCCAGTTAAGGTTACTCAAATGTGAGATTGAAGGTGCCTGGCTCTGTAAAACTTGCACGCTCATAAGTAGAGGATGAGTATTTGATGACTCTTTTCGCGACAAAGAAACATGATTGTGTTTTGGATGCATTATAATGGACGAGATTTTTTGGCGCCCCCAATCCAATATTAAGGTAAGATCCTGCGAAAGAGATATCTGCACTCGCTCTGCGTTTGCTTTCCAAGTCAGGTTTAGTGATGGGTTTAGGGAACCTGAAAACTGGAGTGAAGGGTACTATGCGTCGGCAAAACTATGAATGGAATTAGTTGTGGACAGAGAGAAGGTCGTTGATGTGAAGAAGAAACAATGCTGGTGCCAGAACAGAAAGCTTAAAGAATGGCCGTCCACAATAACTGATATACGTCGATCAGATAGGAAGTTAAATCATCATTTTGAAAAAGTCCCGTAAGTCCGGTCCTGACTCAAATCTATTCGACCAAAATTGACAAACCTAGAGAAAACATATCCACCTATCAGCCCTACAAAAATAAAAAGATAGGCGCAAAACATAAAAATTTATCATTAGTTAAAAAGTGTTCAAGTTTAATTTGGCACACACTGTATAAAATATTTTGCGCCATGCCATAAATATTTTATTTATAGATCGAGCTTATTTTTCAGCAAATAAAAGCAATACTTTTCTTTGTATTCAATACAAAGAGTAATCCCATATAATAGAGAAAAGGCGAAAAAGCAAAAATCTGTCTGTGTTTCCGAAACAGGTCACAAGTTTCCGATTTAACGGTTTTTGTTAGGCCTATTTCGGTTTTTTACTGCTTGTCTATGTCTTCTATTATACTGTTATGGTTATTTTTAGTTTTCCATTACCTTCCAACACAGAGTGGGTCTCAGTTTGGTGACGTATAAATTGGGATCTTCAAAATTACCTGAAAAAGAAAATAATTATCAAATTAACGTTTTTAGGAGAGTTAAATATCTACATGGTTTTCTCAACTCTATTTACAACACGGAAAAACTTTGCCCCTGTACAAGATACAAAAATAGTTATTTACATTACAAGATGCGAAAGTTTACTTTTGGTGTGGTGGTTTTTAAATGGCCGAGCGCCGAGGCTATTTAAAACCTCCCAACGCTTGAAAGGCCTTTCGCATCGTGTAATGTATTATATTTTTTCTGCTACTGTTCTATGTATCGCATAATTTAATAATCATTAACATCATGTTTTAATAGAAATATCAGAGATTTTGAAATTTTACCTGTTATAAAATTAATCCATAGCAACACATTTATTGTTGACATTGTCTGTCCTCAGCACTTGTCGATAGATAGTCAGGAGTGGCTGGGGCATGCCGGACAGACGAAATATACAGAATGAAGCTAAGTGATGTAGAAATAAGAAATGACGTGGCTATAGTAAAAATAGTGGAGTCTAAAAATAAAGTTAAAAGAAACTTTGTAGTAACCAACGATGAAGGCTCAGTTCCTTATGTCAGATTTCTACAGGAATATATTAAGCTGAGACCAAGGAATGCTCTAGATGAGCGCTTATTGTATCGTTATGAAAGAGGTAAATGTGTTAATCAAGTAATTGGAAAGCACACTATTTCAAATGTACCTAAAGAAATTGCAGAAGTTTTGAAGCTTGAAGACATCAGTAGATACACTGGCCATTCTTTTAGAAGAACGTCAACTACGTTCCTTGCCAATGCTTCGGATGTCGATATTTTGGACTTAAAAAGGCATGGAGGTTGGAAGTCTTCTTCTGTTGCGGAGGGATATATTGCTGAATCCTATAGTAATAAGGTGGAAATTTCAAAGAAGATTTTACACGAAATTCCTACCAATATTTCCTCTAATGAAGTAACAGTGAAAAATATGAATATTAACGTAGTTAAAGGTGATAACGATACCCCAACAACAAATTTAAAAACTGTTAATTCAAGTATTATTCCTCCAATTTCTTTTGCTAATTGCTCAAATTGCACAATTACTTTTAATGTCAATACCTAACCTAGTTTTTTAAAATATTTTGTCATAAATTAGTTACTTTTTATAAATAAATCCTAATATTTTCCACAAGCATATTTTCTTTTTTTACTCTTACTTTTTTGTCCAGGCGCTGAAAATATTACTTTCGTAGCTAGCAACGCTTAGCAACCAGGTAACACGAAGGTTCTCTTTCGTTATCATTCGCGTTGCTAGGACCACAAAAGTTTTCTTATTTATACAGTAGCAGAAAAAAATTAAAAATGTTGTACTACTAAATATACAAGGTGTCTGGAAAAATAAAATTTGTGAGCTTGTGCAGTCAGATTTGTTCTATCTCTTTAGATTTTCGCTCTTACCCTGCAAGGTCAACGAAACGGCGCAAACCGGTGTCGGCCCAACAGCGACTGGCTTATCTGCGAAATCGGCGCATTAGCGACCGAATTTTTCAAACCTCCATTTTTCTACCTGGTGGGTCTAGAATACATTAAATTTAAGACGCACTGTTGCCAAAATGTAGGTGGACTATTAGAAATATTTCTTAGAATCAGAAAAAGGTACTAAGGGTAGATACTTGATTAAACCCAAGACTAATACACACTTAGGAATGGTTAGTTCTGGTAAGCAACGCTTTTTTAACACGATTTTATTAGCTTGGGTTGTATGTATGTATGTATGTATGTAACGGAATCTTTAAGCTTAATTTTCACCAACTTCCAGCGATTCGATTTCTTTGAAACTTTGCACACGTATCAAGGACCCATGACAATGCAATAATCTGCAATTAGTATCCCGTTATCCTAATTAGGATCGCCAGGATAAATAAATTCCTTTATAGATTTTCTGTAGGAGAGTAACAGAGTAAGAGATAGTGCGCGATCTGCGCATGCGTGCAGTTTCGGACGTAATCTCAGCATAAGGCTGACAGAAACTTATTCGGAGTAGTTGCACCCTGAAACCCCATGCAATAGTGAAGCTTTAAATGAAATGATTAGATTACGAAATAGTTCGTGAAACATTTCAATATCACATGTCGGCAGAAAACTAATTGATATATCGAACTAAAAATGAAAAATGAATAATAGTTTAAAAAAAACTAAAAAACACGCTTTTATATGCAACCGAACTAAAAAATTAGAAAATAATTTTTCATTACAAGAGTTTTGCCTTACAGTAATAAAAGGTCAAACAATGAATCATAATTATATACCTCAAAATAGAATTATAATAAAATCCAAGATAATAACAGAATAATTCACTTCAGAATAAAAGCGTGGGGTGCTTAATATATTAAATGGTATAATTATTTCATTTGTGAATATCTACGAGGGAAAAGTTATGAAAAAATAGTAAAATGCACCCCACGCTTTTTACTCTGAAGTGAATTATTCTGTTATTATCTTAAATTTTATTATAATTCTATTTTGAGGTATATAATTATGATTCATTGTTTTTTATTACTGTAATACAAATAACTTGTGAAAAATTATTTTCCATTACAAGTGTGAAAAAATGACTAATTTCACACGAGTGGGAATATTGTAGCACGAGGCGTTAGCCGAGTGCGACAAACCCACGAGTGTAAGAAAGTCATTTTCACAACGAGTACTGTACACTATTTTTCCTACAGACCACAAATTATTCCACCAAAAAAAAAATTAAAGTTTGTCTTTACAGAAAAAATAAAAAACAATTGAGAACTTTGCAACACTAGGGTGATTTTTACTTTGTAACACTAGTGTGATATGTACTTTCCTCACTGCTATATTATACTGTTTTGACAATATTTTTACATCGAAAATCACCTACCTAGAAGCATTATATAACTTTTATCATTTTGGAATTTAAAAGGGCCCTCACTTAATAAAAAATTGTATGGTTTGGTTAGGTAATAACGGTAATAGTTTAATACGGTTTTCTGCTATTTTAAGGGTTTCTTATTAAATTATTGATACTTACATATTTTAGACACTCTTCTAAATAAAACGTAAGTGGCGCATATCCAAAATATTCCGTTTTTTTTAATAAATATCAGTAAACAAACTTACGGGACCGGGGAGTGAAAAGGGGTGCTGGGTGGGGTAAAATTGGTAAAACGAGTTAATGAAACTGAACATCACATGTAAAATTAAGTAAAAATTACATTTTTCCTCATATTTTGAGAAAAATATAAAAATATGAAAATTGTAAATGCATAACCTAAAGTCCTAAAAGTAAGAAAAAACGACTACTAAACGTCAGTTATACCATGCAAAATATGGAAAGCATTTGGCAACGTCGGAAGTGCATCCGATTCTATTTATGAATGGATAAAAGAAAGTGGATTCATAAAGTGTGTATTAGCCTCAGGTTTAATTAAGGGATTAAAAAAAGATTTAACTAGTTGTTTGAGTACACGAAGACAGAGAGAAAGGAATTTGATCTATAGGAGTTTTTCTCTGGCGCTTTAGGTCGAACGGTCAAGCGGCAAGGCTGCCTCTATAAAGTGCGTGCTCAAAGGTAGGAGGAAGATGTTTAATTTGATCTACTTACCTGTCTTGGAAATGGTAATGGTAGGTTTACATCTGACATTTATTGCATGATATTTATGTCAGACAGATTTTTGCCTAATCTTTATTCATTTTAACGATAGAAAGTTTGATTTTTGTCGCTTACCGAAAGAAGAAGAAGTGCAGTTGACGGGTTTTAAAATAAACGAATCATTTTAATAATGTCAATGCAATAAAGATATTCCGTTACATTTATTTAGAAAGTTAAAAATGACAAATGGCTCTACTCTGCTCTTCTTCCTTATAAAAAAGCACCTTTTATTTTAATTCAGCGATACAGAATTTTTAACGCATTCATTGGCAATCAAATGCCTTTTTGAGGAGTAGCCTTGCTTTATTTCTGTATAAAAGGAAATTAAATGAGCTTAGAAATAAGTTCTTTTTTTTTATATCGATCTAAATTCCATTTTAGTGACGTTTTGTTATTTTAAGAATTAAGAGATTTTAATAGGTATAAATTAAATCACATGAGTTAAACATCTTTTTTAAATAAAAATATATATATTTTTTAACAAATAGAAAAAGAAAAATTATACATTTTTCGTTATTATTTAGGTACTTTCAAAATATATGTTTCTATTTTCTTTTAATTTTTTCAAAGTAATATTTCTGCGATTTTAAATCACCCGGTATATCCTACAATATTTTTTTTTATAGTTTTGACCATTTTTGCTGAAGAATAACTTTTTTCGATATATTAAAAAATACAGGTAGGTGTAGTTAGCTCCCATCCATGGACACCTCTGTATTTGAAGGTTAAGAGTCAAAAAGTACCAAATAAAGTGTCATTGTATATACTAGGAGATGTTACATTTTGCCATTTAAATAGAAGTAAAAATAGACCGGGTGTCTCGAGAAAATAAAAATTGGGGTGGTTTTTTTAATTGCAAATCGGAAAGTAAACAGAAAATGTACATTTATGTAATATACTTACCCACCAAATTGTATTTTCGTATCTTAGAACATAAAAAATTATATGAGTAAAGTAATAAGAATATAGAAAAATACTTTTAAATAAATAATAGTTTTAAAAAACTAAAAACACGCTTTTATATGCAACCGAACTAAAAATTAGAAAATCATTTTCATTACAAAGAGCTTTGTCACTTCAGAGTAAAAGCGTGGGGTGCATTTTACTATTTTTCATAACTTTTCCCTCATAGATATTTTGCAAATAGAATAGTATTATAACATTTAATATATTAAGCACCCCACGCTTTTATTCTGAAGTGACAAACTCTTTGTAATGAAAAATTATTTTCTAATTTTAGTTCGGTTGCATATAAAAGCGTGTTTTTAGTTTTTAAACTATTATTTATTTTTCATTTTTAAGTTCGATATATCAATTGAACGTTTTTAAAAATAAATGCTCAGTTTATTCACTCAAAAATTCCTTTGCCATTTTGTCAAGAGACACAGAGGATCTGTAAAGGAATTTATTTATCCTGGCGGTCCTAATCAGGATAACGGGATACTGTTTTTAAATTATTGCATTGTCATCGGTCGCTTGATACGTGTGCAAAGTTTCAAAGAAATTGAATCGCTGGAGAGTTGGTAAAAATTAGGCTCAAAGATTCCGTTACATAGATAGATAGATAGATAGGATAGATAGATAGATAGATAGATAGTATAGATAAGATAGATAGATAGATAGATAGATATAACCCAAGCTAATAAAAGCGTGTTAAAAATTTGTCGATATGCCAATCTGATAAATATTATGTTTATATTCGGTCACCAAACTGTATTTTCAAATGGATAGTTAAAAATATCTGGAAACATCATCGTATACTTATTTTTAGTATCTGCAACGCAATGTTTATTGATCTTTTAAATAGCTCATTATCCTACAAATATTTTGCTTATTTTTGAAATCTTTTAATAACAGAAACACACATCTTGAGTATATTTTAACTGTCATTTATCAAATTTTGTTTATACAATTTCAGACATTTCAGTCTGTTTTAAAAATTATTAGGTAATTAAAAAAATAACTAACAAAATTTAGTTCATTTGTGTCATTTTATTGTTCAATAATCATTACTCCAAGAAGGCTATAGTATTTTTTTCTTTGGCGATTGGTTTTTTTTTATTAAATTTTAAACTATAATTTTTGGTAAATTTTGGTGATACACATTAGTTCATTTAAAAAGTTACTCTCAATTATCTGCAAAATGACATATTTGGGAAAATCGCCGAAACACGTCACGACATACAGGGTGTTCATTTGAAAACTTTCCACTCAAGTTATCTTCGAAACGAGGATGATTTGAGAAAAACGCCGAACACGTCACGATATTATTTATTAGGAACGTTTTTACAAAAAATTGACGGCGCCCCTTTAACCCTTAACCACCAGGACCACTTCACCCCAAACCCTAAATGAGAAGGCGGGTCGAGTGATTTCATCATTTTAAAGCTCCTGGACGAGTACTTTATAACCCTAGAATATGAAGTCAATATCTTCACCTATTACAAAATGTATATACTTTAAATATTACATAAATTACCTGATTGGGATGGCTGCATTTGCAAACTAATAAAATACAAAAATTTGATGTGGTATTTTCCTAAAGCTCATTTTAAAGCATCTTTTAATGGTAAAATAATATACAGGGTTCTTAAATAAAAATATGTATTTTTCTTTTCTACCCTGTATATTACTAACAGTATCACCTCATTGTGCCCTAAAGAGATTGTACATTTAATCCTTATTAGTTTTCAGAAATATGGTTTATTCAAATCAGGTATTTAGTAATTTTTAGTACCGCCATTTTGTAATAGGTGAAGATATTGACTGATTCCAGGGTTATAAAGTACTCTGAAATGATACCACTTCGACTTCCGTGCTCTTCTCATTTAAGAATTTTGGAGCTGTGGCCCTGGTGGTTAAGGGGTTGGGGTATGCCGTCCATTTTTTGTAAAAAACGTTCCCTCTCAATAAATATCTTGAGTGTTTCGGCGTTTTTCTCAAATCTGTCTCGTTTCGAAGATAACTTGAGTAGAAAGTTTTTAAATGAACACCCTGTATATTGAGGGGGACGTTTTTTAAATAAAATTGGATGGCGCCCCGCCATTCCCCTAGCCACCAGAGCATCCACCCCAAATTTCTTAAATGGGAAGGGGGTCAAGAAATACATTATTTTAAAGCTTCTGACGAGTACCTTATAACCCTAAAATATAAAGTGAATATTTTTACCTGCTTCAAAATGGCGGTACTTTAAATAATACATAAATACCTGATTGGGATGTCCGTATTTCTGAAACTAATAAAATTAGATGTACTTAATGTAGTATTTTCTTAAAGCTCTTTTTAAAATTTGTTTAATGATGAGACTTGTAATAATATACAGGGTGAGATAAAAAGTGTATACTTAAATGAGGCACGTATGCATCCCCTTATAGTCCAACTGGACAGACCCCGAACTTTCCGCTTTGTTCGTTTCTAGAATATGGAACCTTCTGCCTGCGGAAGTATTTCCTTCTTCTTCAAATCTTCAAGTTCTTAAGTCCCGTTTTGATAAACTGCCTCTTACCTCGCTTACCACCTACGATACGTTGGTAATAAGGCTTGTAGCCTTCGTATATTGTCCAAAGAAAAAAAAAAAGTAGTTTTAAAAACATATAGTGTATTCTACGTAAGCTGGCGTCATATGGAATTTTTTTATCAATAATTATACGAAAAAAAGTTATTCTTTATAAAACATTTTGCATGGTCCAAAACCCAAAAGCAATCATCTAGATATCAAATTTTGTTAGTCATCTAACAGTTTTGGCCAAAAAATGGTAATCTTTTGCTGATACCAAAAATTATTATAAAGAAAAAGATGTGGTAGAAGATGTAGAATTAAAAATTACTTCTAAATGTCCAACTTTGTATATTTACAAAAAATAAAAAAATTCTGCGATAACGGATATTCTTCCTTTTTTATTCACATCGTTTATAAAATTTATTTTAGATTCTCTCAAGACGACAACATGGTTTCGTCATAATTTATTATTTGTATCTTGTTTTTAAGTGTTCTCTAAACGCCAATTTGCCCGCTTTAGAAACTTTATGCGACCCTAAAAATTTATAGCTTAAAATGTAGCTAAAGCACCCTTAAGCTTTAAATCATGACTAACCCTGATAAATTTTGTAATACAATAGACGACGTCACTAAAGTAAATAGGAGAACTTTTGATTATGTAAAAGGATTAAGTTGGCTGAGTTAAAACTTATGAAATTTAGGCTTTATGAACTCCGATAAGTTGTTTTTTCTATTGAATATATAATATTTAGCTAGAGTACAGAAATGTTTAATAATTTACTGGGTAATAGTTCGATATAGCGGTTTCGCTATTATAAGAGATTTTCGAAAAATTCTTTTTCAGGGCGTTTCTATAGGTCGATTATGACACAAATCTGTGTGCGCGTTTTCCAAAATCCATTTCTATAATTTATTATTAATAAAAACATTATTTACGGGACGGTGGAGTGAACAGGGGTGCTGGGTGGGGACGAAACAGTAGAAATCCAACGTCAAACACGAGAAAACATTAATACACTGCACTCGGGGCCCATGAAAATGTAAATTAATTTTGAAAAGTATTAAATTTTTCGAAAAACTATCCCACACATATGAGATATCTCGTCCGCCATTAATTAAAGAAGGAAAATTCATTTTGGTCAGCTGATAACATGAAGTTCGTCATTATAAAAATGACAGTCTTGATAGAAACAGCGTTGCCAAACTTCTTATGAAGAATCAACACCAAACCTATTTCAGGGATTATCCACCATTTCCATGAGTAACAATGGTATTCTTTGTAGAAATGCCTCCTTCTCTATGTTTAGGTATTTTCTTTTTTTCTCTACAAATTATAATTGGAAGAAGGAATAACTTAATTTTTCATATGAATTTTGTCCTGTATCTTCCTTTTTTTTAAGCTATTGACACTTTCTCACTTTATTTGGTAACATCGCAAGACATTTACAATTCTATTGCAAACTCTTCTTTTTATGCAGTGACAGCCATGGCGCGATTATTGTACTGTTATTTATTTTTATTTTTTTAAACAATTTGTTTGGACCTATTTGTAAACAGAAAGTGCTGTGTGTACTGTGAAATACTGTTTTTGGGTGTTTAATGTAGGATTTCTACTGTTTCGTCCCCAGCCAGCACCCCTGTTCACTCCACCGTCCCGTAAACATGTTTTAATTAATAATAAATTATAGAAATGGATTTTGGAAAACGCGCACACAGATTTGTGTCATAATCGACCTATAGAAACGCCCTGAAAAAGAATTTTTCGAAAATCTCTTATAATAGCGAAAACCGCTATATCGAACTATTACCATTTACTGGTCAAATTAGATGTTGTTAGTTATCCTTATTGTCTTTAAAAATGTCATAGATTTGTTAATCTTAAAGCATTTAAGTACAAGTCCGGTCTCAGTAAAGTTGGCCCAACCAGCTAAAATATGTAATTATGTTAGGTTCTTTTGTTGTTCCCTCTAGGAATGGCTCAAACACTTAAACTATCAAAACTTATTGAAAGAGTAAAAGTGCACTAAAAAAATTACCCTCAACTGTGTTAACATTTATTTAATGGTTTAAACCACCCTAAATGTGGTTGTATTGGCACAATTATTCTAGGGTATAATGGGGATCACCCTGTAGATACTTTGCGGGACTGCAAACTTTAAAGGTAATTATTCTATCTTTTAAATATATGTATTTTTAATTAAATAGCCCATATTCTGATCTTCTATCTATGTTTTTAAAAAATGTATTTAATACAGGGTGATTCAAAAATTGATCACGAACTTTACAGGGCGATTCTACAATAGAAAATAAACATATGTCCTAAACGTCTTAGTTTTTGAACTACGGTGTATTAAATATTTAAAAAAAAACTTTTTTTTAATTTTTAACACCCCGTAGTGTAAAAACCAAGACGTTTAGTAGTTGTCGGTTGAGTTACTGGACACCCTGTATGTATGTAGGTAATTTGATTAAAATTGATGAAAACTTTGATGTCAATTGGTGCCTAAACGATGAGGTTTATCGACTTTAATAAAGAGTCCCTTAATTTTTAAGTTTTTGGTTGTTTATAAAATGGGGCCCCCAGCTTTGCGATATCTGTCAAAATAACAAAGTTAGGATGTAAATAAATTTTAAGTTTTAGGTAAAGTGTCCTCTGGCGGTATTTAAAAAAAGTACTTTTATCTTAAAATTTTAGAATCTGCAAATGTGTGTGCCAAATATAAACTGCATTGGGTTAAAAAATAAATGCAATATGGCGAAAAAACAAAATAAAAATTGAGCTTTGACAGCTTGTAACTCGAAAACGAATGACATTTTGAAAAAAATGTATATGAAGCTCTACCCTTATTTTGTCAAGTACAATCACCCTCTTAAGTTTCGTTATCAATTTTGGAATCACCCTGTATAATGTGTTTTTATATCATATAGTGACGTCACTCTGGAAATCCCTAAATCCAAAATATTACCGGTGACTCTTCGAAATTTTTATGAAAATATTGCCGGTAGGGATGAGACTCTACCATCCTACAATATTAAAGAATTTCACCCATGCCGGTGTTCAATGCAAATGCTGCGGATATACAAATATAAATTTATTTCAGTTGGGCCAACTTCACTGAGACGAGGACTCGTACATTCGGATTACTTTAAAAAACAAACGTAAATTTGTGCTTTTTTATGGTTCAATAAGGCTAAAATTTAAAAGTCCCTTTAGATTCATGTTTTACATCGTTTTAGTCCTATAAAGAACGCCTTTACACTTTAAATTTTCATATTTATGTCTTTCTATTACAACATTTAAAAATAAAATGAAACTAGGATTACGACTATAAGAAAAACGTTCACAAAAGTTTGAGAATCTATTTTAGGATTATTCTAAACATAAAGTGGAGAAATAAAAATAGATATTAAAATCTAAAGTGTAAAGCGGTCTCTATAAGACGATAATGTGTCCCAAATCCGACATCCCTTGGAATATTGTTCCCATATCTGGGGCATGGCGTCCACCACAACCCTGAGCATTCTTGATTCTATTTAAAAGAAGAGCTATTCGTCTCATTATGATCCTTCACTTACAGCAAGGCTTCCCTCTCTTGCCCATCGTCGGGCTGTGGGGGATTTATCGCTTTTTTATAGGTACTTCCATGGCTTCTGCTCTGAAGAATTGTCCAGTATAGTTCCTTCACTCACGGTTCCCAACAGAGAAACTCGTTGTTCCGCGCGTATGCATCTCTATACGGTCCAACTGGACAGGTCCCGGAACTACTCACTTTGTTCGTTCTTTTATCCCTAGAGTTTCTAGATTGTGGAACCTGCTGCCCGCGGAGGTATTTCCTTCCCCCAAACCTTCAAGTATTTAAGTCCCGTGTCAACAAACTCCCTTTTACCTCGCTTAAGACACCCACGGTACGTTAGTATTTAGTCTTTAAGCCTTGTGGTTTATCTAAGGATAAAAAAAATGATGTGAAACATTAATCTAGAAGGACTTTTAAAACTTTTAAATTTTAGCCTTATTGCACCACAAAAAGCAAAAATTTACGATTGTTTTTTGATCTAAATGTACTTAAATGCTTTAAGAATAGCAAAGCCTAACATTATTTTAAGAGCAATAAGGACGACTTACGGCATCTTATTTAATCATATCTTATCTCTATACGGGGTAAGTTAAAAAGTATTTTTTCCAATTTTTTTAAAAAGAGGCTCTGCTTTAAAATATAATATAACTTTAAATTCTAAACAAGTTTTCCAAATAATACTTTTTCTAAGTTCAAAAATAAAGGTACTTTTCTCTTGTGTCATATTCGTTAATTTGCACCTACCTCGTATATGATATGGTATATTTCACTTTTGGTCAAAGTTTTTGGGTTTCGATGTATGCAGAGATTTTAATAAAGAATTTTTTTGAGAAATTAGAAATAAAGAGTTTTTATAGGGTTCCACATTTCTGGCGGTTACTGTATGAAGTTTATTTCCCGTTGGAGAGTCACACCCTTAAAGTATGTTGGTAGAGTAACTGAAAACCCTGTATGTGAAAATTTTAAATTTTGAGCACTAATCAATTTCAGTAATTATTATAGCTATTTATGTATCAAGGGCGTTACTAGGACTATAATGCCCTGAATACGTAAGTAGATAATGACTGGTGTTAAGTTTGACTTTGATGATTCTATCAGTTAGTCAGTTGGCATTTTTATTTAACGATTTGCTCAAAATGGAAGAAATTTCACAAAATATAAGAGAAAAGGCCATAAAAGCGACCGAAAATCTTTGCCAGTTAAATCAAGGCAACAGTATGATCGGGAGTATGGCATATTTGGTATTTGGAAAGATGCGAACGCAATTCTTCAAATACCCGAAACCGTTTTAATGGCATATTTTCAGGAACTGGTAAGTTATTGATTTTATTTTAATACATATGTTTAACAAACTATTATTTTTAGTCGGAAAAATACAGTCCGAACTCTCTCTAGACCAAGTATTCCACCCTAAGGTCTACGTTGATGGTCTATGAAAATATAGACATTTCGCAATACCATCATCTCATATCTTTTTAAAAGTTAAGTCGAAAGGATACGTCCCGAAAAAGTCTAAGGTTTTGGAAGGAGAACAAATATTAAAATTTATTAAAAAGGCTCCTGATGATATCTACTTGGTACACAAAGTCATATTGGTAAAGGGTGTTTTTGGAGGTTTAAGACGAGATAAGTTGGTCAAAATGACTATTGATGACATTGAAGATAGAGGAACAGTCTTGGTTATAAAGGTACCAGAAACTAAAACTTCAACTTCAAAAAGTTTTACCATCGTTGAAGAAGATTTAGGCGCTTTAAATTTAATAAAAAAGTACACAACATTAAGACCAGCTGGAATAAAGGAGCGAAGATTCTTTCTTACCTATAGAAAGGGTCGATGTACAGTACAACCCATTGAAAAAAATACCATAGAAAGCGTCCCAACATTGATCGCAAAATTTTTAAAATTGGATAATGCAGAAGCTTACACCGGCCACTGTTTGCGTCGCACATCGTCAACTTTACTTGTTAAGGCAGGTGCTTCGTTTGAAACGCTAAAACAACATGGGAAATGGAAAAGCTCTTCAGTAGCTGAAGGATATATAGAAGAAAATATTTTATCCAAAAACAAAGTAGCCAAAATGATTACCAATTCAGTTAATTCCGAGGTTAATTCCGTATCGACTATTGAAAATTCTTTAATGGACTGTTCGTCTATACAAAATAGCGTTTGTGCTACCACCGCTGCTACCATCACAAAAACACCGACCATTCTATAGTGGGATCAGCTACATTTTCCGGAACATTTCAAAATTGTAATTTTTATTTTGGAAATAAAGTTTAATTTTTAGTATTGTTTAAAGAAAAATTATTTTTTGTATAAACTTGATCTTTATTGTAAGAGAAATAAAATTGGATAAGCAATAAAATTTCCATATTAGCGCATTAAGGCATTATAAGCAGGCATTATCATAATGCCCGCTTATAATGTCCTAGGTGTGATAGCAGGTATTATTGCTACCATAACATATTCCGTTTCTAAGATATTACAGAATCATTAATAGATGGGTAAAACATAAAATTTTATAAAGTTACGGTTTCCTCAATTAAATTTAAAAATAAAAGACTTAAAGCCTCCATTTTACGTAAAAAAATAAATTTAAATTATCTTGTATCTTTTTCCACCCACATCGTTTGTCGAATTTGTCACAAGACGATAAGATGTTTTTGTTATAATTAACTTTGTATTTCCTCTTTAAAAGTTTTAAAGCCCCAATTTGCGTAATTCAAAGACTTTATACGCTTCAAAAATATGACGCATAAAATTTAGAGCTTTTAATCTTGACTCACTCTGATAGAGTTTCAGATACAATGGAAGATGACATTTAAGTAAATAAAGAAACTTAAAAGATTAAGTTGGCCGGAATAAATCTTTAAAGTTTGGTTGTTAAGACTTAGATAAGATCTTTTCAAGGAAAAAAACATAATTAAATTTAAAGTGTTGAACAAGGGTAACCTTTTTAAGTACCTATACAGGGTGTTCCGAAATTTATGCACCAATATTTTAATGGCATAATTTATGCATCAAATTATGAAAGACATATTCTACGTCAAAAATAAGCCCTAGTTTTCTATATAAACATATGTCCGAAAACGCTTCCTTTTAGAGATACAGGGTGTTAAAATTCTAAGAAAAAAAAACTTTTTTCTTATAATTCTTTAACCGCTCTAGATATTTAATTGGTATTTGGTACATTGCTTGACAGCAGCAAAACACCGACCATTCTATAGTGGGATCAGCTACATTTTCCGGGACATTTCAAAATTGTAATTTTTATTTTGGAAATAAAGTTTAATTTTTAGTATTGTTTAAAGAAAAATTATTTTTGTATAAACTTGATCTTTATTGTGAAAGAAATAGAATTGGATAAGCAATAAAATTTCCATATTAGCGTATTAGGGCATTATAAGCGGGCATTATCATAATACCCGCTTATAATGCCCTAGGTTTGATAGCAGGTATTATTGCTACCATAACATATTCCGTTTCTAAGGTATTACAGATCAATAATAGATGGGTAAAACATAAAATAATGTATAAAACATACATGATGCATCAGTTGTAGCCCCATTTTGACAAAAGTAAATAATGGTTTCTACGTAACTATTCAAGAACATTTTTAAGAACTTAATTTTAAACTCTTATTAGTGGCAAATTTAAATTTCGTTCCTTATATTTTTAAAAGACACGCTTAGCCAAAATTCAATTTGGTTCCTCAAAGACAACGAAGAACTTTTATTCAGAAAACTTATCTGTACCGTGACTTCAAAAGCTTTCAGGCGACAATTTTCCTAATTTAAGAAGTTTATAAAGCATAAAAATGTATTGGTAAATTTGTAATAACTCTAAAGTATGTACCATATTACAATGAAAGATGACTTTTATGTAAATAATTCAACTTTCGAGGAAAAAGAAAGATTAGGTTAACGAGGATAAAAAGTTTAAAGTTGAGGGACTTTAATAGGTTCAGTTGAAGCGAGAAATTATTAATGTAAAGAAACGGCTTTTTAGTGAAATTCTCGTGGTTAAAATTAATGCTATTAAGTTTGTAAATTAGAGTAGGTACTTTACTGAAAGATGTTCTTAGAATTAATTAGTAGTAATAACGCTCGAAATCAGAGGTTTTTGAGGTTGGGTTTCTCTCGCGTAAAGCCGGCTGTCCATAAGAGCAGTTTTCCGCTCGCGGATAATAATTCATCGTTGTGATTGGTTATTATAAATTTAAATGCTTTTCCGCCATTTTCAAGCGATCCGCAAAAGAGTTGAGATAAAGTTAACTTTTTGCGTTTTCCACTAGACTGTGCGGATTTTTTAAATTATTAGCCAACTATATCCTTGAACTAGTTGATAAGCTTGATGAGTTGTTGCTTGAAGATAAGACAAGCCGTTAAAGATCCATTTTAAATTTTCATTTTTGGTGAGTTGTTTTGGCAGACCAATCAACAGTTTGGCTGACCGGTCTGCAGTTTGGCAGACAAATCAGGAGTTTGGCAGACCGGTCTGTAGTTTGGCAGACCGGTCTGTAGTTTGGCGGACCGGTCAGTTTGGCGGACCGGTCTGTTGTTTGACAGACTGGCCCGTAGTTTGATAGATTGATCTGCAGTTTGGCAAATCAGTGTTTGTCAGACTGGTCTGTTGTTTGACCGATTGGTCTGTTGTTTGACAGACTGGTCCGTAGTTTAACAGACCGATATGCAGTTTGGCAGACCGGTCTGTAGTTTCGTAGACTACCGACTAAATAGCTAAAAATAATAAATAATAAGTTAAAAAAAATTATGTCAGTTTATAACATGTTATTAAAGTATAAAAAGCTTTTTTTCACGACTTCTAAAACACGTATACAATATTTATTTTTTTTTTAATTAAACTGATACCTCTCAAAATTTAAAATTAAAGAATAATATTAGTAACACTTTTTACAGGTTGTAACCTTTTGTCAGTAGTATGCCTCTGTTTTTTTTTTCTTATAAATTTAAGGATTTTTATTAATAAAAGAGCATAAAAACTGAAAAACGATTGTTTAAATTTTGTTAAAGATTGTGATCATTTAAAGAACTTCTTTTCAAAAATTCGACCGAATAAAATTTAAAAAATGTCTGGATGGATAGAATCTAAACTTTATGCGGTTTTTGTAAGCATATTGAACTATAAAAGGCACACTTAACATTACTAGTTTTATCGAAATTTTCAATTTAGCGCCTGATTATCCCAAAAGCCAAAGCAGATCGGTCTGTCAAACAATAGACCGGTCAGCTAAACTGCTGATTGCTCTGTCAAACTGCAGATCTGCCTGTCAAACAACAGACAATTCCGCCAAACTACAAACCAATCAGGAGTTTAACAGACCAGTCTGTAGTTTGGCAGACCGGTCTGTAGTTTCGCAGACTGGTCTGTTGTTTGACAGATTGGTCTGTTGTTGGACAGACTGGTCTAATGTTTGACAGACTGATCCGTTGTTTGACAGACCGATCTACTGTTGTTTACCACAATGTTTTACATGCAATTTTTAAACATTTTGCTAAAAATAGTAAGGGTGACAGTCATAAAACCATAAGGCTCAAACCCACGTTTCTAGTCGGACTAGCCGAACTGTTGATTGGTCTGCCGAAACAACTCAACAGACCAGTCAGCCAAACTGCAGATTGTTCTGTCAAACTACGGCCCAGTCTGTTAAACTGCAGACTGGTCTGTCAAACTATGGACCAGTCTGTCAAACAATAGACAATTCCGCCAAACTACAGACCGGTCTATAGTTTGGCAGAATTTCTGTTGTTTGACAGACTGGTCCGTAGTTTGACAGACCATTCTGCAGTATGACAGACCGGTCTCTAGTATGGCAGACTGGTCTGTTGTTTAGAAGCTGGTCTGTTGTTTCACAAATTGGTCTGTTGTTTGACAGACTGGTCTGTTGTTTGACAGATTGATCTGTTGTTTGACAGACTGGTCCGTTATTTGACAGACCGGTCTGTAGTTTGGCGGACTGGTCGTTATTTTGACAGACCAATCAACAGTTAGGCTGACCGGTCAGCAATTTGGCAGACCAATCAGGAGTTTGGCAGACCAGTCTGTAGCTGGGCAGACTTGTCTGTTATTTGACAGACTTGTCTGTTGTTTGACAGACTGATCCGTTGTTTGACAGACTGATCCGTTGTTTAACAGACCGATCTGCTGTTTGGCAAACCGGTCTGTAGTTTCGCAGACTGGTCCGTTGTTTGACAGACCGATATGCAGTTTAACAGACCAATCAGCAGTTTGACAGACCGGTCTGTAGTTTGGCTAACTGGCTAACAAAAATCCTCTTAAGCGTCGATTCAATCCAGTGGCCGTTTTGTTGTTTTATTCAATTGAATTTTTAGAAAATAATTTAAAAATCCTGATTCTGACTTTATATGTTTATAATAATTTTTAACACAATGCAACAAAAGGTTTGTCAATAATTCACAGTAGGGAACATTGATAGCTATTTATTTAAAAAAAAAGGGTAAGTTAATCTTTAGAAAAATTTAATTTCATAAAAGGAGGGAGTATCCAATAGACATAATAGCTAAGCTAATACCATAGTCCAAAATTGACTTCAAGAGTATAAGAGAATAAAATTAAATAAAAATCGATTAAAAACCAAACCCTTTGTTGTTCCGTGTTAAAAACAATAATTAAAAACTTCTTCTTTTTCGGACCATTGGACCACCACAAAATGTTTGTCCGCCAAGGGCTTGGAACTGTCAAAATTGTCTGGCGCTACGGAAATAGGTACCTTCCCAAGTAACACAATCTAAAATTTAGCTTATAAAAAAATGACAAAAGTTAGGTTTTAATTTATTAACCTCTTGTAATTGGTTAGTTAAATTTTAAATTTACCATTTCTACAGGGTGTCCGGGAAAATGTGGAAATCTCTCGCACACGTATGGAACAGATGAAAATAACACGACAAGTTTCTATAAAATTTTTCCGTTTAAGCCCCCTGCGGAGATTTGATCCCCTAAAGGGGGCAGCTAGAAATCGATTTTTCGTGAATAACTTTTAAAGCGCTCTGTATATTTTGATAATATTTTAGTACGATGCATACTAGTAAAGACCTCTTAAAATAGTGCCCTTGAAACTTATGTCTCATTTTATCAATGTCAAACAAGAGTACCTTTTTTAGCAAAAGGTTTAAACTACCCAAAACATATTTTTGTGTCTTCACCATACAGGGCGTAAAAATATTATCAATAATGTGCGAAAACTAGTCCGTCCCTGGCAAACTAAAGAAGCGACATAAGTTTCAAGGGCACTATTTTAAGAGGTCTTTACTAGTATGCATCGTACTAAAATATTATCAAATTATACAGAGCGCTTTAAAAGTTATTCACGAAAAATCGATTTCTAGCTGCCCCCTTTAGGGGATCATATCTCCGCAGGGGAGGCTTAAACGGAAAAATTTTATAGGAACTTGTCGTATTATTTTCATCTGTTCCATACGTGTGCGAGAGATTTCTCACATTTTCCCGGACACCCTGTATAAGCTACACTGACTATTTTTTCCTTTAGCTTTTCACAAGTAGATATATACATATAGTTTTCCTTAGGTAATGACTGGTGCCTAGCTGTGAGGTGGAAACAGAACTTTGCACTTAAGAGCTAGCTCGGTAAATCAATTTATTTATACAACAGGGTAAATTAAATTCTCGGTTATTTATTGACGTACATACAGGTTGGCTTTAAAAGGTTTTGAAATGTTACCACAATTGAAGATATGTTCTGTAGTTCGGCGGATTCATTTAATTGATGGTAATTATTTGGATACACGCCAAAAATTAAATTAAAAGTACTAAAAACCAAAAAAAAATTAAAACAAGAAAAAGATAATTAAAAATCGAGGTTTCAAGATAAATTGAATAAAAAATAAAAAAAATAAAAAATTAACTATTGTGACGTGTATTTTGGACTATGGAACTATCTTCTTGGGACCATAAGACCGGTGGACCATAAAAACTAACTTCGCATTTTTTAGGACCAACATAACTTATTAAACTAACTTAATTTAGTACGGGCATACCCCCACTCGAGGTAACCCGTACGGGGCTTAACTAAAACTTTACTTTATACTTGACTTCACTTTTACAACCTGCTTCTTATCTAATATTTTTAAAATCTTTTTCTCCTCTTTAAATATTTAATTTTCCAGTGTTTGTTTTGCATTTCTACGCGACCCAGTTTGTTTAATGTTTTTATTTTATTATTATAAGAGTAACCTAGAAAATTGTTTAATTTATACTTTAAAAACCTTGACACCTCACGTATATCTTTATTTAGCAAAATTCCCAATGTTAAGTAACCTAGTTAAAATGTATACTTATTTTAAAATTCCCAAAAATGTATATTTTTAAAATTCCCAAAATGTATACTTTTTATACTAGGTGTTCACACTATTATTAAGGTTTTAAAATTTAAAACTTTTGTCTTTTAGGATATTCTAAAATCTCTTTGACATTAAATGTCAGATATGTTTGTTTGGTTATAGTGTCATAGTGACATAGATAACTGGTTGCTGGTGTATATTGTTTATATTACAAAAAGGTGAATAGTTAGTTAATTTTTAGTCTTCCTGAAGATACTTCAGTATCAAGCAAAGGCAACCAAGTGTTATTTAAATTAACTGAAATTGATGCTACACAATTATCTTTATTTAATAATATATACGCACTTTCTTTGATTTTCCGTTTCTTAGTAGAACAAGTTTCCTTTGATAACAATCAATAGAATAAACTGGGATGCTTCGAGCATTTTAGCAAAGGAAAATTGTTCTGAAAAACGAAAAATAAAAGAAAGTGCGTATATATTATTAAATAAAGATACTTGTGTAGCATCAATTTCAGTTAATTTAAATATCACTTGATTGCCTTTGCTTGATAATGTAGTATCTTCAGGAAGACTAAAAATTAACTAACTATTCACCTTTTTGTAATAAAAACAATATACACCAGCAACCAGTTATCTATGTCACTATGACACTATAACCAAACAAACATATTTGACATTAAATGTCAAAGAGATTTCAGAATATTCTAAAAAAGATAAAATTTTAAATTTTAAAACCTTAAGAAATGTTAATTTTTATTTTTATTATTTTTATTTAATTTATTTTGACAACGGTGGCAGATTTGCCATACCGAAACGTCGATTCTTAGTTATCTTTTTACTTCCGACCTTTACTTAATAATAGTATTTTGTTGACATATTCTTTTAAAAATATTTAAAAATCAGGACAATGTTTTTTAAGAATCTTAGCTAGAGCTACATGAAAGTTTATATTTATAGAAGAAGTAATTATTTCTGGTCAAAAACAGTATTTTGTAACTTGATCCCAGTCATTTAGAATCCTGCAAGCCTGAAGGGTTATTAATTGCTACTCTTATTTTAATCACTGGATAATTAATGCCTTCAGTGGTATTAAATTGAAAATATCGGATAAGAGGGAGTGATTTATTTTTATTCATTAGTTTTCCGTAAGAAAATGAAAAACCATTAAATAAACCTTTTTTTGTCCGTTTTTTCTTTTTTACAAGATTTTATTTGTAACACAATTTGAAAATGATGAAAACTTTGATGTCTATTGGTGCCTTAAAATTGTCTTAAAATTTTAGAATCTGCAAAGCTTAATTTGTGTGCAAAATATCAACTAGATTGGTTAAAAAATAAATGCAATATGGCGAAGAAACCAAAATAAAAACTGAACTTTGACGGCTTGTAACTCGGTAACGAATGACATTTTGAAAACAATTTATATGAAGCTCTTCCCTTATTTCGTCAAGTAGAATCACCCATTTAAGTTTCCTAATCGATTTTTGAATCACCCTATATATTCAGAACATACCAAATGTATTATTAACATTGCAGTGTTTTAAACAATAAAGGATTATTGCAAGTTGCCTTATTAGGCTCGGGAATTATTTAAATAGTGCTTGTACTTATAATTTAGAGTTATTGCAAATCATGTTGACAGTGCCATTAACCTAAAAAAAGGGGAAAAAATTATTGGTTGTTTTTCTTTATTGTTTTGTGTTGTAGGGTTTTGTTTAACACAATGAAAGAAATACATTTGAAAAAGCAAGGTTTTAAGTATTTTTACTTCTAAAAATTTTTCGATTTTGTGCTCGGCAGCCGTTCAGTTTACACGAACAGTTCCGAAGATAGAATAAGACCAAAATAAGGCACGACCTAAAACCGACATAAATAAAGCCAGGCACTATACTTATTACGGGAGTCCTTATCCTACCATGCATCTGCGCAAGCTCAGATGTCAAAATAACGTATGTCCTAAAAGTTTTGACACACAATATTTATCGGTTTTTTTTTAATAAAGAAATTTATTTAAACACTAACTAGTTATCATAAATTACAACTCAATACTTAACTAAACTATACTATCGAATTATGTGGAGTGGCCCATTCTGCTCTACCAGACGCAAATTTCTTCGAATGTCTCTCATGAGGTCCTGACGGAATTCAGTGTTCAATTTCTCTTAATTTCTCGTAAATTCGCCGTCTTAATTGTTCCTCATCTTGTGCTTCCCAGCCTCCATGATAAACCTTCCTAGACAGTACAGCCCAAAAATCCTCTATTGGGCGAGCCTGCGGCAAGTTTGGAGGATTATCGTTTTTGGGAACAAAAAGTATGTGGTGTTGTCGAAGCCAGTTTTGGGTATCTCTTGAGTAATGGCATGATGCTAGGTCTTGCCAAAACATGATATCGTCATTAGCATGATGTTCGCGGACAAACGGAAGCAATTTGGAAAGGCAGTTATCAATATAGCTCTGACTATTTAAAGCTTCACCCCTTACTCTTCCCACAAAAGGTCGGGATACACCCCTGTTAGAAATTGCGCACCAGACAAGGATTTTATCTGCAAATTTCGGTTTATGTTTGTATCTAACATTGTCAGGGCATTCCTCTACGTTGTCCGTATAAAATCCATCGTTTCCCTTCATTTCAGAATTACTCAAAGTGAAATACTTTTCGTCATCTAAAATAATTATTTTTTTATTGGCAAAATGTACCCGCCTCAGTTGACGACAACATCTTGGTATACGAAGAAGATGCGCTTGAGAGTATTTGGGGCACTTACGTCTCTTTCGATATTTAAGACCATTCCTCCTCAATCACAACGATATCGTACTCTTAGAAGATCTGTATTGCCTAGCCAGTCTCCTCGTTGACATTCCAATCTGGTTTTTTGCTCTTCTCACCAATCTATCTGACCTCTGTGCGGTAAATGCACGTGGTCTTCCACTTTTTGGGAGATTCAGACATGGTATTCCCTGCTCGCACTCCGCTATTGTTTTATAAATGGTTCTGCGTGAAGTGTTTTTATTCTGGAATATTCGACAGATTTCAGCTTTGGGTATCCGCCCAACTAACTTGTAGATACTTTTTCTTATTTCTAATTTATACGACATCTTAAAGCGAAAACTTCAAAATAAATAAATCTCAACTGACAGTAAATAAAGTAAATAAACTTTTGTTTTCAAAGGCAACTTGGTATTATTTTGTTTTTGTTAAAATTAAAGACAATGAGTTTTGTGCCAAAACTTTTAGGACATACGTTAAGGCCGGTATTATTAGTGCCTGGCCTTATTTTACTGTGCAATATTTCTCTAATATTTAAAGTAAATATTTAATAAGTTGTTCGTCATTTTCTCAAAACTTTAAAAATGTCGGTTGGTTCCTTTTTGCATAACGGGGTCCAATTAAGGATCAATTCAGTCGCTAGAGGTCGCAAATTACTCGTAATCAGTTGTTATCTTGGCTCGACATTTGTTGTGTATACCCTCATCTAAAAGCATTATGAATTATGATTGCAGAACTTAAGTGCTTTTCCTATAAATACACAACAAACACAAGAGATTTAGTTAATCAATACGATATAACACGCAAAGTTATTTATTGTGTTACCAAATCTAATCATTGCGTCGAGGACTAAACTTTTTAGAGCATTTTTTTAACATATGAAAACTCATAGAAAAGGGTAAAAAATCTTTATTTTTTGCCAAAAATAAAGTCTTTCTATTATACAGGGTGATTCAAAAATCGATCACGAAACTAAAGGGGGTGATTCTACTTGACAAAATAAGGATAAAGCTTAATATATATTTTTTTCAAAATGTCATTCGTTTTCAAGTTACAAGCCGTCAAAGTTCAATTTTTATTTTGGTTTTTTTGCCATATTGCATTTATTTTTTAACCAATCCAGTTGGTATTTGGCACACAAATCGAGATTTGCAGATTCTAAAATTTTAGGACAAAAGTACTTTTTTAAATACCGCCAGAGGGCACTTTACCTAAAACTTAAAATTTATTTACAACATAACTTTTTATTTTGACAGATATCGCAAAGCTGCCATTTTATAGACAGGCGACGGAGCATTTTCTTTAAATATTCGTGGCCGAGAAAAATTTCCCGGGATAATTTAGGCACGTGTGGTATTCGGTAAGAAAATTTCACACCAAGTTTGTGTTAAATAATATTCGTTTAAATTAATATTTCTAACTTTAACAAGAGCTTTAAAGTTTTACTATAAAATAAATATTTTCCATTTTACCAATTATAGTTGCAAATATATGTAATTTAAGAGCTTATCATTGTTTATTCTTTTATATTATATATACCTTATATTACTTCAGTTGGTAAAAATAGTTTATTTTAATTTTTTTAGACCCATACCGTGCTTTCGTTTGCTCTTCACATGTCTAGTACCTCAGTCTTATGATATTATTTTACTAACTGGAGTTGTGTAAAATTGTCATTTAGGGTCTTAAAACCTTACATTATTTTATATTATGTTATGTCTGAAATACTACAACTAGTACAAAATAACATTTTCTTTAATTATGTATGTGAATAACAGACATGACGTTAAAACAAATTCAATGATTATGTCAAAAGATTTCCACTATAATTCGCTCCAGGGTAACCCAGGCAGGAGCAAAAAATGTCCGATAAATACTTGTGTTGTCATGGTAATGCAACCAAAACTACACATTTGATTGGTCAAAAAACAGTGATGCGAAATTTTCATTAAATAATACCAAACAATTCAAAAGTTAGAAGGGGGTTGTGTCTTTTGACAAGCACTGTACGTGTATTGTTACAGACTTTCAAAAATGTGTTTACGTTAGAGAATTTTAGAGATTTAGGATCATTTAATTTAGTTTGGTAATTTATTTAAATAATTTACCTTTATTTTTCCAAGTCCACTTTCAAAGGCTTCCGAAACCGCTCGAATTATCCATTGAGAATTTTTATACCATCCTGTACTATGGAATTTTCGCGATATTTCTCTAAAATTCTAGATCCTTCTTCACTCTTCCATATTACTATAAAAGGACGACAGAAAACCTTCGAATTATTAGTATAGATTCGACTTTTGTGCTGTAAACTTCGAGATATTGACAACTGAAGATTTTGTCGTTGTAACCATAGTTACGTTTCATTGTTAATAAAGGTATAAAAACGAAGGTACGAGTTTTTATACGAGGTGATTCGGAACAGTATGTTCAATCGTAGGACGCCCGTTTAATTATACAGGGTGTTCATTTAACAACTTTCCACTCAAGTTATCTTCGAAACGAGACAGATTTAAGAAAATCACCGAAACACGTCAAGATATTTATTGAGAGGGAACGTTTTTACAAAAAATTGACGGCGCCCTTTAACCCCTTAACCACCAGGGCACCACCACAAAATTCTTAAATGAGAAGGCGGGTCGAGTGATACATCATTTTAAAGCTCGTGACGAGTACTTTATAACCCTAGAATATGAAGCCAATATCTTCACCTATTAGAAAATGGCGGTACTTTAAAATTACCTAAATACCTGATTTGGATGGCCATATTTCGAAACTAATAAAGTTAGATGTACCTAATGTGGTGTTTTCTTAAAGCTCTTTTAAAGGTCTTTTAATGGTTATACTGGTAGTAATATACTGGGTAGAAGAAAAAGTACATATTTTTTATTTAAGAACCCTGTATATTATTTTACCATTAAAAAGATCTTGAAATGAGCTTTAAGAAAATACCACATTAAGTACATCTAACTTTATTAGTTTCGAAAATATGACCATCCAAATCAGGTATTTAGGTAATTTTTAAAGTATTTATTAATAGGTAAAGATATTGACTTCATATTCTAGGGTTATAAAGTACTCGTCAGGACCTTTAAAATGATGTATTACTCGACCCACCTTCTCATTTAAGAATTTTGGGGTGGTGGCCCTGGTGGTTAAGGGGTTAAAGGGGCGCCGTCCAATTTTTGTAAAAACGTTCCCCCTCAATAAATATCTTGACGTGTTTCGGCGATTTTCTCAAATCTGTCTCGTTTCGAAGATAACTTGAGTGAAAAGTTTTTAAATAAACACCCTGTATTTAAATATGTTATTATAATCTGTAAATAAATAAAAACAAGGTATACACCCAATACAAAAGTAAAATAATCAACTTGATGTAGTATAAAAAAAATGACGGGTTCAAGCTTTTCTTGCTTAATATAAAATATACCAAAATGGCAGTTAAAGGCCAAAACACGTGCAAGAGCTTTTTAACGATGCACAATATTGGTTAAAAAAATTAATGATATATATTTTACCTCGGAAACTTTGAAGTTAGCACATCAAAGAAACCGAGCTGTAGTGAAAACCATCGGGATCTTCTAGTATTACAGGAAACTTGTAAACGAAGTTGTTTATATCTGTCTCTAAAATATTTATATGGCGGGTTTAAAAAATAATAATAAAGGATTGGTATTGTGTAATATTAAAAATCATTCACCAGCTATATGAAAGGAATACATATACGGGGTGCCCACGAAATTACTAGCAAACATGTCATTTACATTCTTATTTAAGATCATTTTAACAAAAAAATTGTTTGAAACGTACGGCAAAAAAAACATTAAAGAAAGGCGCAAAATGAAACGCGACGTAACAAATGAAAAGTTAGGTAATTTGCTAGAAACCTGCGGCAACTCCGATTTTGACGAAATTTGGTATACGGGGTTTTTTGGGCCGCTTATCACGAATCTGAAAGATTTTTTGGCGGAAACGTTTCGTTCTTGAGATATTCATCATCAAACTTGAAATTTAAACAAATCCTACTTTTACAATATTCCCCCTTCTTTTTGCACACAATATTTGATTTTTCACCTTTTAATACCCCGTTTTTTTACGTATTTTACGTTATTTTTGCATTAAATTGCATAGCTATACTTTGAATCATTTCCATCCCAGTGTGCCATGAAGTCCTACGTGTATGTATGGTTGCCGCATTATCAAAGAAAAGCCACGCAATTTAATGCAAAAATAATGTAAAAACTGTAGAAAAACGGGGTTTTAAAAGGTGAAAATCAAATACTTTGTGACACTTTAGCTTTAAATCAAGAATTGTGTGCAAAAAGAAGGGCGAATATAGTGAAATAAGCTTAGTTCAAATTTGAACTTTGATGATGAATATCTCGAGAACGAAACGTTTCCGCCAAAAAAATTCTTTTAGATTCGTGAACAGCACCCCAAGAAAACCCTGTATACAAAATTTCGTTAAAATCGGAGTTGCCGCAGGTTTCTAGAAAATTACCAAATTTACTTCTCGCTGTTGTAAAAGAAATTTGTTTATACAGGGTGTCCCAACTCTATTTATACAGCAAATTACTTCGCCCCTGTACAAGATACAAAAATAAACTTAAAATAAAAAATGTTTATTAAAATACACTTTTTTCCTGACAGTACTAGTTTGTTTTACAAGGTGTCTCAAAAACATAATTTTCATTGTCAAGTTGGTTTTTTAGATAAAACACCCTATATATTTTAACAAATTTTGACTTTATAAAAAATTCTGCATTAAAAATATATAACACACTATAGGTACGTCAATTATTGCTGATTTTTGAGATATCAGATTATTATTAAAGGGTGGCAAGGGGTTTAAAGTTTTAACTCTTAGGTAAATTTTGTCTTTAAAAACGTCTTTTGTGACCTTAAAAACCTAGAGAATCATGTTAAACACATTAGTTTTATATTTAATATACATTATTATACAAAATATAAAAAATTTACCCCTTCCTACGGCTGCCATCTTAAATATTTTAAATTGCGTAACGATACCAAAGTAGCATTAATCGGATTCTTAAAATTAAGGCCCTATACCAGAGACAAGAATGAGACGAGCAACTAAATGTAAATAAATTATCCGAGGGAGAGATAGCTGCTGGGCCTTCCTTGTCTGTCTTCAAGGCAGGTAAACGCAGATGGCGCGTGAGTCGACTTTATCGTTTGCCCGCCAAATTCAAATTATATAGCTGTGCTATTTTTACCCTTAATGTTAGGTACTTGTTTTTGTTTCCTATTAATATAAAATATTGGGTTTAGTTCAATAATTACACACACCTAATTAAAAATGTCATTTATTTGGTTTTTATAAAGTTTTTTCTGACAGATAACCATGTCAATATTACCTTAAATTATCTGTTGCAAAAGCAAAAATTTAATATATACACTGTGATCACTAATAAAAGTCAATATTCAAAGTCCTATTAAAGGTAAAAAACCATGAAACACACAATAAATCACAGAAAATGTAAACAAACTGTCCAAACAAATCGACCATTGAAAAATATCAAACAAATATCGAATAACATTTCGGCGTGACTGCCTGCGGCAACGTTGTCAAGTTAAAAATATTTGATTCATGGTATATTTTCTTTCTCTTAATTAGATGTGAGCCAAAAAGGACATTAAAGTTTACATGCAAAATTGTAAACAACTTGGCAACCAGGGCAAAGCGATGATTGCTCCATCTACGATAGCCTGCCATGATGAAAGACAAAGACATATTTATTGGAACTTGCGTTAAACCAGAAAGAGATAAATACAATGGACAAATTATTAGGACCAGTTACTCGTCTCATTGTTGTCTCTGCATATACTACTAAAATCAGCCAAAAACCTACCCTTTACCTCAAATCCAACTTTTTTGTTGGCCACGCACCGGAGTATTTCTGCATGATTTACATATGTAGATTAGCAATATATTTTTACCAAAGTGATAAACGAGTATAAAAGTGTCAAAATAAAAATATTTTTATAATAAGCGTAAAATATTACGAAATAAAAAAGAAAATCGATAATAAATTTTTGGATTTATTTCAGCGGCAGCTGTTACATTGTTTCCTATATTACAAAAAGAAATTTTATTGCAAACATTAGAAAATACATAAAATAAAATATTTTTATTGAAAAATCTTTTTCCTGCTTTTATAATACGTCACTACCTTCA